>CAJGYO010000012.1:78343890-78702148 GCA_904845875.1 Miscanthus lutarioriparius | reverse complement strand
CTTCCATAGTTGCTCTATCACTGGACTACAGACGCCTCCTTCTTGATTTGCATCATTGAGCCACACCCCAAAGGATACCTCTGAGTCATAGGCCGCTCAGTCCTAGATCCAACCTAGACCGCTTGACAGATCACTCCCAAATGACACAGAGGGTCGAATCGCCTGAGCCTCGAGATCGAGATGATGTTGCCCAATTCGAGATCGTTCATCACACCTCAACGCCCGACTTCGTCCGTTTGCAGCCCGTCGACCGACCCTAGGTTTTTGGTGTTTGACGCCAAAAGGGGAGAGGGATCAGTATGATAGACTTAGGGGTAGCGATATATCTAGGGGGCTTAGCTATTATATTTGGCTTTTTATGTGTGATACACTTTTATGCATTCATGTTTACTTTCATGCATCGAACTATATATGTGTGGCGTGATATTTATGTGATATGTGATATTTATGTGATATGTGACATGTGTGTTCTCTCTTTTGAATTTTTATATATGTCATGTCACTTGGTTATGCTCATTTGCTTTGCTTCCACATTTTACTCATGCAAATGAGCTTTATTACTTGTACTCATGCTTATTTCATATCTATTGAGTACATCATGTTGGCTTGGGTCATATAAACTTGCCTAACTCTTTTGTTCTTACAGGTCAAAAGCTTATATGAACCAAGCATGTTGAAAACCCTCATCTCTTTTACATACTCGAGGTTGTATTGTCATCAATCACCAAAAGGGGGAGATTGAGCATCTAGGCCCCTAGTTGAGTTTACGTGATTAATGACAATCACGAGATTCTGTGACAAGCGTGTGTTTTGTAGATGCAATTAAGTTAGGTCATAGCAATGGCAATTGATTGAGCAATCATGGTTGTCATGCCTCTCGATGGAAATCATTTCAGGTTTTCAAAGGATGGGCGACAAGGTTAAGGATGGACTAGTTCTAAGTGTCATTTGGTGTTGAAGAGACACTTAGAATAGTTTAGGACTTTGTTTTCCTTTAGCGATTACTATTAAGGGGGTATGGATGGGTAGCTTGACCTAGGTGAGTCTAGTGGGTTAGGTGTGGTGCACACTTGTCAAATCTAGCACTAGGTAGCTCCTAAAAAGCCCTAAGATCAATTGGAGCAAACTTCATTCACACATGATTATGAGTTGGAAGTGAATGGAGGGTCAAATGTTGACCAAATGCTGGTTTAGGTGTGGCCGAGACGGGCGGCCTTGATCCCGGTCAGTTCATTTGAACAAGGTGAAGTCGTAAATGCGGATGCGCGACGACCTTTGAGTCAAATGTGACGGACGGGTGCCGAGTCCGATCAACTCGATAACGTTCTAGAGAGGAGAATCATGATCGGACACGTCCGGTCGGTCTTGACCAGACGCCGGTCGAGGTTTGGCTCTTGGCCGAGACGGCTTGACGACTAAAGTGACCGGACGCTAGGTTTGAGTCTAGTCAAAATCGATAAGGTTCCAGAGGGCGATTTTCATGACCCGAAACGTGTCCGGTCGTCTTGGCCGACTGATGGTCGATGTTCGGTCACAACTTAGCTGCTTTCGGTTGCGGGAAGAAATGGCCGGAGCGTCCAAGTCACCCATGGCACATAACGGTTCGTTTTGAATGAGGGGTTATAAATACTTCCTCTATTCACTCAATGGATCATTTTGCTCATTTCAACGGTGAGAAACACCCTTGAGAGTGGCAAGGAGAGCAAGGTCTAGTGAGGTGATTGAGATTTGAGAATCCAAGAGAGAGGCCTCATTAGTGAAAGTAAGAGTAGCAAAGTGTGCATCCACTCTTCTTATTAGGCTTGTTGTGGTCAAGTAAGAGTTCTTGCTTGTTACTCTTGGTGATCGCCATCACCTAGATGGCTAGATGGTGATTGGGAGTTTGGTGATCATCCGGTGGAGCTTGTGGATGATCCAACTCAAGTTGTGAGCGGTTGTGGGTGATTCACCGCGACGGAGTGTCGAAGAATCAACCCGTAGAGAGCACTTGATCCTTGCGCGGATCAAGGGGGAGCTACACCCTTGCGCGGGTGCTCCAACGAGGACTAGTGGGAAGTGGCGACTCTCGATACCTCGGCAAAACATCGTCAATCGCGTTCCTCCTTCTCTCTTTACTTTAAGCATTTACTTTGAGCAATTCAATTCTTGTCTTTACATTCATAGAATTATCATGCTAGAGTAGGATTGTAACTTAGGTTGCAAATCTTTTGTGCGGTAGAACATTAGAAACACTTTATAGGCACAATGGGTGAAGTGGGCTAGGTGTAGGGTCTAATTATTAAAAGAATTTTAGAATTAGCCCAATTCAAACCCCCCTCTTGGGCATCTTGATCCTTTCGGTAGCACACGCACGCAACGTCTTGGCGATCTTAACGCAAAGCGGAGTAAATCGTCGGACGCGACGACGGCTACTGACCATAAAGGCTGAACGGCCAGAAACCGATGTCGCGACGCTTTTTAAAGTGGCGTAAAATTGCTAACGATCACGATTGAGGTTCAACTAATTCCATGACTCTAAAGTTGATCTTATCGACTATCTAACGAACAATCCGCTTTAAACAAAAGGACCATCCGAGAGGAAGATAGGAGGATGCCAAGATGGGTTAAGTCAAAGCGTGGCGCTGGTTCGCGAACCGAGCGATAATTCACGGTCCGATCGTTCTTCTAACGAAGTTAGGCAATTTCTCTGAGGTGCCATGACATACATCACCACCTCGACCTACACCGTTCTCAAGTGCTCATTTTGACGCAAATGACGGTGCAAAAACATGGAGTTGGTGTTTAGAAAATTTTGTGGATATTTAAATGTCGAAGTAGCATTGTCTATCATCTTTTCAGACTTAAAAGGAATTCAAAATTCCAGTTAGAACTAACACTCCCTAGCACTTTGCCGTAATTTTTGCAAGGTCTAAACCTCGACGATTTCAACTAACAAACATAGCACGACATAGCCCATACTCCATACTAACCCACAGGAGCAAAACATTTGAACACCTCTTAATTATTTTGCTTAATATAAATAGTCAAAAATAGCATCCTAACTGTAATTGCAGCTTCCTACCGATTCATGCAAGGTCTACTTTAAATGTCGGATTCGATTTTTGAACTATCAGATATACTATTGAACAACTTTTATTCACCAAAACAAGAGTTGCATTATCATCTATTAAATTTACGCTCCAATTTTTATTTAAGTACTAAATACAAGTTATATTTTATTTTATTTATAAAAATTGTTTTTCGTGCCATACAATTAAAACTACCTTTTCCTATTTTCTTATTAAGATTTTATTAGCACATTCAAGTAACTAACTCATTATATTTATAGATCTATTTCTTAGACCATAATCTCAGTGCTTAACGAGCTCGTAACACCAGAGGTGTTACAGCATCCCTGCTCAGATTTGTTCTACTCCGCCCTAGGCCCTTGCTCGCTGATATGTGTATATATCTGTTTTAAGATTTGGCGCTAATGCAACAGTTTTCTTTTAGTTTTAATAAAGTACTGTAGGGAGGCCCCTCAAGATCCTTCCAAGAAAAAAAGATTTGGCGCTTCTGGTTGGTGATTTGTTCTATCCACCATTTTTCTCGTATTAGCCGCAACTCCTATGATTGTACCAAGTCAGACGTGATCCTTGGATTCTTTTTTCTCAGAAAAACAAAACAAGTTCCAAAGTCCGGGCCGTCCCGCGATATATGATGGGCACGGGCTTGTGTCATCATTCTTTCGTCCTCATAGATCTAGTCCAGTGACAGCACACGCAGCAATTTTTTTCACTTATTATAAATATATATGCTTCGTGTTAATCACCCGGACCGTTGGTTCCTCCACTTGCCATGTGCGAAAAAATCTGACATCGCCATCTCCACCTTCTTCTGATCCGTCGGCACTCGGCAAGCGAAGTTTCCATCGACCCTCTTACATGCAAGCATTAGAGCTCTGTGTATAGGACCTGTTTGATGAGCTAAGGCTAATTATAAGTCCGGCTAAAAATTAGTTTAAAGTTAGCTAAAGTTGGCTAGCTAATTGGCTAACAATTAATTGAAGGCTTGTTTAAATAATTATCTTACCTATTAAATCTCCTGTTTGGATGCAATAATTTTAGCTAATTTTTACTCTCTCCATTCCAAATTATAACATTTATTACTCATTCCAAATTTTTTAGAGAGTCAAAGCATATTAAATTTGACTAAAATTATATAAAAAATTATAAAGGTTTATTGCATCAAATAGGTATACTATGAAAAATATAATTAATGAAGAATCTAATAATACTTATTTGGTATTATAAATGTTATTATTTTGTTATATAAATTTGGTCAAACTTGAGATGCTTTAACTATCAAGAAAGTTATTAAAAAAAACTCTCCAAAAAAGCGAGCATATAACAAGCGGACGATACGGACCTCAGCTTGCTCCGGGGCCACTACGCGAGCATCGCGCCGCCGTCGGCCCACCAGGGCCACCACCTCTGTAGGCGTTTGTGTGCTCGTCGGGTAGGGTTTCCTGCCTTCCTCGAACTGCCATAGCGAGATGGGGGAAGGAAAGGGAGGGGAGGGAGAGGAGAGGGAAAGGCGCGCCACACGAGGAAGGCACGAGGCAGGAGCCGAAGCCCAGCGGCACACCGCTGTCTGCCAGTCACTGGCGCCATTGCAACATGTGCAGCACTCAATCTACTTTTGAAATATCAAGATAAAACATTTGCAACGTACGTCTAAAGACAGATGAAGCATTTGAAACATGCGTTGAAACACATGAAAAAAACACATGAAACACTTGAAAACAATTGCAACACGTCGAGATAAAATATTTGCAACATATGCATGAAACATATGCAATATCCAGATAAACACACTTGCAACATACGTCTGAAAAAACAGATGAAACATTGGGAACAAATGTTTGCAACATAAGTGTACAACCATTGCAACATATGCAACATCCCGATCTACTTTTACAACATCCATACGAAACTCTTACAACATACCTCTTAAACAACTGAAAAACTCGAAACATACGCTTGCAACATATGCTTTCAGCACAATGTCACCTTGTTGCTTGAACGAACGGAACTCGTCCTTGTGGAAATCGATGCTGGTGCGGAGCTCGATGCCACGGAGTGCTCGGAGGTCGCCAGCCATCTTGAGCTTCGCTCGGTGGCACGGACCTCGGCGATGACTGCGACAGCGGATGGAGCGCGCACCCGACGCGGGAGGTGCTAGTCTGGACAGCGGCGGCGGGCGGTGGGGCGGGCAGCGCAGAAATCGATCGCCCAAGCGGGGCGGCGAGGGCGAAGCGAGTCCGCCCCCGCGATGGCGTCCCGCGCGGGCGAAGGGAATCGTCCCCGAAGAAGCGCGCAAGATGCAGAAAGCGGGCGTGCGACACGGGCAAGGTATGTGAATGAGTGGATGAGGAGCGTCTGGACTAGTGTCACGGGACGGACGCACGTGTACGAGCATTAGCGAATTTGAAATGGAGGGAGCAGCTAGCTAACAATTAGCTCTTGTATCAAACACATTCTAAATTTGACAGAGACGTTGTTGCCTGTTGGTGTACTATAGCCCCTGGAATCTATTTCTGCGATTGCTGTCTGAACACAGGACGGACGACGTGCATTATGATGTGGCCCGTCAACGGAGCGAGGCCCAGCGATATATACGCGTCCGCGGTCCGCATACAAAACCTAAGACGATGTACATCTGCAGTCAACAGTGACCTCCGTTTTGTCCTTTTCATTTCGTATAATCCTTCCATGCTAATGAGACCAGCTGAGAGGCAAGCGCGTTTTCTACCATGTTGCAACGCCAAGCCGAAGAGCATGGATTATAAGTTGGTGCAGTGAGTTGAAGGTACAAGGAAAACGAGAAACCCAAGCGCGGTGTTGCCGCGCCCTGCTGTGAACTTGTCAGCAACTCAGCATATTAGCTACTCTTTATGCCATGATATGTAGACAGAGAAAGAAAAATTGTGTTTAACTGTAATTATATAATGCTCCACTAGTCTAGATATAACATGTATTTAGCTAGCAATAGAAAAGACTGTATGGATCTATATTCTTTGGGCTAGCACAATTTTGATATCACTATAGGAATCATGTGCGTGGCTGACAGCCTGACACTATTTGGTCGTCGGAAGAAATGAGATGATAGGGTCGGTTCTCTTCTCAACTGGAACAGGAAAGTGTGGGCGAGAGTTTTAGTTTTCGGCATTGCTCCACTACTGTTGAGCTTAGGCTTCAGAGACAATAATACTCCTTGAGCTGCTGTTTATAGTTTACTGTGAAAAGGAAAGTAAAATCAGATCATAGATATATTGAAAACTTTGGAGATGTGCCATGGCTAAATATTGGAGGAAAGGTTTGTTCTCTTCTTTTACCTTGCCAAGTAGGCAGTCTGTAGAATCTAAGTATCCCGGAGCTTGTTTTTGTTCTGTTGGTGGGAGGTGGAGTAATTGAAGTACTATGTCGGAAGACAGTAATGATTATGTCTAACTAAAGTACAGGGCCTGGGGCTCCACAAATATATGATTATTCAGATCAGCAATGATTGATTGGTCTAGAGCAAAATCTGGCTGGTACTTGATTATGTAGATGGCCTGATAGTCTATTTTGCCTGCAAAATCGAACATTCAGATAAACATACACAATAGGAGCAAAAATATATCATAGAACATACATGCTCATTGGCTGAAATAGAAAGTCCAATATTATCAGGGAGTTCTTTGGATAAGCATAAATCAGAATAGAGAGTCATAGCTGATAATAATTTGACGAAAACTTTAGAACTAATGACAGTAGATAATAAAATTTACTACAAATGTAATTACGTGAAGCACGGCGTGTATCTAATCAGTCCATACATGGCAGTTACTTAATTTGGAGGGTTCTTTGTCATCTCAGGAACACGAAATCCTTTGATCATGCAGTCAGCTGGAGAGGCTGTTAGCAAGTTCACAGAGGTTAGGATGGTGAGCTACCGCAACATAGAAGAAATGGAGAACAATTATGTTGCAAAAGAAGCTGGCTAACCAAGACAACTACAAAAATGATGGATGAACCAGAAGCAAACAGCTCAGGGGGTTTAGTGAGATTGGTTTCTTGTTTGGGTCCTAAATTCTTTCAAAAAAAAATCGTACCAAAATAACAAGCAATTTAAGCTTATGGTACAGATATTTGTATTCGATTAATTGTAAGTATCAATTCTTTCTTATTTACATATGCTTAATATTAAGAATTGTAACGACACACATTTTTGATGTGGGTATCAAAAAGAGCACCGAGCGAAACCTAGCCCAGCCTATCAATGGATAACAGGAAACAGGTGGACATGTACAATATGGTCAGGCCACACCACACCAAGCAGTCAAGCACCGCGAGAAACCAAATAGGGAATAGGTCACTATGTTATTGGGGATCAGCATCATGGTGCAAAGTAATGGCAAAGTAGAGGAAACAGCAGCGAATCTTCAGATGTCGTCACCACTCACTGCTCGAGAAGAGCCCGGAGTGTGGCGAGAGCCGCGGACACCTTGTCCCTGAGCTCAGCGAGCAGTGTGCAGATGCACGCGGCGACGGCGATGACATTTCTGTTACTCTGTAACAATAGAGATGTAGTATGTACAAATCAGCTAGAAAAATTGAGGAAAGAAATACAGAAGAAAAGGATACCTGTGTCCAATTCATTGAACGCATTGGCTTCATTATCCATGGAAGCGGCGATGCCGGCATTGAGTTTGTCTGTCGCTAGCAACGGTGAGCACACGGGGACACGAGGCAGCCACCGCTGTTCAGCTGTTGTCTTCCACATCGCTGGGCTGGGATCGCTGCGGACTGGTGCCGTGAGCGGCAAGCACTGAGGACAGAGATATGACAGGTGCAGCAGCGGCATCCGAGCTGCTGCCTATCTGTTTAGGGAGTCAAGGCCCATCAGATGTTTCGTGAACGTCGCCCCAAGGGAGAGGAGAAATGATCGGGAACCATGTAGACAATCCAACGCCAAGGAAAAAAAAAAGATGACGTGGCTCGATCACTGTCCAGGAAAAGCTCTAGAAGAGGTGTTGGATTCATATATGTAGACTAGAAACAGGGGCGTTGTGTTGCCACGCGTGCACCAGATTTGAGCCAGTGTAGAATTTAGTGTGCACCATGATCACCTAGAATACTCCCCAGATATACCAGCAGATATGGCCTTTGTATGGTGACCATTATCAAAGGATAAAATTGATCGCAGACGTTAATAGCACTGGAGAATATGGAAGAACCTCATTGTCATTTTTAATCTTAGCAAGAATGTTAAGAATATCACAGGCAACGAAACCATGAGGTGACATTATCTGCTTAGCAATGCGAAAGGATGAGACAACATCACATTTGCAATAGAGTACAATTAAGTCCAGAAATGTATGCAAGGGCCTATAGTTGGATGTGGTTTGACATAATTACAGATAATAAGTGTTTGAAATGGGCCTACGGCTAAGCAAGCAGTGTTTTTCAATCTTTCACTTCGTATGCCCTGTGTGTGTCGGCACACATAGGATGGCAGAAATGACAACAATTATAGTATCACTATTTTTAGCAAAAAAAAAAAGGAATAATTCTTCTCCTATTTTGATACTTATTTCTGTAGCCCAAAAAGGGTATCCATATAAATGTATTGAAGAGCATATCTTAATAATGAGTTTTGAATTCAACATGTGGCCAATTTTACGAATTCGAAAATTTTGAAGCTAACAATTTTATAATGTAGCCAAAACAAGAGTACTGACTATAGGCCCTTGAGAGACCAACCTTGAATTATGGTTAATAGGTTTGATTTTCTCATCTGGACTGTGCGTGAGATGCTTCAATGTTCTGACAGGTTTCAGAGATAATTGTGTAATGCCATGTCAAGTAACTGACGAGGCCATAGATATCCAGCTGAGCTGAATGAGCTTCATAATCCAGAAGTAGTAAAAATGGCATATGGATAAGTGGCTTCAAAAGATGTTTGCCTGTCACAACTTCATAATCCATATGTGATAAAAAAAAAATGGCATATGGATAGATAGCTCCAAAAGATGCCTTTGCCTGTCAGAGCTTAGATAGAAAGGATTTACATCTCCAGTGTCAACTATACAATTTGGACTTGAAAGTTAATAGATCAAATTTTAGAACAATGGGATTCATTGGTTTGTATCATAAGTAACCTATTTTGCATAAATTTTGGTTAGTTCGATGGCAATGGAAAAAACGCTATTCTTAAATCTTAGATCTGGCTGATCTTGAAATACATTGAAGAAAGAGGGAAAGGAGAATATACCTAGTGGGAGTCAAGAGAAGAGCTGGGATTAGCAGGGGCACCAATCGCATTGTCAGAATTGGAGCTGTAGCTGCACCTGTACTCTCGAACTGCGGCCTTGTACAAGAGAGAAGGGAGCAGCAGCAACCTGCATCTGTTGGGGAAGGAAGATAGCAGGGAGCGACTTACCATGGCGGACCAGACCAGCGAGTGGTTTTAGGACGGGGCTGCTGATGTAGCCTGTAGGAGGCGGTGTTGGCGCAAGCTCTAGCCATGGCGGCATCGTGTGCCGAGGCTCTGCAGCGCCGCAATTGGCCCGCGTGCGAATGGAGGGCGAGGGAAGCCACGGCGAAGTGTTGGAGCCAGGTGCCAATGGCACGCACCCTGTGTATCTGAAGAATTCGTAAAACACTAGACACATGAAAAATATATATCTGAAGAATTCGTAAAACATTCTAATCGCATTTTGAAAACTTTCCACAACAAAACTAAAACACGAGACACATGCAGCATGAATACACTCAAAGCTAACATATGTTACATGTTGGTTGTATTTCATATTTTTTGTGGGAAGTATTTAGAAACATGTTTAGACATTAATTATAATGTTTTAGGAATTTCCTGTATTTTATGGGGTTTTTTTCATTTTCTTATAGCTAAATCCTGGAATCTTCTAAACATATTCTCATGAGCTCTATAAAGTTTATCCAGGTTTTTTATGCCCCTATCTATCTCTAGGATTTTTTTAAAAATCTTATAAGCTTGAGATTTTTTTTTAAAAAAAAACATATCGGATATATTTACTATTGAGATAAAAGGATGAAACCATCTTAAAAACACTTCTAACAGCGGCTGGGAGTTAGTTTAAATTATTTCATGAGTTACGGGAGACAATTTGTCCAGATTTAATGTTCAAGGATTAAATATATCGATTGCTGCAATATCTCCGGAAGGTAACAGATTATGTTTGTTTCTTTTTTTGGCCTGACCTGATAGCCTGCCTGTCTTTTTTTTTGGACAACAAGCCTGCCTGTCATTGGATGGGCCAAAGGCTGGCCCAGTCAAGAGGCAGGTTTGTTGGATTCACGAAATACCACCTCTGTTCTTCTCAGAACTGAAAAAAAAAAAAACTCCTCAGCAACTAGATTATTTCAGGAGTCATGTTTCATACTGACAAACACAAGCGGGCCTACATTGAAAACAGTGCACAATTGCTATATTATTTGTACAACTTTCCATATGCTGACGATTTCAATAGCGATATTTTCTCCTCATTAGATGGAAATTTTTGCTCATGTTAACAAGTATATATAACAATCGTCAGCCATGTATTCAATTGCAACCTTGCCGTTTTGAAGATTATAAAATACCGTATTATGATCATGCGTAAAAATAGGGAGACAAAAAGGGAAAATATGGTGCTATATGTGATCGAAAAGGACCTTGTAAATTTGAGATAAACTGTATGATGTTTAATATACAGGAACAAGCCATAGAAAAGAGACATAGATACAAGATAGCTTCAGACAGAATCACAGTTATACGCTTGCACATAGCACAATTTGAGATTAACCAGGGCCAATCGCATCAATGTGAAGACAAAATGTACCAAAGAGAACAGAAGCTTTTGGATCTATAAAAGAAACCGCAAGAAATAAAAACAGCTTCAATGACAAATTTTGAAAGGCACCAAACGAGACTGTACATCCAATGCATTCAGAAACAAGACTAATGTTAAACAATTGTATAACCTCTATAGATCTGCTATTGATAATTGACTGGTGATAGTCAGGATGTACAATATTACTGCTCTTCAAATAAACGAAGACCAGATAACATAACATACACTGATGGCCTTCTTTCAGACTGTGCTGCCCTCTAATTTGCTACACACAGTCCGTTCAAAGAAAATCGAAGGCCAATGGTAAGTTTAAGCTGAGACCTACCGCACTTGCTGATTCTATCTGAACTGTCGATGAAAGAGTAACAACTACAATTATGTTGCCAATGTACAAGATCTACTGCCTACCATATATCTTTTTGCTTTGTTGGTTAACGGGGGCCAGAGCATGGAGATTAAAGATCCAGCCCCAATGCAATTGTGCAGTGCAGACTCATTCTATTTTGTCTAAGGGACATGTTAGAGCCCTAAGTCTGAGGATCCATCCCTATGTGCCCCACGCATCTGTCATACTAGCATCAATGCCAGAAGCGAGCCAGTAATCAGCATCAGCCTGCAAAAGCAAGAACTGTAAGCATCATGTTAATAAGACTGCCATAATGTCTGATGTGGAGTAGGGTTCCTTACATCGGAATCTGATGGAACGATTCTCAGAATGCCATTGTCTTGCTTTCTGGATGGTTCAGTTGTATGCATGCAGCCACCATTGATCCATTCCTTTTCCGGTGCCTGATTTAGATCACAATCCATCTGCTGCAAAGCTTGAGAACTATCAGTAGCAACCGCAGGTTCTAATCTGTCTGCTGCCACCAGCTGGTCTGGGTTAAATATCTCCTGACGGTCACTGGTGGGGAAACATAAAAATTGGCTACAAATTAGCATTTTCAAGACAGAGAACACAGGACAGAATTCTACAATTAAAACATTTATCGTAGCTTACCTTATCAAATAGCAATCAATAGGACCCATTGAACTTCTCAGGACAATTTTGTAGTGCTTCTCTTGCAAACCCAGATTCCCATACATGTACTGATCCTGGTAACAAAATAATAAGTGTTAGAACCACAAAGACCTTTCACTTACAAGTCTACTACTATGTAGTTAATGTTATATCAGGATTGTGTACGATTAGGGTCTGGAACTTCAACACAAGTTCCATGAGGAGCATTTATAGCGATAACAGTGGATCCCTGCAGTAAATGGGAATCTTGTTGACATAATTTCATAGTTTGCAAGAAAGAAAAATTTGTTCTGACAAGTTCTAACCTGAAAGCGAGGAATCTTATTTATATCTTCCTTCAAAAGATATAACAACCTAATCAGACAGATCGAAGGACTCAGCTGACTGTACATCCATAAAATTATTGCAGATACAAGAGATTAGAATTTTACTTTCTTTTATCCTCATCTAGGGTGAGGGCTTGTAGTTTCTCTTTTGCTACGCTGCACACCAGCAATTGCTAATCAAAAGGTAGGGAGGAGGGAAAAATGAAGGGAGCAGGAGGCATCTCATTTTCTTGTTACTTTCATGAAAGAACTTACCTTATTTCGTCATCCAACCTGAACTCTTCATCATAAAGAGATTCAAGTTCTTCCTGCAGATAATCAAAATGCACCAAGTTGTTATAACCATATGATTAGATAGAAGTCTATAGAAAACTGCAGGCAAAAATGCGGTTGTTCAAATGTAGTGTCGTGTTTTTATGAACCTTATTCATTAGAATTAGAGGATAACCATTGCTAGGAAGATAGCCGGGCAAAGTCGGCTTGGAGGGAGACTAGAGTATTGGGGGATTTGGGATTAATTCTTCTTCATTGCTTGATTTGTTTGATACACCGCCACCTTTTAAATCCTTTAAATGCTTTGGCATGGACAGACAAGGGGAATTTTTTAACCCCAGCCTGAAAATTCGCTCCCACAGGGAGTCGAACCCAAAATCTAAGGAAAATTTGTGACCCTCATCTTTTGTCCCATAACACGTGTAAACATTCAGAAGATGGGTATGTTAACATTCCATGGCAATGGAAATACCAAAATGCTGCACAAGAGAAATCCCTCAAAAAAGGAAATTATATTTACAGATGTGATGGGCTGATGGCTTCTTTCTTTACAGGCATAAGCAAGGTTGCATCAACTAAAACATTCCTACACACTATCCATTACTGAAACACTTTCCTTATTCACTTGCGCTGCAAGCTACTCAGGACATTGAGATGAGGCCACATTTATCATTTGATCTGTCCTATATACATGACCAAATGAAAAACAGAAAGTGGCCAGCATGGCGGGTTCCAAAGCATGTCAGATAAAATTGTACTGAAGCAGTATTGTACTGATGAGTGACTTCAATTTCAAAAATTCTATAACTATTGACCTATCTATCTTACATGATATGGTAAAAAACGCACAATGTTAGTTAAGCCACGACATAAATGTCTGAACTTAGTATTCTGTATCTTAACTGGACTAAGAATCAAGAAAGGTTACTAAAAAATTGTTCTGCTAGCTTAACAGCACTAAAAAAGGGGAGGTTGTTCATGGTCTGATGTCTGTTTTCCAAATTTTAGATTTGTGAACAAAACAGAGACAAAAGATGAGGGTCACAATTTTGCTCAAATAGTTACAAACTAGTGTTAAGATTAAAAATAATCAAGTAACTAACATATTTATTTCTCAAATACGCAACAGACTTGCACATCACTATTACAGGTAGAAGGAAACGGTCAACATACAAAGACCAAAAGGCCTAGAAATGAAAAGTAGGGATCATATAATCAAGTAGCATAATGTACCTTCAATGAAGAAATTTGGCATTCTATTTCCTTAGGCTTCGACATGTCAAATCCCCTTTCAATATATATTATTTCATCAGTAGAAGCTATAAATAACTGTAAAATATGCTGGAAAACAGAAACAGATGGCACTCACTTCCAGCGAATCATATTCTTAAGTCCCTTTTCAATTAAATGAACACCTTCTAGAACATTTGTTATATCATACATCCTCCTCTTTTGCACCTGCAGAATAGAGAAATACAATACATCAAGGAGCTTGACCCCCCAGATTAGGAATGCAATATAGGAAAAAGAGGAGGCGGGGGGGGATATGTTTTATGACCAAGCAGACCTCCAACGTCTCAGCTGCTTTATTCAAATCAAGGGTCCCATCTTCAGCTCCTTGAAGCAGGTTGATGAACTTCTTCGTCAGCAGACCTGGTAACAAGCTAATGATAAATAAACAAGCAAAGATAGCATCTTAAATTTTGTAGAGGGGAGAAGGGGAGTGTAGAAACTGACTTAGTGAGTTGTCATAGCGGCAGTGGTTTAATGAAGATAAAGAAGGATCAGCATCTCCTGAATAAAAAATGTGAACCCATCAGCTATACAAGTAAAAGCCAATAAATGGCCATTAACCGAACTAATCTGAAGAAATGACAACATGGAACTTTTACCATCAAATGGATGCAGAACATGTAACTTAAATAAGAAAATTAGCAACAGCATACCTTCAATTGCTCCAGAATTTGTGTTGCCCAAGTTGTGTTTAGAAGCTTTTTGCTTTTTTATCCTCTTGATAGCTTTTACAGGTCCAGGGGTAGTCTCCTTATCATGCCCTTGCGCAGTCTCTACCATGTTGTTTTCAGATTGAGAATATTCTCCACTGTTTTGCTCATTCGACTACAATATTGGGAATATGTACATGAAGACTGTCAATAAACATAATACAGCCATAGCACACTAATAGAACAAGAATGTAACAAATCACGCAGCCACCTTAAAGTATAAGATTATTGCTGAAGATCAACTAATACATACATGAGTCTGGAACTAGAAAACTATATATTAAATTAAAGAAGATTAAAAAAGAAAGAAAAGTGAGCAAACCAATTTTTCGAAGTATGAGACTCTCATTCCAAGGAGTGGCAATCATATTAGGTTAGGAAGATAAAAGAAAATGCATACACATTGCATATTATTCGTGGCTAAGTCCTGCACTATGAGTAACAGGACAGTTTCATAATGCCAAATAGCATGAGGTCTCAAACCCAAAGCCCTAGACATATGCAGATAATGATCTAAACTTTAACAGACAACTGACAACAATTGTTTATGCATTTACTCCTGCAGAACATGTTTCATAATGCTTTTTATAGGAGTGAAAAAAAAAATGCGTGCAGTCTGCAGATCAGTTCCAACATGGGAAGCACCACAGAGCATAATCTGAAAGTCTTATTCAAACCAATCACATTCATCATGAACAGACAACTATCAATTGATAAATCGCATCATGGATGCTATTCCTGAAACAGCCAACTTCACAAATAGCCCTGCTGATGCCACCAATGAACCCGACTGATTCAGTTTTCGCATGCTGAAAATGCTGCCTGTAACCATCATTGAGGAAAACTGAAGCTTCAGTGGACACCCAAACCCAGATCATAGTCCCTAGACACATATGCCAACTCAGGACGTCCAATACACTATGACACAATGCTGCTACCACCAGATGACTCTGAAGGATTTGACTTATTGCATCACCATTACACAGTAAACCATTGGAACAGACGACTACACAGCCAACGAATTTGATAGGTTAACTTAAGCCATTGCCCTCGATTATGCAACCTCTATTCGTTAGGAGCCAAGCTAAAGCAGCAGAGAATTTGCCGTGCACGCTAGCTCCCCAATTTCACTGGTGGCATCTATCAATTCATAGCATCGAGGAGCATCGGATGATCCAAGCCAGTGATCGAGCACTATAATCGTCCACGAACATCGCAGCATACCAAAAGACCGAAAGACCATGAGCTATAGTAATCAACTCGAACAGCAGCTAGCTTAGCTACATCGAAACTCGAACAACAGCTAGCTGCATCGAAAGTATGTACGAGGGGGGAGGAAAACCCCAGTGGGAGGTTGATTGACTCACCTGTGCCTTAGGCTTGGGCCCCCTCTTCCCCGCCGGTTCTGGAGCCGGAGGCGGAGCCATCGTGCCAGCTTGCTGCTGGGGCGGCTGGTCGGTGGAGGCGGGCGACGCAGGCGGCGGCGGAGGTGGGGCCTGCACTGTAGCCGCCGCGGGAGCGGGAGCGGGAGCTGAAGCAACAGCAGCAGCATGAGGAGGGGGAGGAATCGGGGACCTCACGGCGGCGCGGGGCTTGGAGGAGAAGATGGGGATGGGTGCAGGGGCGCGGAACAGTTGGACCCTAGGAGCAGCCTGGACCGGCGGGCCGGGCGGCGGCACGGTGCGGCGGAGGTTGACCTGCGGCGGCGGTAGTTGGGGGAGGGGGAGGCTGGAGGAGCCGCCGTCCATGGAGGCGGGCGGGAGAGAGAGAGAGAGAGAGCGCGCGGAGTAGGGTTTTGATTTGCGCGTTGGTGGGGAAGGCGAAGGGAGGAGATGGAAGCGGGCGCGGGACGCGGGAGAAGAACGAGAGAGGGAAAGCAACGGGGGCGAGGTCGCGACCGCGAGGGAAAAGGTTAATAAACAAACTCGGCAACTCTTTGTCTCTCTTTTTCAACGGGATATATATTAGGCTTGTTATTATTTTCTCTCCCCCTTGCTGATTTATTTTATTATTAATTATCATATCATGGGTTTTCTACCGGAAGAACATCTGACTTCGGGCTTCTTTTTCATGGTTTTTTCCTGTTGATGATTTTTTTAGCGTATTGCTAATTTTAGCCTTTTAAGAGCAATAATATAGTTTTACATATGATTTTTTTTATTTTTTGGTGTTGGAAACTCGTTTGTTTGTATATGAAATATGTTTGAATACAATACGTTCTAAGTTGACGATGTAGACTGTGGAAAGAGCTAGCGATAATTTGAGCTTGTATTTCTCTAAGAGCAACACCAACAAAAGAGTTATCCGTATTGTGTAATCTATATATGAGTATTTTAGGAAGAAAAAAAGAGTCCAACGGCTTTAGCAATAGCCATTGGTGCTACAGTAATATATGAGGGAGAGAAAGCCGTAGCTGTAGCAGTAACCGTCGTGGCTTTTTCCTATGGTTTTTTTTACAGCCGAACACCATCAATACTCCATGATCCAAAAGGTTGTTTCTATGTGCTAGTTCATATAGTATCACAACTAAATATCTCATAATGTAATCAAAAGACTTTATCGACATGCCCGGGAATGAATAATCATATCTTGGTTCTCGAAGAGAAATAGAGTAGAGTATTGTGTTTGTATAACCACATTAACGACGGACGTCATCTAACATCAATATATTTTCAAATTCATGTTAAATTTTTACTTCAAAAGAAAAAAAATCGTCTGACCAGAAACCACTTTTGGCAATGCTATTGAAAGAAGTAGTAAAATTAGTTAATAATAATCTAAAAATGTGCACCTTTTTGCTATTAAGGAGCCAAACGGTTTTAAGATATATGAATAGCTAACGTTGATGATTCAAATAAGTATAGTTAGATTAATTATGAAATATATTTATAGAATTTATCTATTTAGAGTAATAAATGCTAATAATTTTTTTAATAATTAGTCAAATTTTGATGAAGTTTGACTCCGACCCTATACATCTAGGATGGAAGTAGCACGCGAATCTGTGTGTGGTGCTCTGGTAAAATCCACGGAGAGAGGCGAGTATTATTTATTGAAAAAAAAATACGTATGGAGGAGTCATTTGTTGTGATGTGATGCTCCATATAGGCCTCCATGACTGACAAGTCCTCCATCCACGCAGCAGAGCTGACGACGGGCAACGTGGTGTGCAGGCCAGGCCTATCTACGTACGGAGTATCTCCGTAGGGACGCCGCAGCTAGACACATGCGGCCTCAGTCACTGGCGCGTGGGGCCGGACAGCTTCACGGGCCCGCGGTCTACGTGCGCTGCGTCCGGGTACGTTTTGGCGTACGGTGGAGAAGGCACACGGAAACCAGGGGCGCGGAGGCCGCTAGCCGCTCCCGGCTCCCGCTAGGCATGTCCGCATGTCTCTGCCGCTGACAAGCCGACCGGCCGCTGATGGAACGCGGCCCACATGTCAGTCCGGGAGAGTCATGCCGGGCGGTGGCGGGAGCGGGACTGTGGGAGGTGCACGCGGCCACGCGCTTGTGTCGTCTGCTGGCCGGGACGGTCGGATGGGGCCCACGCGGGTAGGGGCGTGGACCCCGCTCATCAGGCACCGAGCGAAACCGGCGGACGGCCGGTCGGTCTGCCGCGCGCCAAGTCACGTGGCCCCCAGCTAGCGCGGGCTCGCGGGGAAGCGCGCGCTCCCGCCCCGCGCGTCTGCTGCTAATTGCTACGTTCGGGAAAAAAGAAGCGTAATCATAATCCGTACGCCCTCGATCCTAATTAAAAAGATATAATTCTTACCGGATATATGTTCGTGCGTTACACGAGACCATAATTTTTTTTCACATCTATAGCACTAAAGAGATATTTTTTATGAGCATCCATTAACCTATGTTGTTGTAGAATCAGAGGCTATAGCTCACCATGCCTCCGGTTTACTAGCCACGTAGTAGGATTAGCCTGTGAGGAATAGAACATCGATGATGGACCGTTCTATTATGGCCGTGTCTAGCACCTAGATCGTCTCTACAAGATTGCATTGTCTGCTTTTATTTGTCTTTGATCGTCAATACGCGAACCTTTCAAGAAAATTAGATATTTGCCACCGTGGTGGCTTCGCAAAACTGTCATCACTTTTTAAAACTGTTTTTGATATTATTGATTTTGCAAAATAGCCACTTAGAACGTGTCTCTCGTGTTCCTCCCATTACACCCTTTTTTCTTATTTTATTTTCTATTTTCTTTTTCCTTATTTTCTTATTTTTCTTATTTTTTATATTTTCCTTTTTTTACGTACGTGACTGGTCGGCCGTTTTTTTCTATGAAAGTTCTCGGGGCATTTTTTGTACGGATTTTTTTCCTACCCGACGGACTAGGGCGTTTTTTTACGGAGAGGGCGGGGAGGCGGGGCGGTAGACGATACTCTCGCTTATTTTTTAGGTGTATAATGCCCGTGTAACGAATTTTCATCTACATATTAAAAAATCTATAAATCTAATTACATAAAGCATGTTTTATGATCCTTATTTATCACGCATATATCGTGTAGATCTTTATGTTGTGTGCCTCTTAGTCAGGCAGAGGCTGGGAGTGTTCCAAAGTCTGCATATGAACTCGATGTATTATACTTTGGTTTAATAAAAGCCGCCCGTGCGTTGCACGCGACCACCGTCCTGGCCACGAATATTTGTCCACATCTACTGGGAAGGATTTTGTCATTTTTCAGAAAATAATAAAAAACTATTAAATAATTTTGCATTTGGAACCTAAACTATTTCCAAATGTATCCATGCATCGCACAGAAAAAATAATTCACGGCAATGTAAGTATGAACGTGTGTGGTACTGTTACCAAAAACATTTTTGAGTGTGATTTTCGGATCATTACAATAATTCGTTGCTAAAATATAGAGAACAATTTTATATCAGAAATCTTATATTATTTCTAAATTATTTTTACCATTTTTATATATTCTTTCTCTCTTGTATATTTGCATGAGAAACATTTTCCTATTCTTTTTTCTTTCTCACGCTCTTTTATCTTAGATTGGCAAACCGATACGCGCGTGGAAGACGTGCGGATGTATCCGCCGCGCCTTCCGTGATTTTTTTCAAGTGAAAAAGATGAGGAGATGGAATTGGGATACTACTTAGGCCGCGTTTAAATGACGGAAATTTTTGGTTTTGGCTACTGTAGCACGTTCGTTTGTATTTGGCAATTAGTGTCTAATTATGGACTAATTAGGTTCGAAAGTTTCGTCTCGTGATTTCTCAGTCAACTGTACAATTAGTTTTTTTTCATCTACATTTAGTACTCTATGCATGTGCCGTAAGAGTGTCGCAAGATTCGATGTAACATTTTAGAGTGAATTTTTTTGAACTAAACAGGCCCTTACTTCGATTGCCGTTGGCGACGCCGTGTGCACGCTTGAAGAACGTCATTGATATGGAAACCATCGATAACGTGCGTGAGACCGTTCCCTTGATTATACATGCTCGTACGGACGTGATAAGAACTCGGACAAGTCTTACGTGGTTGATTGGGAAACTGGACACCCAACGTATGCATGTGGAAGCCGTACGTACTTACGTGTCTGTTTCCAGGAGGTGACTGAGCTAATCCGGACTATTGGGAGCGGGGCAAAAGTTACCGCAGACGATAACCCTCCGTGTTTTTTTAGTGTAGAGTAGAAGAGTAATCATAATCCATATTTTTTTTATAGAAGTCAGACAGTTCTAAATTTGATTAAATCTATAAAATAACAACAACTATAATACCAAACAAATATTATTATATTAATTATAGAATATATTTTTATAATACATACCCGTCTAAGTAATAAATATAATAATATTTTATATAAGGTTAGTCAAAATTAAAAGTTTGACTTAGAGGTGGTGCACCACAAGCTCCACGAGGGAGTTGCTTCGCTCGCCTCCAACCAAATGGGGGAAACTCCACGTCTTGACTGGCTCCTCGCGTGAAGCCACGGAAAACGCGCTCCGTGACAGCACATAAGAGCTTAAAAAAATGAACTTTGACCGGTTCCTTAGGCGTGGCATGGCAGTGGATGCCCCTCAAGAATATTTTTTTTATTTTTAACACATTTTTAAACTATTTTCAAGTCTAACACTGTTTAATTTTTTTTTCAAAACTAACACTTTTGGCCGCGCCTATTGCCATGGCACGGCCAATTAACACTAACGCGCCATGCATGGTAGCGCGGCAGGGGGTGACGTGGCACCGGCTCGGGCCCTGATCGGTTGACGTGGCAGGAGCTGCTGCGCCGTAGATCTTGGCATGGCAGTGCCGCGCCACGCCTCACGGCACGGCAGCGCAGACTACATGTCACGCCATGAGCCTCCCTCCCTTTGTCTGCCTTACTTGGAAAAGAGGTGGAGGGTGACCGTGCCGCCCCCTCCCGCCTCTCCCAAGGCTACCGCTGCCCGGCCCTCTCTCCCTGCCTCCCTCCCTCCCTTCCATTCCCCTAAGCTTCTCCTCGGCCTCAGTCATGGTAATGATGCTCTTATTTGTCGTTTGAATGGTGGATTCAAATATTATAAATGGTAGTTAGGGTTTGGAGAAAAATTATATTTGGGAACTATGGGCTAGGGTTTGGAGGAAGATATTAGTTTGATTTTGTTAATGTTAAGGTTAATTAGTTAGTTAGAAGTATGTTTACCATGTTTAGTGTAAGGTTTATTTTTGTTCCTATAAGTGTTGGTTATATTATTTTAGTTGTAATACAAATGATTTTCTTTTACATTAATTTGCGATGTTTTGATTGATGTTAAATTACAACTATTTTATTAGATGGAAGACATATTTTGGGAGCAGTTGTGGCGAAAATGAGGTCGTCCTAGAGAATTGTACTCTGACGCGTCTAGCAAAGATGCCCCTGTTCCTCCTGACCTCCCTGTCCCTAACTGTTGAAAGCTCTAGTTTGGTTTTGGTGAATTGATGAAACCCTAAGTGCTAACCTAGTTTATCAAGTGATCATGAGATAGGTAGCACATTCCAAGTGGTGAAGCAAATAAAGATCATGACATGATGATGGTGATGCCATGGTGATGATCAAGTGCTTGGACTTGAGAAGAAGAAAGAGAAAAACAAAAGGCTCAAGGCAAAGGTATAAATGGTAGGAGCCATTTTGTTTTGGTGATCGAGACACTTAGTGAGTGTGATCACATTTAGGATCGATAGCCGTACTATTAAGAGGGGTGAAACTCGTATCGAAATGCAGTTATCAAAGTGCCACTAGATGCTCTAACTCATTGTATATGCATTTAGGATCTAGTGGAGTGCTAACACCCTTGAAAATATTTGTGAAAATATGCTAACACATGTGCATAAGGTGATACACTTGGTGGTTGGCACATTTGAGCAAGGATGAAGAAGATAGAGTTGAAAAGGAGTTAGTCACGCTGGTCACGCAGTGACCGGACGCTGGTCTCAGTGGGACCGGTGCGTCCGATCAATGATACAGCAAAGACGCTGGCGTTGGTCTTCGACCGGACGCTAGGTCACTTGGTGACCGGACGCTGACAGGGTGAGTCCGGTCTAGCTGATGTGGCAGCGCACAAAAGAGTCACCGTGTGACCGGATGCTGGGTGTGTCCGGTCGAGCATGACCGGACACGTTCGGTTGTGAAAAGTCATCTCTGGATGCTTACTGAAAACAACCGGACGCTAAGGTCCAGCGTCCGGTCACTTTGCAGCAGCGCATCCGGTCATCACTTGACCGTTGAGATCAGGCAATCGACATTTGAAGAGAGGGGACACGTGGCACGCATCGCGTGACCGGACGCTGAGGTCCAGCGTCCGGTCAATATGATCGGAGCGTCCGGTCACCCCGTGTTGTGCCCAATGAAGGGGTACAACGGCTCTATTTCGTGGGGGCTTCTATTTAAGCCCCATGATCGGCTTAAGCTCACTCTCTTGGCCATTTACGTTAACATAGCAACCTTGTGAGCTTAGCCAAAGCCCTCCCACTCATCTCCATCATTGATTCATCATCTTTGTGAGATTGGGAGTGAATCCAAGTGCATTGCTTGAATGTTTGCATCTAGAGGCACTTGGTGTTCGTGTTTCGCTATGGGATTCACTTGTTACTCTTGGTGGTTGCCGCCACCTAGACGGCTTGGAGCAGCGAGGATCATCGAGCAGAGGGTGGTGATTGTCTCCGGATCCGATCGTGGTGATTGTGAGGGGTTCTTGACCTTTCTCCGGTGGAGAGTCAAAAGGTACTCTAGTGAATTGCTCGTAGCTTGTGTGATCCTCATCTTGTGTTGGTTGTGCGGCACCCTACTGAGGGTTTGGCGTGTGATGCCAATTAGCGCGTGAACCTCCAAGTGAGTGAATCGCCACAATGAGGAGTAGCTTGCCGGCAAGCAAGTGAACCTCAGTAAAAATCATTGTGTTCATCATTTAATTTCGAGGTGATTGGTCTTCATTGGTATTCATTCTTATGATTGATTGGATCCTTCCTCGACACGGCGGTATATACAAATTGCTCACTCTCTTTATATTACTGCAAACTAGTTGTCAAGCTCTTTAGTGTAGCTAGTTGTGAGAGCTTGTTAGTTTGGTTAGTGTGGCTCTTTAGTTGGCCTTTGAGAGCACACTAACTTAGTGTAGTGACATAGCTATTGTGTGGATAGAAACTATATAAACTATAATTGTGGTAGGTGGCTTGCATTTTTAGTAGGCTAGCGCAACACTCGCTTCGTTTCATAATTATCTAACCGGTTTGTAAGTGTTGTTGTAGAAAATTTTAATAGGCTATTCACCCCCCGCTCTAGCCATTAGGACCTTTCAAGTGGTATTAGAGCCGAGGTCACCGTGATTTGAGGCTTAACAACCTGCGGTGTAAAAATGGCTTAAATCAACAACACCAAGAAGCCACCCCAATTTGATGGCTCAAATTATCCTTATTGGAAAGCTAAGATGACAACTTATATCAAGTCAATCAATAGGAAGGTTTGGAAGGTGGTAGAGACAAAGATTGAGATTAAAGATGAAGAGGCTCCCACCGCCACCGAAGAAATGCTACTCTAAAATAATGACATTGCTCTTAGTGCCATCCATGATGCTTTGGATGAGAGAACTTTTGAGCAAATAAAGAACATTGAGAGAACTCATGAGGCATGGAAGAAATTGACTTAATCATTTCTCAAGCCGTGAAGGGTGCAAAGGCATACATTCTCAAAGAGAAGTTTTCAAGCTTCAAGATGAAGGAGGATGAGAGTGTGCCAGAGATGTTCCATATGCTTCAAGTGCTTGTCAATGATCTCAAAGCACTTGGAGAAGAGGTGAAGGACAAGGACTTCTCTCACAAGTTCTTGAGATGCTTACCTTCAAGATTTGGCACATTGGTCACTATTCTAGTGAGGAGTGGTTTGGACACCATGACACCAAACCAAGTATTGGGAGATATAATGACTGATGATACATATAGAGATGATGATGAGAAGGAAGAAAAGAAGGAGAAGAGAGATGAGAAGAAGAAGAGCGTGACATTCGAGGCCACATCATCCAAGGGCAAGGCAAAGCAAGATACATCAAGTGAAGATGATGACTCATGGGATGATGATGGTGATGAGAAGATGGCTCTCTTTGTCAAGAAATTTAGCAAGTTCATGATGAAGAAAGGGTACCATGCTAGAAGAAAGAAATCTTCATCCAAGAACAAGGAAGAGTCAAGAAAGTGCTTCAAATGTGGAAGCAAAGATCATCTTGTTGCTCAATGCCCATACAATAGCGACAATGATGATGACAACAAGAGGAACAAGAAGGAAAAGAAGGAAAAGAAAGAGAAGAAGGACAAGATGACCTTCAAGAAGAAGAAGGATGGTTCATATATGGTCACTTGGGATAGTGATGCTTCCTCAAGTGATGATGATGATAGTGATGATGATAAGACCACCAAGAAGAAGGCACTTGCAAGCATTGCTATAAATGAGAAGCCTTCTCTCTTCGACACTCCATCATGCTTCATGGCTAAGGCCACTAAGGTACAAACTTGTGATGATGGAAGTGATGATGAACATGATAATGAAAATGATAGTGATAGTGATGATGATGAACCCACTAAAGATGAATTATTTGACATGCTAGAAGATGCTAAAGAACACTTTGACATTAAGAGAAGGGAATGCAAGAGCTTGAATAAGGAAGTAAAAGCCCTTAAGCAAGCCCTTGATGAGCTCAAAGCAACTCATGAGAGGCTAGAGGAAGCCCATGAGAAGCTTGGCAAGGCTCACAAGAAGCTTGAAAAAGCTCATTCTTCTTTGCTTAATGAACAAAATAAGAAGAAGCATGTTGAAACTTGCAATATAGGCTTAACTTGTGATATAATTGATGAATCATTACCTATGCCTATCATTGTTGCTCCCACTAATCCTTCTTGTAGTACTTCTACTTCCACCTCATCTAGTAGTGATGGTTTTCACTTGTGATGCCTCACTAATGGTTGAGAATGAGAACCTCAAGAAGAAGGTCAATAAGCTCACTCATACCTTGGCTAAGGCCTATGGTGGTGAGGACCGCTTGCTTATATGCTTGGGTAGCCAAAGAGCTTTTCTCTACAAAGAGGGATTGGGCTATACCCCCAAGAAAGGCAAGACGGCCTTTGCTCCTCACAAGACTAGTTTTGTGAAGAACAATGGTCGGTTTTGCAATAGTTGCAAGCAAGTTGGTCACATTGAGCAAAAGTGCATGAACAAGAAGTCACAAGCTAATGTATCCTCCATTAAGCTTGATTCTTTCTATGTGCTTACTAAGGGTACAAATGGTGTGAAGGTTAAGTTCATTAGTAAACCATGGATGGGCTCAAAGAAGAAAACCATTTGGATACCAAAGAGCTTAGTGACTAACCTTCAAGGACCCAAGCAAGTTTGGATACCTAAAAAGAATTGATCTTCTTTTGTAGGTCAATTACAAAGCCAGAGGAAGGCATTGGGTTCTTGATAGTGGGTGCACTCAACACATGACCGGTGATATGCAAGAATGTTTAACTCAATCAAGACCAATGGCAATAATGGTTATGATAGTATCACATTTGGTGACAATGGCAAAGGCAAGGTCAAAGGGCTTAGTAAGATTGCAATATCCAATGACATGAGCATATCCAATGTGTTGCTAGTAGAGAGCTTGAACTTCAATTTGCTATCCGTGGCTCAATTGTGTGATCTTGGATTCAAATGCATATTTGGGGTAGATGATGTAGAGATTATAAGTGTAGATGGCTCTAACTTGATCTTCAAGGGCTTTAGATATGAGAATCTATACTTGGTTGATTTCAATACTAGTGAAGCTAAATTATCTACATGCTTGTTCACTAAGTATAGCATGGGTTGGTTATGGCATATAAGGCTTGGTCATATTGGAATGAAACAATTGAATAGATTGGTTAAGCATGACTTGGTTAGAGGCTTGAAAGATGTGTTTGAAAAGGATAAGCTTTGTAGGTCTTGTCAAGCCAGAAAACAAGTTGGAAACACCCATCCCAAGAAAAGCATGATGAGCACTAGTAAAACATGAGTTATTGCACATGGATTTGTTTGGGCCAACTCAATACACTAGCATTGGTGGTAACAAATATGGCTTTGTGATAGTGGATGATTACACTAGATACACATTGGTATTCTTTCTAGTGGACAAAAGTGATGTGTTTTCAACATTCAAATCATTTGTCAAGGCATTCACAATGAGTTTGAAACAACCATCAAGAGAGTTAGAAGTGACAATGGTAGTGAGTTCAAGAACACTAGAATTGATGAGTTATGTGATGAATTTGGAATTAGACATCAATTCTCGATAAAGTACACTCCACAATCAAATGGCCTTGTTGAGAGGAAGAATAGAACACTCATTGATATGGCAAGGTCTATGCTTAGTGAAACGACCTGATTTTCACGAAGGGAAATCCTCAGAGTCGAAGTGTAATAAGACTATTGTAGATCATATTACCCAAATTCCAGTCGAATATCACATCCATACAACGATAATATTAGAGTACAAATAGTGCGAAATTACATAAATTATTACATCGCCGCATTGGCGGAATCAAAAGTAGCATTCATTCATAATAGCTTGAAGATAAGATCGCCAAACTTGAGCGTAGGAACGAACCCCTCAACCGTCAAACTCCTCGGAGCTATACTCCTCAGCAGAACCTGTGTGCCAAAATTTATTAGTACGATTTGTAATAGCCACTCCCACCCTATGAGCATTGCTTTGTGGAAATTGGATGCAAGTTGGATATAACCGAAAGGAACCTATAAGGCTGGGGTTTCCTATGTATTAGCATTTCAAGTATATAATAACAGTTGGTCAAGTTTTAACACCATTCCCACACCCATTCCACCCTATTCCCATTCCAGAGCCAGGTTTCGATCCTGGGATCGATATACCACCATCTCCACATCATCACCACATTACCTCCAAACCATCGCTCAGTCGACAGGCCAACTCCCTCTCGGCACTGTCTCATGGCCCGTAGCCCCTGGCTACGTCCGAACACTCACTCCCAGGGGAAGAAGAGAAGGACTCATCTCACTATCTAGTTTAAGCGAAACCCAGGAAAGGTCCATAGCCGACAAGTCAGCATATGTATCGATCGATCAACCATACACTCTGCAGAGGTTTTACATAACCACAAGATCCGCCTTCCTCGTTGACCATCGTCAACTGGGCTAATTCCGGCCGCTTGCTAGCCTAGGATAATGCCACTCTACCATTCAACCTTGGTACACCCCAAGTCTAGTATAGGGTGGCTGAAACTGTGAGTCATGAGCTGGGTCCACAAGGTCTCCATGAAGTCTCGGAAGGGTGTGGGGGGATCCTCCGTGCCCCGTACCTCCCTCGCACTATCCGCTATCAACCTAGCAGTAGTGGCAATATCCTACCAAGTAGTCCGGCCATCCCGCACCATATAGGGCGAGTGGTATGTAAGGCTTCCCGGTGAATCTGAGTACTAGTAAGTCCTTAGGGATGACCAAGCCAGAATGTCTTCATCAGGGTTTCCATTTACTGTGCCACCATAGCACCTCCACCCTGGGCTCCTCCCATCACAGGTTCACACCCAGGGCCACCTCATATACCATTTATCCACCATAGGTATCCATTCCAGGGGTGCCCAGGTAGCACCCCATGGCAAGACTTGCCCCAGGCTCGTAGTATACTCCAACTTGGTCGACACAACCCTCACCCTCCACGCACCCGAGTCACACACGCAGCACTCTCCCCATAGTCCAGATAACACCAGTTTTCCACCACGCATCAATGTAGTACAAGCGTAGTAGAAGTAATAAGCAATGAAATATAGCAGCAAACGTGTGACTAGCCTAACAGCAGGGTGAGCAGGGGTAAGGTTGCGTCAAGGTAAAGGCCATCAAGAAAGCATACTACCATGCAAGTCCTATCATAGTGTGATCATAACAATAAAGTAAAGCACTAGCATTTCTATTTTAGCCATGCGTAATAGGTGCTACGAGATTGGGTGGATGTGGCACCTTCAGTGAAGTCGTCTCCGTACTCCTCACAGTACTATCGGTCCTTGTCCGTCTGGTTCTCTTCCGAGTCTGCATACGATCGAATTATGGTCGTGTTAGCGACGCCTATAGAATAGCACAAAGAAGCAATGAAGATTCAAAAGAGCCAAATGCACTCAATCATGGGTTCATTACGTAGAGCTCGATTTTAGATGAATTTTGGTCCTGGTCTTGTATTTTTCTGAGGTCGTATGAATTAGTTATGTATTTCCGAAGATTAAATTAAGGCTGATTAATTCAGGGTTGACACATGTCAGACTGTGACTGGTTCACATGGCATATAGGGACACGGCTGGTGTGGTGGTCAGAGAGGTCGCCGAAGTGGTCGGAGAGCTCGCCGACGTGGTCGGTGAGATCGCTGAGGTGGTCGGAGTGGTCGCCGAAGTGGTCGGTGGGCTTGCTGAGGTGGTCGGAGAGATCGCGGGGGTGGTCGGAGTGGTCACCGACATGGTCGGAGAGATTGCCGAAGTCCCTGATGCTGGCGTGGTCTCTTCATCGACATGACGTCAGCATGGCGCCATTCGAGCTAAACCGCGGCTGACAGGTGGGTCCGGGGTCAAATGGTGTCTGACAGGTGAGGTGCGGTTCATGGTGAACCCGCCTGTGTTGGTCCATAGACCGCAGAGCCGGTCTATGAAGGACTTGGTCCACTTACTCCTTCCCAGTGTTCGGTTCACGTGCACCAAGTGCTCGGACGTGTGGCCGGCGAGGGGAAAATTACAATCTTCTTCCCCGTCGTGCTCCCGCCGGTGGTGAGCTCACCGGCGAGCCCCTCCAGTGGCGCGGCTGTGCAATTAAGGTGGGCAAAAGCTTGGCCATGCCATACCGGGTGTCCCGGTGAAGTTAACGTGGTGGTCGGGCGGCTCCAGTTGGCTGGCCACGGTGAACGGCGGCGTGGGTTCGTCGGCGTGCATGGACAGGCTGCAGTGGTAGCGAGAGCCTAGTTGGAGGGGCGTGTGAGCTCCATGGTGCTTCTATGACCATGGCGAGCAGGTCGAAGGGGCTTCGAGAGCTCTCAACGCCTCCGACCACAGTGGTTGGGGCATAGCGGAGGCGGTGGCGCTCCGACGAGGTGCGGTGCAGCAACATAGGGCTCCGGTGGGCTTCATCCTCGGCTAAGGTGAGCGCGGTGTGTCTCTCATCATGGCAGAGCCAGTCAGGGTGTCAACGTCGCCTTTACCACGACGTAGAAGACACGGTGGTCTCGCCATGGTTGTGCTCTGGCCATGGTGAGCGTGTGCGTGCGTGAGATGCGTATGCATGGCATAAGCAGAGCGCTCGGCGCTGGCATTCCCGAGCAGAGGGCTCGGTGTCGCCCCCTTTCTTCCCTTTGCTTCACGTTTCCATTTGGCTCAACAAGAGGGTCGTGGTGGTCCTTCTATGCTACCGGTTGGCTAAGCCGGAGCAAGAGCTCATGCTCTGACGTGGTTCGTTCATGGCGTCCAAGAGGCTAGGGGTGGTCATGCCGGTGTTCTCGAGCCGCTAGGGGTCGGTGAGGCCAGGCCTTGGGCTGGTGCGCGTGCGGTGCGTGTGCAGCGTGTCCAGGAGCGGGAAAGCTCTGCCTCTGCGTTCCCCAGGTGCGGGGACGCGGTGGCGTTCATGGCGAGTATGGCTAGTGCGGTGAGCGGCGAACAACGTGGCTCACCGTAGGGCTCGTGGCGGTAGGATGGTGGTGCGGTGGCGAGGCGAGGCCGTGATGAGGCGATGCAGTGCCATGCCGAGCAGCTACGTCGCTGTAGCCGATCGGGGCAGCGCTCCTGGCTCTGGCGAGGTCCGATTCCGCAGCGGCTTCCTTCTCCTCCTTGCTTCTTCTTCCTCCCTCTCTCTAGTCTTGACGTGGTGTGGTGCTGTGCCACCAGCGGCGGCGGTGAACGGGCTGAGGGTTAAGGCTCGCGGGCGCCGGCTTTTATAACCGGGCTCCAATGGCGGACGGTGATCGGGCGGTGGTGATGCGTGCGGCGCATCGGACGGCCCGTGTGCGGTAGCGTAGGCGTGGCGCAAGGGGGAATAGGGTCATGCGATGTGCGTGACCTCGGGCCCGCGTCTGCTCCGCGGTCGGCTCCTGGTCGTGTGGTGGAGAGAGTGTGGGGAAGACGACGATGCTGTAGCTGGGCGGCTGACAGAGGGGGCCTGTTTGTCAGCTTGTCCTGATGCGGCGGCGTGCAGTGCATGACGGCTGACGGGCGGGTCTGGCTCGTCAGCGGCTGTGCGTGTGAAAGGGCAAGCGAGGCTTGGCTAGCTAGCTAGGCCGGTCGAGGCAGGCTGGGCTGTTGCTGCTCCCTCCTTTTCCTTTTCTTTTTCTCTTGCTTCGATTCAAATTTAGTTAGAGTTTTAACTTGAGCTTCGAGTTATGTAGTGGGTCCCAGAAGGTGTTTCACTTGGTGGTCAAAATACATCCCATATATTAGGGTTTATCATAAATATTAAGTAAGTTAGTTTAAACGTCACATAAGGCAAAAGAATCCAAATCACAAATGGAATTAAGGATGCATGCATGATTTGTTTATTTAGGAATTTAATTACACATGTGGCATAAAACCAAGCTATGCTTATGACTTTAACCTAGTTGGGTCACATCTAATCCAAAACTAGGGTTTGGCTTCTGCATGTGTCACTCAACATCACATAGGGTTTAAACAAAAATTTTGTAGTTGTGATTTTTGGTGTGTGGATTTTTTTGGGTTGTTACACTTAGTGAGTACAATGTGAGTCAATCTTTTTGGGCCGAAGCTATCAACACAGCTTGCTATTGTAGCAACCGCCTCTATTGTCACCCATTGAAAGAGAAGACACCATATGAACTCTTGAATGAAAGAAAACCCAACATTGCATATTTTTGGGTCTTTGGTTGCAAATGCTATATCTTGAAGAAAGGCACTAGATTGGGCAAGTTTGACAAGAAATATGATGAAGGATTCCTACTTGATTATTTCACTATGAGCAAAGCATATAGAGTTTGGAATTTGGATAGTGGTACTCTTGAGGAAGTTTATGATGTTGAATTTGATGAAACCAAGGGTTCACAAGAAGATACTGAAAACTTGGAAGATGTTAGAGTCATTTAACTTTCAAATGCCATGAAGAACATGGATGTTGGTGAATTGAGGCCTAGACAAGTGAATGATGATGAAGATGATCAAGTGAGAGTGCTCTCTAACTCAAATGTGCAAGATGATACAAATCAATCTGAAAACATCTATGTCCCTAGTTGGGTTTCCATGATTAATGACAATATGTGATTACTGTGACTAACATGTGTTTTGCAGAGGCAATTAAGTTAGGTCACGGTAATGGAGATTGATTGGGCAATCATGGTGTTCATGCCCCTACGATGGAAATTATTTCGGTTTTCAAAGGATGGACGACAAGGTTAAGGATGGACTAGTTCTAAGTGTCATTTGAAGTTGGAGAGACACTTAGAGTAGTTTGTGACTTTGTTTTTCCTTTGGCCATACTATTAAGGGGGGTATGGATGGGTAGCTTGACCTAGGTGAGTCTAGTGAGTTAGGTGTGGTGCACACTTGTTGAAACTAGCACTAGGTAGCTCCTAAATATGCCTAAGATCCAATGGAGCAAACTTCATTCATGTATGATCGAGAGTTGGAAGTGAATGGAGGGTCAAATACTGAACGGACGCTGGTTTCGGTTTGACCGGACGCTAGCGCAGAGTCCGGTCAGTTTATTTGACCAAGGTGAAAACGTTCGGTGCGACCGAACGCTGAGAGGTGATGTGACCGGACGCTAAGAGCCAGTGTCCGGTCGACTCCAGTAAGGTTCCAGAGAGGGGAAATCACGATCAGACGCGTCCGGTCAGTGCTGACCGGACGTTGGCCAGCGTCCGGTCACACTGTAAACATAGGAGTTCGGGGGAGAACTGACCGGAGCGTCTGGTCAACATGACCAGAGCGTCCGGTCACCCCGTAGAGGCACATAACGGTTCGTTTTTCAGCCCTTGTTATAAATACCACCTCCACTCGTGTGTGGGGGTACTTTTGCTCATTTTAATAGCTGAGAAACACCTTTGAGAGTGCCAAGAAAAGCAAGGTCCTAGTGAGGTGATTGAGATTTAAGAATCCCAAAGAGAGCCCTCATTAGTGAGATCAAGAGTGGCAAAGTGTGCATCCACCCTTCTCTCTAGGCTTGTGGTGGTTAAGTGAGAGTCCGTGCTTGTTACTCTTGGTGATCGCCATCACCTAGATGGCTTGGTGGTGATTGTGAGCCTGGTGATCATCTGACGGAGCTTGTGGATGACCCAACTCAAGTTGTGAGCGGTTGTGGGTGACTCACCGCGACGGAGTGTCGAATAATCAACCCGTAGAGAGCACTTGATCCTTGCGCGGATCAAGGGGGAGCTACACCCTTGCGCGGGTGCTCCAACGAGGACTAGTGGGGAGTGGTGACTCTACGATACCTCAGTAAAACATCACCGCGCTCCTCCTTCTCTCTTTACTTTGAGCAATTCAATTCTTGTCATTTACTTTTCTAGAATTGCCATGCTAGAGTAGGATTGGAACTTAGGGTGCTAAACTTTTGTGCGTTAGATTGATAGAAACACTGTTCTAGGCACAAGGGGTTAATTGAGCTAACCATAGGATTTAATTATTGCAAAGAAATTTAGAATTAGCCCAATTCACCCCCCTCTTGGGTATCTTGATCCTTTCAATTGGTATCAGAGCCTCGTGCTCACGTATTTAGGCTTAACCGCCTAGTGAAAGATGTCTCACGGGGATGGACCTCCTCCTATCTTTGAGGGAGATGATTTTCTATATTGGAAAATCCGCATGGAGGCGTATCTAGAAGCTTTAGATGTTGGAATACTTAGAGCCGCCTCACAAGGTTTTCCAAAACCTCGGGATGCCGCACACCCACAAGGCGATGAGTTGAATTACGAAAAATGGAATGCAAATGTTAGAAACACCATATTTAGAGGTCTTTGTAAAGATGTGTTCAACCGGGTAAGGAACCACAAAGGCGCCCATGCACTATGGTCGGATGTTTGTGCGTTCCATGAGGGAATAAAGAGTGAGCGTGAGGAACACTATCATCTTGTCATGAAAAAGCTCAACTCTTTTGAAATGCTTCCTAAAGAATGTGCTAATAAAATGTATTCACGTTTGAATGTTCTTGTAGAGGAAGTCAATGGGCTTGGACTCACTCAAATGCAACCATCCGATGTTGTAAGAAAAATATTGAGTGTCCTCCCCATTGACAAATATGGGCATATTGTGACCGTGCTACACCAAGGTGATCTTTCCACCGCTACACCAACACAAATCTTGGGAAAGATCAACGCTCATGAGATGTACATACACATCACACCTTAAGATGGCTCATCCTCTACAAAGAAGAAAGAAAAAGATTTAGCATTCAAAGCTAGTCAAGAGAAGGGCAAAGCAAGGCTTGAGTATGAGAGCTCAAGTGATGATGAAGATGATGATGCAAGCCTTGCTCTCATGGTGAAAAGAACCGCCAAGATGCTAAAGAAGCTCAACAAGAGTGGCATCAAGTTTGATGGCAAGAAGAAGAAGTTCTTCACTAGCTCAAGAAGAAAGCCAATCTCCGAGATGGATTGCTACAATTGTGGAGAACTTGGTCATCTAGCTCACCAATGCACAAAGCCCAAGAAAGACAAGTTCAAGTACAAGAACAAGGGCAAGAAAGATGACTCAAGTGATGAAGATGAGAAGAAGAAAGAAAAGTCATACAAGAAGAAAGATGGCAAGAAGAGAGACTTCCACAAGAAGAAGAAAAGTGGGAAGACATACATCGTCGGTGATTGGCTTACGGACATTGATTCATCTAGTGGCTCATCCGATGATGATAGTGACAACGAGAAGGTGGCCGCCATTGTTATTGATTCTTCATCATCTTCACCGCCACCACCACCATCATCCTCTACACACCTTATGGCCAAAGGTGAACGAAAGGTATCACATGATGATGATAGTAGTGGTGATGATCATGCTCATAATGATGATAGTGATAGTGATAGCGATGATGATGAATATGAATCACCTTCTTATGATGATCTTGCTAAATTGCTAAAGAAATACACTAAGATCATTATAAAGACTAGAGCTAAAAACGAAAAGCTTGAAATTAAGAATGATTCTCTCTTAGCTAAATGTGACATAGCCGAAAAGTCTAGTGTTGATCTTAGAGAAGCAAATGAAGCTATGTCATCCAAACTCAAGGAGCTCAAATCTTCTAAGAAAGAGCTTAAAGATAAACATGATAAACTTAAGTGGGTGCACAAAGAGCTCATCACTAGCCACAACAAGCTAAAAGAAGAATATACTACTCTTAAGATTAATCATGATAGCCTTGTCATTGCTCAAGAATTTTTACCCAATGAGCCACATGATGCTACTAACCATGTTGTTAAGATTGATATAGCTACATCATATGATGACTTAATTGATGAGAGCATTGAGCAAGGATCTAGTGGCAAAGGCAAGCAAGTGGTTGAGTGCAATGACTATGATAAGTATGTCAAGCTCAAGCATGACAATGAAAAGCTCACGAAAGAGTTTGAAGAGTTCAAAAACCACAACACCATTGTGCTAGAAACTCTTGATCATGATGGTGACTTGATTCTTGAGAATGAGAAGCTAAAAGAAGAAAACAAGAAACTCAAGGAAGAGAGAAACAATGTTGCAATCAAGGAAGATAAAAGTAGTGATGCACTCAAGGAAGAGAACAAGAAGCTCAAGTTGGAAAAAGAGCATCTTAAGATTGGATTGAGCAAGTTCACAAGAGGCAAACATCTTCAAAGTGAGCTATTGATGAACATCATCATAAAGATGGATAGAAGTGGCATTGGATATGTGGCAAATGTAGAGAAGAAGAAGGCTCAAGCTCAACAACAACAATCAAAGTCAAAGCCAAAGCCAAAGCCAAAGAGATGCTTTAAGTGTGGACAAGAAGGCCACTTTGCTCATGAGTGCCAAACACCACCACCACAACCCTTGCCCAAGCATGCTAGACCCTTTGCCTTCAATGCTCATTACATGCTTAGAAAGGATTCTAGTGGAAAGATGAAAGTCATGTTCTTAGGACCTCTCAACAAGAATAGGCCTAAGAAGATTTAGGTTGCAAAGTCACTTGTTGAGAAGGTGAAGGGCCCTTAACAAGTTTGGGTTCCTAAAGCTTGATCTCTTGTGTGTAGGTGAACTACAAGACCGGTGGATGCCATTGGGTGATTGATAGTGGTTGCACACAACATATGACCGGTGATCCTCGTATGTTCACCTCACTAGATGAAGAAGTAGATGGACAAGAAAGAATCACATTTGTAGATAATTTAAAGGGCAGGGTCAAAGGATTGGGCAAAGTGGCAATATCAAATGATCATTCTATCTCAAATGTGCTATATGTTGCTTCATTGAGCTTCAACTTGCTATCCGTTGGTCAATTATGAGATCTTAGCTTCCAATGCTTGTTTACCGAGAAGGAAGTTGTTGTATCTAAGAAGGATGATGAACAAGTGATATTAAAAGGATTTAGATACAACAACCTATATCTAGTGGACTTCACCTCCGAAGATGCAAATTTGAAGACTTGCCTATTCACCAAAACAACTCTTGGGTGGCTATGGCATAGAAGACTTGCTCATGTTGGGATGAGCTCACTCAAGAAGCTTATGAAGAATGATTTGGTGAGAGGGTTGAAGGATGTGAAGTTTGAAAAGGACAAGCTTTGTAGTGCATGTCAAGCCGGCAAGCAAGTTACAAATACTCATCCAACCAAAGCTTTCATGTCAACCACAAGAGTGCTAGAACTCCTTCACATGGATTTATTTGGACCAACAACATACAAGAGTTTAGGAGGAAATATTTATTGTTTTGTGATTGTTGATGACTATTCAAGATACACATAGGTATTCTTCCTTCATGACAAATCCGAAGTTGCATCTTGCTTCAAGAAGTTTGCCAAGAGAGCTCAAAATGAATTTGAAGTGAAGCTTAAAAAGATTAGAAGTGACAATGGGAAATAATTTGACAACACAAACATAGAAGCCTATTGTGATGAAGTTAGGATCAAGCATGAGGTCTCCGCAACTTATACTCCTCAATAAAATGGTGTAGTTGAGAGGAAGAACCAGACATTGATCACTCTTGCAAGAACAATGCTTGATGAGTACAACACCCCCGAAGCTCTATGGGTGGAAGCTATCAACACCGCATGCTATGCATCCAACCGCCTATTCCTTCAAAAGTTCCTTGGCAAGACACCTTATGAGTTGCTCAATGGGAAGAAGTCGGACGTCTCTTTCTTTAGGGTGTTTGGTTGCAAATGCTACATCTACAAAAAGCAGCAACACCTAGGGAAGTTTCAAAGACATTGTGATATTGGTTTTCTTGTTGGTTACTCATTAAAGTCCAAAGCATATAGAGTATTTAATCATGCCACCGGCTTGGTTGAAGAAACATATGATGTGGAATTTGATGAATCTAACGGCTCCCAAGGAGCACATGAGAATCTTGATGATGTAGGTGATGAACCATTGAGGGAGGCTATGAAGAACATTCTGGTTGGGGACATCAAGCCTAAATATGGTGAAGATGATGTACAAGTGATTGATCCACCTTCATCAAGTGTGCCACAAGATGGTAAAAAATATGGGAGAGCTGAAAATGAAGACACTCATGTCTCCAATGATCAAATGGTGGTACAAGCACAAGATGTTGATGCTCCACAACCTCCTCCTCAAGTGGTCAATAGAAGAAATACACCTCTACTACAAGATCATCCACAAGATCTCATCATAGGGAGTCCATCAAAGGGTGTAATGACTCGCTCACAAAAACTTGCTTTATTTATTGCTCATCACTCTTTTGTCTCTTGTTTTGAGCCTACAAAGGTAGAAGAAGCTCTTCAAAATCTAGATTGGATAAATGCCATGCATGAAGAGTTGAACAACTTCACCCGCAATGAAGTTTGGACTCTTGAAGAGCGGCCAAAAGGTGCAAGAGTCATTGGAACAAAGTGGGTGTTCCGCAACAAGCAAGATGATCAAGGTGTTGTTGTGAGGAACAAGGCAAGACTAGTAGCAAAGGGGTTCTCTCAAGTTGAAGGTTTGGATTTTGGAGAGACCTTTGTACTGGTTGCAAAACTAGAAGCCATTCGTATCCTCCTTGCATATGCATCACACCATAAAATGAAATTATATCAAATGGATGTAAAAAAGTGCATTTTTAAATGGCTTTATTAATGAACTAGTCTATGTTGATCAACCTCCTGGGTTTGAAGACCCTAGATATCCTAATCATGTTTATAGGTTGTCCAAGGCATTATATGGGCTCAAGCAAGCCCCAAGAGCTTGGTATGAGCGCCTTCGGGATTTCCTCATTGAGAAGGGCTTCACCATTGGGAAGGTCGACACCACACTATTCACCAAGAAGCTTGATGGTCATATCTTCATTTGTCAAGTGTATGTTGATGATATCATCTTTGGATCATCAAATGAAGATTCTTGCAAAGAGTTTGGTGAATTGATGTTGAAGGAGTTCGAGATGTCAATGATTGGAGAGCTTACATTCTTTCTTGGTTTTCAAATCAAGCAAATGAGAGAAAAGATTTTCATCTCTCAAGAGAAATATACTAATGATCTTCTCAAGAGATTCAAGATGGATGAATGTAAGCCAATCAAGACACCAATGCCTACTAATGGACATCTCGACCTAGATGAGGGAGGTAACAAGGTTGATCAAACTCTCTACCGTTCTATGATTGGTAGCTTGTATTTAACCGCATCTAGTCCCGACATCATGTTTAGTGTGTGTATGTGTGCTAGATTTCAAGCTAATCCTAAGGAAACTCATTTGATTGCCGTTAAAATAATCCTTAGGTATCTTAAGCACACACCAAGCATTGGCCTTTGGTATCCCAAAGGAGCTAGATTTGAATTAATTGGCTATTCCGATTCGGATTATGCCGGATGCAAAGTTGATAGGAAGAGCACATCCGGAGGGTGCCATTTGCTTGGTAGATCACTTGTGTCTTGGTCCTCCAAGAAATAAAATAGTGTGGCTTTGTCCACCGCCGAAGCGGAATACATTGCCGCGGGTGCTTGTTGTGCACAAATTTTATATATGAAACAAACCTTGCTAGACTATGGTGTAGTTCTAGAAAAAGTACCTCTTTTGTGCGACAATGAAAGTGCCGTAAAACTTGCAAATAATCTGGTTCAACACTCTCGCACCAAGCACATAGATATTCGCCATCACTTTCTTAGAGATCATGTTGCTAAAAATGATATATCACTAGAAGGTGTAAGGACCGAGGATCAATTGGCGGATATCTTTACTAAGCCGCTATATGAGGCAACATTTTGTAGATTGCGGAATGAGCTCAATGTGCTTGACTTTAGTAACTTCACTAAAAGATGAGCTTGTGTTGTCCCTTGCATTGCATTGTAATATTTACATCACGTTTAATGTTTTGTAATGCACATAGGGCTTGTCTAACATGGTTAAGGTAACCGCCGAAAAGCGTGTGAAGAAGCTTAACCTTGGATCAAACTTGACAAGCAACTAGATTTACTTACAAGTATTGCATATGCATGAATGTTGTTTTGTCATTTATCTTAATTTGCCCTCTTATTGCCTATTTTCTTAAAAAGATTTATAGCCTAAGGCAAAATATTTTTGAAAAACATGAGGGTTTGAGAGAGGTCACTCACATCAGTCCCAATTGGTGTTTATTTGGATCTTATTTGAGTTGGGACTCGATTGGGAACAGGCAGCACAAAGGACATTGAAGACTTGCTGGAAAAGGAGTGCCCGGACGCTGCACCGGACTCTGAAGTCCAGTGTCCGGTCAGTTCACAGGTGGTGAACTTGCTACGAAGGAGTGACCAGACGCTGAAACAATGTTTTCCCAGCATCCGGTCAGAAGGAGGTTCAGCGTCCGATCGATCATGAAGGCGTCAAGGCTAGGTGACCGGACTCTGGCTGCGTCTGGTCGGTGTCCACCGGACGCGTCCGGTCGCGATTCCAGAGGTTTTGGACCTTACTAGAATCGACCAGACGCTGGGTGGCAGCGTCAGGTCGCTGCCACCAAAGCGTCCGGTCAGTAGAAAGCGTGTGAAATCAGGATTCTTTCTCTGTTTCCTTTTCTGACTCGGGGGGGGGGGGCACCTTACTTAAGCCGCGCACCGTTGACCAAACCCTATCTCGCCTCCACCACCGCGCCTCCGTTCCCGTGCCCTTACCCGCGCGCCGCCGTGCATCTCACCGTGCACCGCCCTGCTCCCATGCCAGCACCACCGCACAACTATGTTTCCCCATGCCAGAGAGCCGCCCTACATCGCCGCTGCGCCCCACATCGCCGACCTCCCACGCCACCATAGCTCCCTACACCACCGCAGTCCCACACCGAGTCGTAGCACCGCCGTGACCCTCTCTAGAGCCGCCGCGCCAGCCTGTGCCCTCTGCTCCCATGCTTGCCCTGAGCCAGCGCCTCTCCTGCCACCGAGTTCCACGCACCAGTGCCTCAATTGCTAACCCTCGGCCATCGATTCACCGCATTACATTGCCGATCCTCGCTGACCAGCAAACCCTAGCTTCGTAGCCGATTCGGTGGTTCCCCGTGTGTCGCTTCTCTTCTTCTCGGATCGCCGGTTCATCAGGTAGCAAGCCCATGTTTCAATTTTGTACCTAAATTGCTTGCTCTCATAGGGTTTCACATCTATTAGATATATTGTATTTATTTGTATATCCTATCTATTCCATCATGCAGCGAGTCGGTGCCGTTTGGGTCTCAGTGGCAGTTGTTAGTCAACTCGGGGCCAAGCTTGCCAGTACGGATAGAGGCCAAGCCTCGGAAGTGATAGTCGGCAGTTGTTTCTAGTCAGCGACAGTTGATTCTTCTTAGATCTTTTAGATGGCTCGTGTGAAGAACACCGGAGGTGGTCTAGGTGATGAGGATCCGAGGCGTCCGCCTCGCTTGCCTGCAGATCCTAAAGGCAAGGCGACGAAGAAGATTGCATCAAAGAAGCGCAAGTATCCAGATGCAGAGACAGCCAGAGCAGCCGCAGTTGGAAAGGCCGTAGAGCGTGCCAAGAGAGGAGGTTCTCGCAGTGGAGTTGTTATTACAGATCAGCTTTCACCAGAAGCGAGGGGTAGACTTGAGCGTATTGAGCGTATTCATGGTGGTACACCTAGGACTCTCATGATGCAAGGACGACGTCTTGCTATTGAGGAGCCTCAGCCTCAGGGGGAGTCACAGCAGCAGCCACAGCAGCAGCCCCAGCCAGCAGAGCCGATAGAGCAGGCTCAGGAGGGAGAGCAGGCCAAGGAGACAGAGCAGGCACCTCAGCCATAGCTTCGCCGCTCTAGTCGTACCCGTGCTCCAGTCACACCGAGGGCAGATACTTAGCGGAGGGGTTCTCGTCCACCGCCCAAACCACAGGGTTCACCTCCAGTGACACATCTAGACTTGAGGGCCGCCATGTCCAAGCAGGTTCAACAGCTGAGATTTGTTGAGTTTGATCAGTGGTTTCCACCGAGGCGGGATGAGCGTGCATCAGAGGGCTTCTACACACCACTGTAGGAGGATTTCTACAATGCATATCTTAACAGTGGTGCTGTTTTCAAATCTCAGAGGGTGTGCCACATTGATTCCATAGTTGCAGCGGTTGGAGAGCACATTCACCCCTACCTTACATATCTGCCAGGGCTAACATATTTGATTGGATGGTCAGGATTATATGTTCCATCTTGGGTCCGTCAGTTCTATGCTACTCTCTGGATTGACCCGCAGCATAGATATATTCACTTTGCATTCAGAGGCAGAGATTATAGGCTAGCGAGCACCAGGGTCAGGGAGATTCTCAGGCTTCAGGAGCAGGACATCTGACTACATGAGGTGTGTTATGGTCAGACAGCGCCTCCCAGACGTCCTCATGGCGGTTGATACCTTCTATAGATCTAGTCCGCCATTGCTTCAAGGAGCCTTTTGATGAAGGGTCAAGGAGGAACCCCAGTGATCTCACTCCCACTGCTCGCGTGCTTAAGGCTATCATGAGGAGGGCACTGATTTCGAGGATGGGGTATCGTGAGGGCTTGACTCGCTTATAGCTATGGCTTCTCAACTCCCTGATGCAGCAGACCGTATTTGACATTTGGGATCTCCTTCTATCAGAGATGGAGGATACTATTGCTAAGGGGTTTGGAGGTCATCGCCAGTTGCCCTATGCCTGTTGGATCACTTTTCTTATTCACAGGGCAGTGACAGTGAGGCCGCCTGAGATGCAAGCTGAGTATAGGGGTGCTACTACCGAGTTCCCTACTTACAACCTGACTCAGATGATCCGTCACAGTACACCTACAGCACCTAGTCAGCCGCGCCGATGTCCAGAGGTGCTAGAGACTACAGCCCAGCAGGATGCTACTATCAGGGACATAGCAGCTACTGAGGAGGAGCAGTTAGATGCTCCGCAAGAGGGGATGGTCGAGAGCGACCCCAGTGACAGCTCAGACGAGGACTACCGCGACATTCCTCAGATGCCTGCATGTAGACATGATCATGAGGCCGGTAGCTCTAGTTCAGCTCCACCTACATCGCAGACACACCCCGCTCTTCTTGCCATACTTGAGCGGATGAGGCAGGATCAGGCTCGCTAGGCATAGGAGACAGCTGCTACATTTGCATAGTTCCAGACTCATCAGGACGAGTTCCAGCAGCAGCAGCAGGCGATCTAGCAGCAGCAGCTAGCTATACAGCAGCAAACACAGGCTCTACAGCAGTAGCAATAGGCCATGCATCAGCAGCAGCTCCTCATGCAGCAGCAGCTACTCAGGTTTATGTAGCATGCTATGACAGCTATTGGGGCTCCACCGCCATAGCCTTTGCCCTAGCTTGGTCAGACTGTCACCACTTCAGTGACTCCAGCATTATAGCCTAGTGGGCTTCAGAGTCAGGGACAACCACCAGCATAGTTTGCTTCACCTACAGAGTAGGTGTCCCAGTGGTTTGCTACGTCAGTGCCATACCTGCAGTTCACACCGTTTCGTACGGGCTTCACACTGGCTGAGCCATTGTCGGCGTTTCGGAACTGGGGGTCCTTAACCGACTAGTGAATTTGTGCTGCGTGCTCCCAATTCCGGATGGTGATGTAAAGAGACACAAGGTTTATACTGGTTCGGGCAATGGATGCCCTACGTCCAGTCTGAGAAGATGTTCTTGTATTCCTTGCACCGGGGTGCTCATAGTAGGGGGTTACAAGCTGGGCCAGAGAGAGGGAGTTCGTCCCAGATCTCTATGAGGGGAGGTGATATGAATTACAGAATGAGGCGTGTTGTTTGTGCGAGTATTCGTGACTCTATCCGCCGTCCTCATAAATGGTCCTAGCTACCTCCTTTTATAGCCGCAGGGAGGAAACCAGGAGTACATAAGAGAGCTACACGTGGAGCAAGGACTATTCGATGATGTATTTACTCCTAGAGCAGCATGGCGTTGTCGTGGGAGTTCCCGTAGATGTCTAATCGGTATGGTCTCCACTGCAAGTAACATGCTGCACATTTATTGACTTGGTGGATTGTAGAGGCTCGGCGCCATCGTGGCTTGGCCGTGCCGAGGCCTGCGTCGTGCCGAGGCCTATTGTGCCGAGGGCTCGCCGCGTGCCGAGGCCCGAGAAGTGACCCAGTGCGATCTGCGGTCTCAGCCGCCATCAAAGGGAATAGTGCGAGACGGCGCCTACGGGATACGGTACTGCTTTGTCGAGAAGGGATGGTAAAAAAGGTGATCTCGACCGCTGTCCCGTCGCTCTGCTGTAGCGCATCGCCGATCGTGGCTTACGAAGGCGGTGCAAATTGCGCATTAATCGGATGCGACGACCGCCGCCAGAGACCTTTGAGGCGGAGGCGACGAGGTTGCGGACGAGCCCGGCCTCGGGCAAGGCGGAGCGTGGGCCAATTGTCTGAGAGACCCTACCGGGGTCTCGGGCGGCGACGGGCGAGGCGGAGTAAGATCGGTGAATCCAAGGCCCTATCGAGGGGCTTGGGGCGAGACAGAGCGGTCGGTCCGCCGATTCCGAGGCTACAGAACCCGCTCGACTCCCCACGCTATGATGTCCTTGGTGCAGGAGTTAGGCGAAGACAGGTGGTCGGTAACCCCCGCTCTGCCGCCGCAGATGGCGGCGGGAGGTTGACGCGATCGGCGTGTAGTCGGTCACTTATTTGTCTTCGCGCCGCCGTAAATCCGCTGCTTGAGTGGTTGGGCGCTTGGATGCGACGTTCGGTCAGAGCAGTTTGGTCGAAGAGGCGGTCACGGGGCTGGTGCCGAGCCGGCCTCGTGCGAATTAGAGAATCGGCACTTCTTCCACTGGGGCTCGACGACGGGGTCTCGGGCGAATCGGAGATTTCGACCGAGACCTAGTTTGTTTATTCCGTTGGTTCTATTTTTAGGGTCTAAGCGGTTTTTCGATCTTTGCTTGGGGTACCCCATTTTCAGGTATCCGACAGTAGCCCCCGAGCCTCGGGCGGGAGTGTGGGATATTCTCCCCGAGGTTTTTTTTCGAGACTTTTGTTTCTCAGTGGCTCTTGTCGGGTTTGTTTTATACTCACGATTCTGGTGGGTGCGCACGAGCGCACCCGCCGGGTGTAGCCCCCAAGGCCCTAGAGGAGTGAGTTTGCTCCTTTAGGGGCTTTTTCTTTGTTGAGTAAGGCGCTCTATCGCATTTGCTAGACCCATGAGAGCGAGCTCGGGTCGCTTGTTTTCGTTTGGGGTGCAGGAGGAGCCCCCGAGCCTGCCGAGCCCTCGCGTGCGATCCTAGGTCACTGGGTCTCGGCAAGGTTTGCAGGAAGAGCCCCCGAGTCTCCGCACGTAGCGAGAGGGCGATCAGGAGTTCCCCTGGCTTTTTGTACGACCCTCGTGCATCCTTTTCGTTTGGAAGGAGGGGTTGTTTGCCGAGCCCTTCGTGTGCGAGCCTAGGCCGCTAGGTCTCGGCAAGGTTGCAGGAAGAGCCCCCGAGTCTCCGTACGTAGCGAGAGGGCGATCAGGAGTTCCCCTGGCTTTTTGTACGACCCTCGCGCATCCTTTTCGTTCGGAAGGAGGGGTTGTTTGTCGAGCCCTTCATGTGCGAGCCTAGGCCGCTGGGTCTCGGCAAGGTTACAGAAGAGCCCCCAGCCTCCGCATGTAGCAAGAGGACGATCAGAGTTCCCCCGCTTTTTGTAATGACCCCCAGCTTCCTTTTCGCTCGTATGAGGGGTGGAACATGCCGAGCTACCCTCGGGGGCGAAAGCGTGACATTTCCGGTGAGCTTTTATCGGTAAGTCCGAGTGGAGGTCCGTGCCCCATTCGATAGGGGTCGGCTAGTGGTCTAGAGACGCACTCCAAAAAAAGTACTGTAGGCTTCCTTCTAGCGGGTGCTGTGGCTGTTCGATTGGCCCTAGGGGCTCGGTGCCTCCCTACGGTGGGATCCCTTTAGAGAACTCCTGCTGGTCTCGGACACGACTTAGGGCATCCCAAGCAATCGCTGTCTGGGCCTCGGCCGTGTAATGGGCTCGCCCATAGTTGTCCCTCGACTCTATTGTCCTAGGGTGGTCTGTCGAGGCCCTGGATGGCCCACCTTTCGCACTTCTGGACCGTCATGGGCTTGGTGCCCTTTTTTTCGTCAAGCTTTTTCCAACCCTCGGGGTGTGAGAGGTTGCGTGAAGAGCCCCCGAGCCTCATGATGTAGCGAGAGGGCGATCAGAGTTCCCCCGCTTTTTTATGCGACCCTCGCGCATCCTTTTCGCTTTCGGAAGGAGGGGTTGTTTGCCGAGCCCTTCAAGTGCGCGCAGCATAGGTCACTGGTCTCGGTAAGGTTGCGGGAAGAGCCCCGAGCCTCCGCACGTAGCGAGAGGGCGATCAGGAGTTCCCCTGGCTTTTTGTACGACCCTCGCGCATCCTTTTTGCTCGGAAGGAGGGGTTGTTTGCCGAGCCCTTCGCGTGTGAGCCTAGGTCGCTGGGTCTTGGCAAGGTTGCAGGAAGAGCCCCTGAGCCTCCGTAAGGAGCAAGAGGGCGATCAGAGTTCCCCTGCTTTTTGTGCGACCCTCGCACATCCTTTTCGCCGGAAGGAGGGGTTGTTTGCCGAGCCCTTCAAGGCGAAGCTCAGTCATTGGGTCTCGGCAAGGTTGCAGGAAGAGCCCCCGAGCCTCTGCGTGGAGCGAGAGGGCGATCAGGAGTTCCCCTGGCTTTTTGTGCGACCCTCGTGCATCCTTTTCGCTCGGAAGGAGGGGTTGTTTGCCGAGCCCTTCGTGTGCGAGCTTAGGTCGCTGGGTCTCGGCAAGGTTGCAGGAAGAGCCCCTGAGCCTCCGCGTGGAGCGAGAGGACGATCAGGAGTTCCCCTGGCTTTTTGTACGACCCTCGCGCATCCTTTTCGCTCGGAAGGAGGGGTGGAACATGCCAGGCTACCCTCGGTGGGCGCGAGCGTGACATTTCCGTGAGCTTTTATCGGGTAAGTCCGAGTGGAGGCCCATGCCCCATTCGATAGGGGTCGGCTAGTGGTCCGTAGACGCGCCCAAAAAGTACTGTAAGGCTTCCTAGCGGGTGCCGTGGCTGCTCGATTGGCCCTAGGGGCTCGGTGCCTCCCTATGGTGGGATCCCTTTAGAGAACTCCCCGCTAGTCTCGAGACACGACTTAGGGCATCCCAAGCAATCGCTTGCCTAGGCCTCGCCATGTACGGGCTCGCCCATAGTTGTCCCCTCGACTCGTGTCGCCCCGAGGTGGCTGCCGAGACCATAAATGGCCCAGCCTTCAACCTCTCGGACCAGAAGCGGCTCGGCGCCCGGTCCCTTAGCTCGGAAGGAATCGACTGGGGGTATTTCCTTCCATCGGCCGACAATGGCTCGCCTTTTGAGGCGGTCTTCTCGAGCCGCCGCTGTCTGCGCGACGTGGTGTCGATGGATGGGACATAACCGTCTCATACGATTAAATGTGGAGAAGGTGGGCACGTGGGTGGAGAGATCGAGATCTGGATTATATGCGCCGGATCCGAGGGAAACTTCCCGATTTCGCCGCCGGCCGGTTTTCGCCTTACCCCCGCACAAATACGTAAAGAGCCTCGCCCCCCCCTCCTTACCTTGCTCAGATTTGCTTTCGCCGCCCCAAGCCGCTGTTGAGAGCATAAAGCACCGGGAGAAGAAGGGCGAGAGATCGATTGAAAGAGAGAGAGAGAGAAAGATTTACCGCCAGTAGCGCCCTCCACCACCGCGCAATGGTCGGCGGTCCTGCTCATCCTCCCGCGGATCCCTGGGAGCGGTCTGACGTCACCGTGGAGAAGCTGTAGTCGCTGGTGGACGCCGGTCTCCTCCGCCCGATCACCGATCCTGACGAGCCGGAGTGGATTGCTCCGGGGAATGAGTCGGAACCGAGGCCACGTGATGGCTACATGGTGAGCTTCGTCGTCTTCCACGAAGCGAGGCCTCGCTTGCCGGGCGACGAGTTCATGCGGGCGCCCCACACTACTATGGCGTGGAGCTCCACAACTTCAGCCCCAACTCCATCGCACACAGCGCCATCTTCGCCGCCGCTTGTGAGGGTACCGGGATCGCTTCCCCACTAGGGAGCCGTGGCTCCATTTGTTTCGGGCGATTTTTACCACCAAGCCGGCAAGAGCGAAGGGGGCTCGGAAGGCGTTGAGGGCTGGCGGCCGCACCCTTCAGGTGCGCCAAGACCGGCAAAGACTCTCTACATCCCAGCCAACCGGCATCATCCAACCGTCATTGGTATGACAGCTGGTTCTACCTTCATAACGGCGACGACGAAGCTTCCCCTTATACCGGGCGGGTTGTGGAGAGTCACCGAGAAGTGGGGGTACGACGTCATCAAGCCCGATCGACCTAGGCCGGAACCGCCTCGAGGGCCCTAGGGAAGTCAGGTGATCGCGCCTTATGGCGGCCGTGGTCGTGGCGGCTTTTCACCGCCGGAGGGTGTTGCCGCTGATGGCTCGGGCGCGCGGCCTGCTCGAGATGACCCCGAGCGATCCGATCGAAGGCATCAAGATGTCCGCCGCCCTCTTCAATGAGGAGGAGATCCTACGCCGGGTAAGGGAGGCGGTGGATGGGAAACCAAGATTGACGGCTTGATGCCGCTCCCAATGCGCCTGGCGGCGGGGTATTTCCCGGTAAGTTGGTGTTGCCGAGGCCTTCGCGGCCTTCTTGCTCATTGCTTTTTTCGCCCGTTGCCTTATTTCATCGTTTCTGCAGGGGATAAGGGACGTGCGAAGCTCCCCGCCCCCGTTCTTGAGGACGCCCAGCGGCGAGCCATGAATAGGGCGTACGCCGAGGAGCAGAAGAAGAAGAAAGACAGCAAGGTGGCAAGGCGCACGAAGAGGACCCTTGAGCGCGAAAAGCTGGACGCACGCCGCCGGCAACAGAGGCTCAACGGTCTCCCGTTGGAGTCGTCTCCCTCATTATCGGTGTTGGATTCCTCGGGCGATGATGGCGAGGTCGAGGAAGGGAAGGGTACCCTGGACCACCTCCCCGATGTTAGGGAGGTGGCGCCTGGGGTGTCTCTGGTAGATGTCCATCTCGTTGTCGAGGGCGACACGCCTGAGACGCGGCTTCACCTCCCGGGGCTCGGCGCGAGGAGGTGGAGCAAGCGACGCCGGGATGGCTCAACAGCCCCACGGACGGTCGAGGGGGTGCTGTGGTCCGGCGGAGAGACTAGTCGGCACCGGCGGATACAGGTCGCAAGCCACCGCCGCCACCGCCGCCGCCTTAAAGGAGGGACGCTTTGCGCGTGGTTGTGTCCTCGCTCAGTGGTAAGTGTATTTTTTGGTGGAGTTTGTAGTATTTCCCGCTTGCCCCTCGGTCGTGATGTCGACCTTTAGAGCGCTTTCGCTTCAAACCGTAAGCGCCGGGTGGAGGAACCTGCCTTGGCGCCCCATAAGGCGCTAAAGGTGAGCACCAGCTCCACCGCTCATCGGGTGGCGGAGGCACAGGCTACCGTGCAGCATGGCGCGGCGTCGGGCGGGGCCGGCCCGGAGGAACCGGCTGCTCAAGGAAAGGGCGCCGAGGTGGCCACGGAACGAGCGGGGGAGGATGAGTCCACGCCCCGTGAGGTCGTGGGTCTTGGGGCGAATGAGGCCGAGGCGTCCACCACTGCTGAGGCCATCGGGGGTGAGGCCAGAGCCCCCAAGCCTTCCGAGGCCAGGGCGGTGGACGCCGCCACCGAGGTAGAGATGGCAGAGGCCAGAGCCCCCGGGTCCGTTGAGGCTGAGGCAGTCGGGACAGAGGCGGGGCGGGCTTCGGCACCGCCCCTGGTTCAGACGATCTCGTCTGAGGATTCTTCCCGGGGGAAGGAGGCAGCGGACGCCGAGGCGGCCAGCACCGCGGAGCGGCCGGTCCCGGCTCCTATCGAGGGGAGTTCGGTCCTTGTCCGGGTCCGACCCGAGCCCCGCAGGTGGGATAGCCCACGTGTTGCATGGGGAAACTGGGCCGACCCTGAGGGGGAGCCTGTGTTTGCCCTTGAGGACGTCGCCGAGGGGGGGCACTGGGACACCCTCGAGCAATACCGTGAACTGGCGGTGCAGTCGATGGAGACAGCGATGTCTGTTATGCAAAGGGACCTGCCCGGTGTTACCCAGGTACGCATTTCCCTTTCTCATGTCGCGTTGTTTTTTCTCCGAGCCCCCCTTGCGGTGTTTGACGTACGTCTTTGCCTGTTTCAGGAGCTCGAGACCTGGTCCCTTGGGAAATCGTTGTTCCTACGAAGGGAGAGGGGCATCTGGGAGCAGCTCCGGCGGCAAAAGGGCCTGCTTGCCGACGCCCAGGAGCTCTTGTCGGTGCGGAGTGCTGAAGTGGAGGACCTCCGCCTTCACTATGTCGATCTGAAGGCCGAGGTGGCCATGGCTAAGGAGCAGTCTGCCCCTTTGGTGGCGAAGATCAAGGAGCTGGAGGAGGAGCGGGATTCCCTCAAGTCCTGGGCCCAAGAAGCAATGGCCTCTGCCAAGGCCACCGCCGGGCAGCTGGGCGCAGAGCAGAGTGAACATCAGTTGATGAAAGTCGCTTTGGCAGAGGCTACCAAGGCGACCGAGGCCTCTCGAGTCGAGGCTTTAGCCTAGAAGAACAAAGCCAAGGGTAAGTTCCGCTGAACCGCGCTCCTTGTTCCATTTGCTCTGGTTTGCGTTCGACCCCTGACTCTTTGTCGTGGTGTAGGTCTAGAGAAAGAGGCCTCCCAGGCGGTTGAGGCCTCCGTCACAGCGCAAGCGGCGCTGGACGTTGAGGTCTAGGAGCATGAGGCTCTACGCAGCGCCGCCCGTACCGCCTGCGAGGCTCTAGAAGTCGAGGGGGTCCAATCAGCCAGCTCCCTTGGGAACCGCCTGATTGCGCTTGAGCGGCCGCCCACGAGAGGCTCGGGGCGTTGCACACGGGTGTCAAGCGCTACACTGGCCGTCGTCTCCTCGCACTCACGCCACAACCTCGAGGTCACCGGCCGATGGCTACGCCTTGCCGTAAGATGATGAGGAGGCCGACTCAGAGGTCGCGGGCCGATGGAGGCGGTGGAGGCGCCTGCACAGCACAATGGCCAAATTTATTTGAAGAAGAGGTGGTCCCTCCCGCCCACCACCGATCCCCGAGCTTTGACCTCGGGCCAACAGGGGCTATGTAAACGGATTGGTTTAATTGTCACATCGTGACGCTTTTGTGGCCGCCGAGGCCTTTTAAAGTACTTACAGATGTGTGTTTTTTTAACCGCTTTCTTATTCCATTTCTCGAGCCTGTGCCCCTCTCTCCTCGCTCTTGGATACCCGCAAAGAACTTCCTCGAGCCTAAGCCGCCCCTTGGCGAAGGGGTGGCGAGGAGTTGACCGTGAGTCTGGGCGAGGGGCTGTTCTCACTGCTCGACCGCCCTTTGGCCTCGTGGACACGCTTTTGGTCCTTAGGTTTCTTGTGACGACGACCTCTGCCGGAGCGCGAGAGAGTTTGGCGTGGAAATTTTCGAAGACGGTTAAGAAACAAATATCCGGACTTAGGGGTTCCCCTTTAGCCCCCGAGGAGGCTCGGCTCTGCAGAGGCGAGCCGAGTCTCTCTTGTAGCATTATTGTGACGCCGAGCCCCTATCGATAGACAAGCTCTTTGCAAAGAACTTCCTCGAGCCTAAGCTATCTCTTGGGCAAAAAGGTGGCGAGGAGCTGCCAGTAGCCTGGCGGCGAGGGCATTCTCATGGCTCACCCGGTCTTTTGCCTTTGAGACGAACTTTTGGTCCTTAGGTTCCATACAATCGAGTTGCCTATTAAGGGGGGTCCTCGAAAGATTGTAACAACTAAAGAACGCTTCTTTATTGTATTACGAGAAACAATGTAAACAACGCTTGGAAACTTAAGGGTAGAAACGACGTAGTCGTTCTATGTTCCAAGCGTTGGTGAAGATATCGCCTTCTCGCTGGCTGCCTTGTAGGTTCCGGCTTCAAGATTTGGGCGACGATGTACGGCCCTTCCCATGGCGGGTCACCACTTGTGGCGGCCCTTGTCGCTCTCCTGCCTCACCTCAAAGACCAGTGTCGCCCACCTTCAGTGTCTCGGCTCCGATGTGCCGGGCTTGGTAGCGCCGTAGGGGCTTGGTTGGTATTTGGCCGAGTGTAGCAGGCAACGCCTCGGGCTTCCTCCGGTTGGTCGAGGGCGTCCTCACTGGCAAAGGCGATTGCTTTGCTCGTTGTAGGCCTGTAGTCTCGGGGAGCCGTACTCCAAGTCAGTGGGGAGGATGGCCTCGGCCCCATAGACCAGGAAGAATGGTGTGAATCCCGTGGCTCAGCTCGGTGTATTCCTCAGGCTCCAAATGACCGAGGGGAGTTCGGCAAGCCATTTCTTGCCAAACTTTTTCAACCGGTTGTAGATTCTTGGCTTGAGGCCTTGTAGGATCATGCCGTTGGCACGTTCTACTCGGTCGTTTGTCCTAGGGTGTCCTACGGCCGACCAGACCACACGGATGTGGTGGTTGTCGCAGAACGTCAGGAACTTGTGGCCGGTGAATTACGTCCCATTGTCGGTGATGATGGTATTTGGGATTCCGAACCTGTGGATGATATCCATAAAGAACAGCACTGGTTGCTCGGATTTGATTTGGGTGATTGGACGAGCCTCGATCCATTTGGAGAATTTGTAGATGGCTATGAGCAGATGGGTATAGCCCCGAGTGCCTTCTCGCAGAGAGGCTCAACCATGTTCAAATTTCACATGGCGAATGGCCATGTGATAGGGATGGTTTGGAGGGCTTGGGCCGGAGGTGCGTCTGTCTGTCGAGCGTAGTACTAGCATCCTTCGCAGGCGTGCATTAGCCCCGTGGCATCACCCACCACCGTTGGCCAAAGAGAAACCTTGGTGGAAGGCGTTTCCCACTAGCGCCGAGGCGCCAAGGTGGTGCCCGCAGCTCCCCGCATGCAAGTCCCAGAGTAGTGATTGGCCAGCCTCGGTGGTGATGCACCGTTGGAGAATACCAGATGGGCTACGCCTATACAACTCGCCGTTGCAGAGGACGTAAGTCTTGGCTCGTCACGCAAGCCGTCGGGCCTCGGTCTTGTCCGCGGGAAGCTCTCCTCGCACGAGGTGATCAAGAAAAGGGGCTCGCCAGTCCGTTCCTCGGTCGGCCTCAGGAGGTTCTGAGTCAATTGCCATGGCCTCGGGCTCAGGCGGCGGGGTCTCGGTGGCAAAGGGGGCCTCGGGCCCTGTGGTGGGCTCGGCCGATGGGCCCTCTACCGTCGCCGAGTCATAGTCGACGGATGGCTTGTGGAGGTCTCTAGCGAAGACGTTCGGGGGCACCGGGGTCCATGCCGACGCCATCTTTGCCAGTTTGTCCACGGCCTCGTTGAACTTTTGTGCGATGTGATTGAGTTCGAGGCCATCGAACTTGTCCTCTAGGCGGCGTACCATCGTGCAGTATGCCTCCATCTTGAGGTCGTGGCGCTTTGATTCTTTCATCACTTGGTTGATGACAAGTCGTGAATCGCCTCGAACGCCGAGACGCCGCACCCCAAGTTCAATGGCGATCTCAGAGGCGCTTGATGAGGGCCTCGTATTCGCCACATTGTTGGAGGCGCGGGCGTAGAGTCGATTACGAGCGCATATGGACTCCGAAGGGTGAGATGAAGAGCGCACCATACCGCCCGGTCTTCTTCATCGAGACCTGTCGAGTACATGGTCCAAGACTCACCGGACATGAATAGGTGGTAGTTGGGTATCGGTCCATTCTCGCCACAAAATCGCCAAGACCTCGAGACTTAATGGCTTTTTTGGGTGCGAAAGATAGGGCTTCCTCATGAGTTCCACGGCCCATTTGAAATCCTTCCCGAGGCCTCCCGGTTATGGATTATCTCTCCCAAGGGGAAAGATGACACCACGGTCCTTTGGGTGGGACTCAAGTAGTGACGCAGCTTGCGCCGAGCCAAGATTATGGCGTAGATTAGTTTCGGATGTGGGGGGGTAGCGCGTCTTGGTATCGGAAAGCACCTCACCGATGAAGTAGACAGTCGTTGGACTAGCCCTCTTCCTCGCCTTCTCGACCACTACGGCCGCTACCCGACCACTTGGGTCGCTATGGGCGACGAGAGAGCAAGAGGGCCTCGCCTTCTATCGGTGGTACCAGAACGGGGGGTTGGAGAGCAGCACTTTGAGTTTGGTGAGTGCTTCCTCGGCCTCGGGGGTCCGTGAAAAGCGCCGATTTTCTCAAGAGACGGCAGTGAGTAGGTAAGCCTTTTTCGCCGAGGCGCGGATGAAGCGGCTCAGGCCACTAGGCATCCCATAACCTTCTCAGATTCCCTTGAGGTCTCTGGATCGGCCCCATATTGGTCACGGCAGACCTTCTCCGGTTGGCCTCGATGCCGCCTCGAGACTATGAATCCTAGGAGCATGCCTAGGGGGACCCCGAAGACACACTTTTTGGGATTGAGCTTGACGCCCTTCTCCCTGAGGCATTTGAAGGCTACCTCCAGGTCATTGGCCAGCTTGGATTTGACAACGACATTGTCCACGTAGGCCTCGACGGTTCGCCCGATGTGCTCGCCAAAGACCTGGGTCATACACCGCTAGTACGTGGCCCCCGTGTTTCTGAGGCCAAACGGCATAGTCGTATAGCAGTATAGGCCAAATGGGGTGATGAAAGAAGTTGCGAGCTGGTCAGACTCCTTCATTTTGATTTGATGGTAGCCGGAATATGCATCAAGGAAGGACAGGGTCTCGCATTCCATAGTGGAGTCAACGATTTGATCGATTCGAGGTAATGGAAACGGGACTTTTGGGCATGCTTTGTTCGGGACCGGTGTGTAGTCCAACATTCTCCGCTTTCCATTTTTCTTCTTAACTAATACAGGATTAGCTAACCACTCCGGATGGGACACTTCCTTGACGAATCCGGCCGCCAAAAGCTTCTGTACCTTCTCGCCGATGGCCCTGCGCTTCTCCTCGTCGAATAGCGCAGGTGTTGCTTCATCAGTCTGGAGCCGACCTGGATGTCGAGGGCGTGCTCGGCGACCTCCCTTGCTATGCCCGGCATGTCCGAGGGACTCCATGCGAATATGTCGGCATTCGCGCGAAGAAAGTCGATGAGCACGGCCCCCTATTTGTCGCCGAGGGTCGCTGACCGACCCTCGGCCTCTCCTGTTTGTTTGAGCAAGTGGGGTCGACCGGGACGAGCTTGACGGCCTCCACGGGCTCGAACGTCCCGGCACGACGCTCAATCGTGCCTCTCGGTGTTCCCTTTTTCATTGTCATACTGTGAGGCACGCCGCCGAGGCCCACCAAGATCATGAAGGCATTGTGTACCTTGGGGAACCCGTCGCCCTTGTCGTTGTCTCCGTCGTCCTGGCCCCTCTTCTTGGCATCATCGTTGGGGAGCTTGAGCTTGGCGTAGTATCACCGGAGCATGGTGCACTCCTCGAGGGTGTGCTTTACCGGGCCCTGATGGTATGGGTAGGGTCTTTTAAGCATGTTGTCGAAGAGCCTTGGGCCTCGGGGATTCTTGCGGTCCGCGGCCACGATGAGCCCGGCCTCGAGAACCTCCTGTTTCCCCTGGCGTCCCTTCTTTTTCTAGGGGGGGGGCGAGACGTCGAGGCCCCGGGGGTCTCATCCCGCCTCTTCCCCTTGGGGTCATTGTTGGGGAAGATGGCGCCGATGGCCTCTTCGCTAGAGGCGGCCGGTGGTGGCGGCGTCGAGGAGTGCGCGACGCCGTGGTCGGTACGCCTCGGCCCTAATTCTCGGACCAGTCTCGGCAGTGTGGTGCCGAGAGAGAAATGCTGGACGATTTCTCGAGTCGCCGATGTCGGGAACTCGGTGCATTGCTTGGAGAAACGTCGGATGAAGTCTCGGAGAGACTCGTCCGGCCTCTAGCGGCAACTCTTGAGGTCCCAGGAGTTCCCAGGGCGCGCGTAGGTGCCCTAGAAATTCCCGACGAAGACCTTTACCAAGTCGCGCCAGTCGTGGATTTGCATAGGGGGAAGGTGTTCGAGCCAGGCTCGCGCTGAGTCTGACAGGAATAGGGGGAGGTTACGGATGACGAGCAGGTCATCATCCACACCGCCTAGCTGACAAGCCAGACGGTAGTCGGCCAACCATAGCTTGGGGTTGGTCTCGCCGCTGTACTTTGAGAGATTCGCTGGTTGACGAAACCGGGCCAGGAAGCGGGCGCTGCGGATGGCCTTACTGAAAACTCTAGGGCTAGGCGGCCTGGGAGAAGGACTGCGGTCCTCCCCACTGTCATAGCGACCGCCTCGGTGCACTTGGTAGCCCCGGGCGGCCCCATAGTGGTCGTGGCGCCGTCGTCTGTTGTCCACATGGTGGCCGTTTTGCGCCTCGCGTTGGTCGTTGAGGCGGTCATGCACCGAGGGGGCCCTGAGGCGGTCGTGTACCGAGGGCTGTTTCGAGGCGTCCCCGCGTCATCGAGACGCAGAGCTTTCGGCCTACTGCACCGCGGCAGTCTCGATAAGGCCCCGGAGTTCGCCGTGGACTCGTCGCCCCTCCGTGGTAGAGGGCTCGGGCATCGCTCGGACTAGTATTGCCACCGCAGCGACGTTCTGGCTAGCGCGATTGAAGACAGGGGTTGCTCGCCCCTCATCATCGCACGCGGCGGTTGACGCCGCGAGCCCCCAAACCGGCGCCCCACCATCGCCGCGCTTCACCGCTTCTTGCTCGAGGGTGGCTCGGAGCTGCCGCAGGAGGAGTCGATCTTGCTTGACCTTGGCTTGAAGCTCACGGAGCGCGCTCTAGGTCTATCGTCGGTTGCTCGTGGGGTGGGGACCCGCCGCCACCGGGCGGGGACCCCGTGCGCGTGGTGGTGTGGCGTTGGCTACCCTTCCTCCATCGCTGCCGTGCTCTCGGCATTCCGAGTTCGATGTGGAAACACTCACGAGTCGGGTCGTAAGCGCCCTCGCCGTCGGAATCGGAGTAGCCGGGCGTGAGGTCGCCGCGATCATGAAGCGCGCGCATCGCCTCGTCGTCGCTGCTTCCCGAGAAGTTCTGCTCCAACCCACGCCTCGTCCTCCCCGAGGAGTCGAGTGGGGGGATTGGAGTTGTGACTATGGGTTATGGGCATGACGTTGATGAATGGAGACGAGGGCGCGGTGGCGAGGAGGCGGCGACATTGGTCAGCCCGAAAGGGTACGGGATGGCGCCGTTGCTGCTGCTCGCTTCCGCCAGAGCCGGCTCCTCGGAGGAGGTGGGACAGAGCTTGATGATGGGGCGTCGCCGCGCGCCACCGCCCTTTTCCCCGCCGAGGCTTAAGCCGACAGTCCCCGTCAGGGACTCGTGCTGCCAGCCGGGTATGGGATTCCGGTGGAGCACAGATCGGCGCTTCATGACTGCGCTGTGTTAGGGTGGACTCGCCGCACGCGCGCTTAGGCGAGCTTTGACAGAGCGGCGGCCCGCGCCGCCGTCCGCGTGCGTACTGCCGGCATGACATCGCTCGCCGGTTGATGGCGCTCTGGGTGAGAGGAGTACCATGTCGTACTCGTGCCCTAGAGACATGAATTCTAGGCTCCCGAACTAGACGATCGTCCCCGAGACGCAACGATCACACGGATCTCGCCATCCGAATCTGTGGGATGACTAAGTCGACACGCAGAGGCCCCCCCAGTGCGCTTAACTGCCGGCGTTTGAACCGGGGTCCTTAACCGACTAGTGAATTTGTGCTGCGTGCTCCCAATTCCGGATGGTGATGCAAAGAGACACAAGGTTTATACTCGGTTCGGGCAATGGATGCCCTACGCCCGGCCTGAGAAGATGTTCTTGTATTCCTTGCACCGGGTGCTCGTAGTAGGGGTTACAACCGGGCGAGAGAGGAGTTCATCCCGATCTCTATGAGGGGAGGTGATATGAATTACGTAATGAGGCGTGTTGTTCGTGCGCAGTATTCGTGACTCTATCCGCCGCCCTCGAAACGGTCCCGCCGCCTCCTTTTATAGCCGCAGGAGGAAACCAGAGTACATAAGAGAGCTACACATGGAGCAAGGACTATTCGATGACGATTTACTCCTAGAGCAAAGATGGCGTTGTCGTGGGAGTTCCCGTAGATGTCTAATCGGTATGGTCTCCACTGCAAGTAACATGCTGCGCATTTGTTGACTTGGTGGATTGCAGAGGCTCGGCGGCCATCGTAGCCGGTCGTGCCGAGGCCTGTCGTGCCGAGGCCTGTTGTGCCGAGGCCTGCCGTGCCGAGGCCTAAGAAGTGACCCAGGTGCAGATGCGGGTCTCAGCGCCATCAGGCGGAATAGTGCGAGACGTGCGCCCTGCTGTGATACTGTACTGTATTGATCGATGAAGGGATGGTAAAAAAGGTGATCTGACCGTTGTCCCGTCGCTCCTGTTGTAGCGCACTGCCGATCGTGGCTTACGTAGCGGGTGCAGCTGAGCGCATTAATCAGATGCGATAGCCTGCCAGAGAGACCTTTGAGGCAGAGGCGACGAGGTTGCGGGACAAGCCCGGCCTCAGGCGAGGCGGAGCGTGGCCAATTCGTCCGAGGTCCTACCGGGGGGTCTCGGGCGGCGGACGGGCGAGGCGGAGTAAGATCAGTGAATCCGAGGCCCTGTCGAGGGGGCTCGTCCGCTGCAGCCCCGCCGACCTACCCTTAGGTTTTGGTGTTTGACGCCAAAGGGGGAGAGGGATCGAGTATGTTAGTCTTAGGGAGAGCGACTTTTAGGGGGAGCTTAGTTATCTATTAGCTTATATATTACATTTGGAGTTTTTATGTGTGATACACTATTATGCATTCGTCGTGTGTTTACTTATGCATTTAAACTATATCTATGTGATAGTGATATCTACGTGATCGTGATATATGACATGTGTGCTCTCTACTTTGAATTATTTATATGTCATATCACTTGTGCTATGCTCATTTGTTTTTGCTTCCGCGTTTTACTAAGATGCAAATGGTCTTTTATTACTTGTACACATGCTTATTTCATATCTTTTGAGTACATCATGTTGGCTTGGTTCTATAAGCTTGCCTAACTCTTTTGTTCTTATTGACAAAAGCTTATATGATCCAAGCATGTTAAAAACCTCATCTCTTTCACATACTCGAGGTGGTATTGTCATCAATCACAAAAAAGGAGGAGATTGAAAGCATCTAGGCCCCTAGTTGGGTTTTGGTGATTAATGACAATACGTGATTACTGTGACTAACGTGTGTTTTGCAGAGACAATTAAGTTAGGTCACGGTAATGGAGATCGATTGGGCAATCATGGTGTTCATGCCCCTATGATGAAAATCATTTTGGTTTTCAAAGGATGGATGACAAGGTTAAGGATGGACTAGTTCTAAGTGTCATTTAAAGTTGGAGAGACACTTAGAGTAGTTTATGATTTTGTTTTTCCTTTGGCCATACTATTAAGGGGGGTATGGACGGCTAGCTTGACCTAGGTGAGTCTAGTGAGTTAGGTGTGGTGCACACTTGTTGAAACTAGCACTAGGTAGCTCCTAAATATGCCCAAGATCCAATGGAGCAAACTTCATTCACATATGATCGAGAGTTGGAAGTGAATGGAGGGTCAAATACTGACTGGACGCTGGTTTCGGTTTGACCGGACGCTGGCGCAAAGCTCGGTCAGTTCATTTGACCAAGGTGAAAATGTTCGGTGTGACCGAACGCTGAGAGGTGATGTGACCGGACGCTGAGAGCCAGCGTCCGGTCGACTCCAGTAAGGTTCTAGAGAGGGAAAATCACGACCGGACACGTCCGATCAGTGCTGACCGGACGCTGGCCAGCGTTCGGTCACACTGTAAACACTAGAGTTTGGGGAGAACTGACCGGAGCGTCCGGTCACCCCACAGAGGCACATAACGGTTCATTTTTAGCCCTTGTTATAAATACCACCTCCACTCTTGTGTGGGGGTACTTTTGCTCATTCCAATACTTGAGAAACACCTTTAAGAGTGCCAAGAAGAGCAAGGCCCTAGTGAGGTGATTGAGATTTGAGAATCCCAAAGAGAGCCCTCATTAGTGAGATCAAGAGTAGCAAAGTGTGCATCCACCCTTCTCTCTAGGCTTGTCATGGTCAAGTAAGAGTCCGTGCTTCTTACTCTTGGTGATTGCCATCACCTAGACGGCTTGTTGGTGATTGTGTGCCTGGTGATCATTCGGCGGAGCTTGTGGATGACCCAACTCAAGTTGTGAGCGGTTGTGGGTGATTCACCGCGACGAAGTGTCGAAGAATCAACCTGTAGAGAGCACTTGATCCTTGCGTGGATCAAGGGGGAGCTACACCCTTACGCGGGTGCTTCAACGAGGACTAGTGGGGAGTGGCGACTCTCCGATACCTCTGCAAAACATCGCCCCATTCCTCCTTCTCTCTTTACTTTGAGCATTTACTTTGAGCAATTCAATTCTTGTCATTTACTTTTCTAGAATTGCCATGCTAGAGTAATATTAGAACTTAGGGTGCTAAACTTTTGTGCGTTAGATTGATAGAAACACTTTTCTAGGCACAAGGGGTTAATTGGGCTAACCGTAAGTTTTAATTATTGCAAAGAAATTTAGAATTAGTCCAATTCACCCCCCCTCTTGGGCATCTTGATCCTTTCACAATCTAGTACAAGTGGCTCTCATGACATTGAACAAGATCAAGCGGCTAGTATATCATCTCAACCCAATGATCAAGTAAATACAAGCAATCAAGTTTCAATCCTTCAACCAATAAATATTGCAAGAGATCATTCATTGGACACTATCATTGGTGATATTTCTAGAGGTGTACAAACAAGATCAAGATTGGCTTCATTTTGTGAGCATTTCTCATTTGTGTTATCCATTGAACCAAAGAAGATAGATGAAGCATTGAATGATGTTGATTAGGTGAATGCTATGCATGAAGAATTGAATAACTTCACAAGAAATCAAGTGTGGGAATTAGTAGAGAGACCAAAGGGACACAATGTAATTGGAACCAAATGGGTCTTTAGAAACAAGCAAGATCAAGATGGGATAGTAGTAAGGAACAAAGCTAGATTGGTAGCACAAGGCTATACACAAGTTGAAGGTCTTGACTTTGGAGAAACATATGTCCCAGTTGCTAGATTGGAAGCAATTAGAATCTTGCTAGCCTATGCTTGTGCCCACAACATCAAACTCTATCAAATGAATGTTAAGAGTGCATTTTCAATGGTTACATCAATGAAGAAGTATATGTTGAGCAACCTCCCGGTTTTGAAGATGACAAGATGCCCGACCATGTGTACAAGTTGAAGAAGGCATTGTATGGCTTGAAGTAAGCACCTAGAGTATGGTATGAGAGATTGAGGGACTTCCTACTCTCTAAAGGGTTCATAATGGGCAAGGTTGACACCACTCTTTTCATCAAGAAGATTGGAAAAGATTTATTTGTGTTGCAAATCTATATTGATGACATCGTATTTGGATCAACTAATCAAGACTTTTGTGATGAATTTGGAAAGATGATGGCTAATGAGTTTGAGATGTCCATGATTGGAGAGTTAAGTTACTTCCTTGGTCTTCAAATCAAGCAATTAAAGAATGGTACTTTTGTGAGTCAAGGCAAGTATATCAAGGATATGATCAAGAAGTTTGGCATGAGTGATAGTAAAGCCATTAGTACACCAATGGGAACAAATGGCAACTTGGATAGTGATGTAAGTGGAAATATGGTGGATCAAAAATTGTATCGGTCTATGATTGGAAGCCTACTCTATGTGACCGCATTAAGGCCGGATGTCATGTTTAGTGTATGCATATGTGCAAGATTTCAAGCCTCGCCAAGAGAAAGTCATTTGAATTCTACAAAGAGAATATTGAGGTACTTGAAGTATACACCAAATGTTGGTTTGTGGTATCCCAAAGGAGCAAAGTTTGAACTAGTTGGTTACTCTGACTTGGATTATGCGGGATGCAAGGTTGAAAGGAAGAGCACCTCGGGCACATGTCAATTCTTGGGAAGATCACTTGTTTCATGGTCATCAAAGAAGCAAAATAGTGTTGCATTATCAACCATCGAAGCCGAATACATATCCGCCGGTAGTTGTTGTGCACAAGTACTTTGGATGAAGGCCACTTTAAGTGACTTTAGAATCAAGTTCAAGAAAGTGCCATTGCTATGTGACAATGAGAGTGCAATCAAGTTGACCAACAATCCAGTTTAACATGCAAGAACAAAGCACATTGTTGTCCGCCACCATTTCATAAGAGATCACCAACAAAAAGGGGACATTTGTATTGTGAGTGTAGGCACCGAAGATCAACTTGCCGATATATTCACCAAGCCATTGGATAAGAAAAGGTTTTGTAAGCTATGGAATGAGTTGAACATATTAGATTTCTCAAATATGTGTTGATGCACCCCCCACTTATATGACATGCCTCTCCTTCGAGCAATCCAAGGTAAAAATTGATTGGCATGGCACACATCCTTGCTAAGGACATATTTAGTGCATCTAGACATCTTTCACATTTAATAGGCTCATTCATGAAAATCAAATGAATTTGATGATTATATGGTACCACTATTGCTTCTATGCTTATTTTGATCTAGTGGTAGCATACGACATGTTTGTGGGCTTGTAAACCTAGTGTTTGATCTTGAAAATAAGCTCTAAGTGTTTAACTCAAGATAACCCTTATTTGGAGGTGTGAAGAAGCTTGTCCTTGGATCAAACCAAGTTAAATATCTTTGACAAATGATCTAGATTGGACCAAATTTGGGAAAATGATCCTCACCCCATTGATTGACATTGATAATCTCAACCTATCTACATTTTAAACCTTTGTGGTCATTGATGACAAAGGCGGAGAAATAGTGCACAAAGATAGACAACAAAGGGAGAAAAACAAAGATATTAGTGTACTAAGATAATGAAAAGACAACAAAGGGGGAGAACTTGACATAGGGGGAGAGATATGACAAAGGAAGGGGATCAATTAAACTTTTGAGCACACAAGTAGGGGGAGCAAGCTCATGAACTTGTATGGTGCATTTGAATGTGCATTTCATATGTTTGCTTGCATGGCACAAGTTTCAAATTTCAATATCCATGCTTGTGTGGTGTATGCTAGTTATAGGTTTGAATGATGAAATGAAAATCTAGCATGCATAGGTTATCTAGTGATTTCATTTCCAAGTGTTTCCAAATGGTATCAAGCTAACCATGGTGCTAAGGATGGTATAATGGTGCACTCCGATTGGTATCATGCTTCAAAGGTCCATCTTGTATACCTTATACCTTAGCATCATTTGGTAGACATTGACTCCTATATTTCCTATCTAAGCATATGTGCAAGCTACAATCCAAACTCTTAGCACATATGTTCGGGGAGCAATTGCTACCATTTAGGATTTATGAAACTTGTCCATATCCTTTTACACATGATAAATATGCTTGGGCAAGCAACATGAATTCAATTGAACTTCAATTCATATCTTTGTGAAAGGGTTGTTATCAATTACCAAAAAGGGGGAGATTGAAAGCTCTAGTTTAGTTTTGGTGAATTGATAAAACCCTAAGTGCTAACCTAGTTTATCAAGTGATCATGAGATAGGTAGCACATTCCAAGTGGTGAAGCAAATAAAGATCATAACATGATGATGGTGATGCCATGGTGATGATCAAGTGCTTGGACTTAAAAAGAAGAAAGAGAAAAACAAAAGGCTCAAGGCAAAGGTATAAATGGTAGGAGCCATTTTGTTTTGGTGATCGAGACACTTAGTGAGTGTGATCACATTTAGGATCGATAGCCATACTATTAAGAGGGGTGAAACTCGTATCGAAATACGGTTATCAAAGTGACACTAGATGCTCTAACTCATTGCATATGCATTTAGGATCTAGTGGAGTGCTAACACCCTTAAAAATGTTTGTGAAAATATGCTAACACATGTGCACAAGGTGATACACTTGGTGGTTGGTACATTAGTGCAAGGGTGAAGAAGATAGAGTTGAAAAGGACTTAGTCACGCTGGTCACGTAGTGACCGAACGCTGGTCTCATTGGGACCGGTGCGTCCGGTCAATGATACAGCAAAGACGCTGGCGTCGGTCTTCGATCAGACACTGGGTCACTTGGTGACCGGATGCTGACAAGGTGAGTTCGTTCCGGCTGATGTGGCAGCGCATAGAAGAGTCACCGTGTGATTGGATGCTGGGTGTGTCCGGTCGGGCATGACCGGACGCGTCCAGTCGTGAAAAGTTGTCTCTGGATGCTTACTGGAAACAACCGGATGCTGAGGTCCAGCGTCCGGTCACTTTGCAGCAGCGACCATTGAGATCGAGCGATCGACATTTGAAGAGAGGGGACACGTGGCACGCATCGCGTGACCGGACGCTGAGGTCCAGCGTCCGGTCAATATGACCAGAGCGTCCGGTCACCCCGTGTTGTGCCCAGTGAAGGGGTACAACAGCTCTATTTCATGAGGGCTTCTATTTAAGCCCCATGACCGGCTTAAGCTCACTCTCTTGGCCATTTGCATTGACATAGAAACCTTGTGAGCTTAGCCAAAGCCCTCCCACTCATCTGCATCATTGATTCATCATCTTTGTGAGATTGGGAGTGAATCCAAGAGCATTACTTAAGTGTGCGCATCTAGAGGCACTTGGTGTTCGTGTTTCGCTGCGGCATTCGCTTGTTACTCTTGGTGGTTGCCGCCACCTAGATGGCTTGGAGCAGCAAGGATCGTCGAGTGGAGGGTGGTGATTGTCTTCGGATCTGATCGTGGTGATTGTGAGGGGTTCTTGACCTTTCCCCGGTGGAGAGTCAAAAGGTACTCTAGTGAATTGCTCGTGACTTGTGTGATCCTCATCTTGTGTTGGTTGTGCGGCACCCTATTGAGGGTTTGGCGTGTGATGCCAATTAGCGCGTGAACCTCCAAGTGAGTGAATCGCCACAACGAGGAATAGCTTGCCGGCAAGCAAGTGAACCTCGGTAAAAATCATTGTGTTCATCATTTGATTCCGAGGTGGTTGGTCTTCATTGGTATTCATTCTTGTGATTGATTGGATCCTTCCTCGACATGGCAGTATAAACAAATTGCTCACTCTCTTTACATTACCGCAAACTAGTTGTCAAGCTCTTTAGTGTAGCTAGTTGTGAGAGCTTGTTAGTTTGGTTAGTGTGGCTCTTTAGTTAGCCTTTGAGAGCACACTAACTTAGTGTAGTGACATAGCTATTGTGTGGATAGAAACTATATAAACTATAATTATGGTAGGTGGCTTGCATTTTCAGTAGGCTAGCGCAACACTCACTTCGCTTCATAATTGTCTAACCGGTTTGTAAGTGTTGTTGTAGAAATTTTTAATAGGCTATTCACCCCCCTCTAGCCATTAGGACCTTTCAACTTTGACTATGGTTTCCCGGCCGACGTGTTTCAGTCGAGACATCCGGACACAGCGGCGCGTTGCTTCTACATATGTAGTCATTTTAATGTAAGTAATTCTTTCCGTACCTTTTTTTCTTCATTTGTGTTAGTAGGTTACTAATATTTTGTTGGAATCTTGTTGTGTAGGCCCATGAGAGGTGCTTTTTCAGTGGATCGACGGTGCAGACAAGTTTGACCCATGGTACCTCCTTTTCGATGATTGGTGGAGAGGGAGATATCCACGTGAGCACTTCGAGCGGTGGGTTCCACCTCCCCCTAACCCCCCACCAATGACGGCTAAGAAGAAGCACCTAGCCACAGTTAGACAACTCGAGGAACCTCCTATGTGCGATTGCGGAGATCGAGCTATGATAAACCCTGAGAATATGTTGGAGTTTGTGTGTCCCAACAAGCACGAAGTAAGTGGAAAGTGTATCTGTTTAAATGTTTAGCTCGATGTGTTCCTGTACTAATGTCACCTCTTTTAGATGTTTGCATTTGTTAAGTGTCGTTTCAAGGAATGGCTCTATGGTCCTAAGAATCAATGGCCAGAAGAGCCGCCAAAGGCAAAGGAAAAGAAGAAAGAAAGGCTAATTTTCAAATCACCTCCTGTCATGTGTGAATGTGGTGTTAAAGCTAACTACGGTCTAGTCCCTTCGAAGCTTGGAGTAGGCCATTATTGTGGCCATATGGTTGACTATGATGAGGTTGGTTATTATTGTGGAAAACATGAAATCATTTTTTTTCTTTTCCAAAGAGTTATGATCTAATTTTTCGTTTGAACAGAGCACTAGGAAATGTAAGTGGGAATCTTATGATGGTCAAGCTAAGTTATTGGATGACTTGAAGGGGAGGCAAGTACATGCATGGAAGAGGGTATATGGACCTCAGTACGTCGACCTCTTCGTTAAACTGCACATAAAGAAGGTGCGTGAGTTTGCTAGACAGCGCGGTATTCGTAACTCAATCGGTGTTAGGCTTGACAAATGGGGTTGGAGAGACGAAGGGCGTTAGAGGAGAAGAGGACAAGGAAGGAGGCAAGGGAGGAGGAAAGACTATAGATGCAGGTCTTGAATGACCATGTTGTTGCATTGTGTGCTAGTGAGTCATTGGAAGCCTTGTTATTTTCATTGCCTGCTTTTAAATGTAATATAATTGCGTTGCTAACTTGTTGCATTTTATACATGAAGGGATTGGATGCAGCGAGGATCATGCCACAGAGGTGGCCCATGCAAGTTTTGAGGAAAAAGTTATATGAGCATAGAACGTGAGCTGGTCGCACCGTTTAATCTCCGATTGTGTTGTCCGATGAGGGGGACGAGGATGAGGACGACACTGCCAGGTTGAGCAATCTCATCGCTCTAGCTGAGGCGAGCTTGCAGGTGAAGGAAGATGAGGATGACACTGGTAGACTGAGTGAGCTCATCGCTCTAGCAAAGGAGGGCTTATAGGCGGAGGAGGATGAGGACGCGTTCTTCTCTCAAGCCGCAGAGGCCATAGATATAGCGGAGGCTGCTTACTACAAGCGATAGGCTGATCAGGGCAATGCAAGTGAGCCTAGACACATGAACAAGCAGAGGAGAATGGATTCTTGTCTCAGGCTGTAGATGAAGCAGAGGCCATTTACTATAGGCGACAGGCAGAACAGGGCAATGCAGGTGAGCCTAGCCACAGCAATGAGGTTGTGGTAGAGGATTGTTACTCAGATGACGAGTTGCTTACTCAGTATGTTTCTGACTGAGGATTTGTGATTGCACCGTGTGTTAGTTCCATGCTTTAGATTTCATAGTTCCATGCTTTATTAATGAACAATGTTGTTATATACTAGAATTTTCAATGTGTTATCTTGTGTATCATGTGAACTATTGATGTATTTGAACTTTCAATGAGTAGCCTAAGTGCTTTCGAAGTGGTTAAGAAGAAGAGTGTTTCATTTGAACTATTGTTGTATTGTACCCATCCGTTTGTCACCCTTCGATCCATCCAACTATAACCCAAGTTTTTATAATAATAACGTACATGAGTAACTTAGATGTTGGGACGGCAAGCTTAACGATCCATCCAACTATAATCCATGTACTTGTCTTTGCAAGACCTATGAGAAACTACCGTTGATCGCCACCTAGGCATTGTCTGTAGGGCCCTTCCTAGTGCTATTAACTTAGATGTTGGGACGACAAGCCTGACGCGCTAGGGAAAATGGCACGGCAGCCTGATGCGCCATTGCTCATGGTGCAGCAAGGCTGCCGCACCATCCATCACGGCGCGGCAAGGTCAGGATGTTTCTAGCAGACCAAAGCCGAGCAAGTTCAATGTATGTTCAACAAAAGTAGACCAAGACCAGCGAATACAGCAGGCTAGACATAAGTTCGACACATGCACAAGTGTGCAAGTTGCTACATAAGACTTGATTCGTTTGACATAATTTCGACACGACACGTTGGTACATAAGACTTGAAGCAAATTAAGTTCATGGCCACATAAGTTCGACCAAGTGCACAAGTTGGTATGTAGGTCTACAATCACAAGTGCAACTAGTACATAATTTGGGTACTACATGAACTCCAAAATAAGTGCACAAGTTGATGGTCGACTTGCTGACATGATCCTTCAAGATCTTGAGCATCTCAAGGCCTTGGTGAAGGTGTACCTACATTATCGTCAGAATGGTAACTAAGGAGGCAAGACAACAAGTTTTGTATTTTAGGATACTTGGAAAATAAAACATGGGCTATGCTTACCTAGACCCTACGTCCCAGGCGTGTAAGGGTTCCTCGGACACCTCTGTCTCTTTGGATTTGTAGGCAACACATTAGGAGTGTACCCCAACATCGGTGTGGTCGCGATGGCGGGGCTGACAGCCATACTGTTGCGTATGACTCGTACCCTGCAAGTATAAGATAGGCAAGATTAGTTACAATCTTTGTCATTGCTAGTTCATACAGGTTTGGTATTTAAAAAAAGTAGGTTTGTTAGTACCTGTTCGTCTCCTTGGGTACTAAGCGGGGCACCACCTAGCTAAGACATGTCAATCTCATCCTGCTGTCAAGCGTCCCACTAGTGGTGGTGTATGTGGAAGCCCAGGGCGTCCTCATCGTCCTCATCTATAGGGCCCTTCTCAGTGCTATAGTGTGGTGGTGTACGCACAACGGAAGTCGTACCTGTCACCGGCTCAGAAGAGCCAGCTGGTGTCCCCAGAGAGGCCAAAGCCGTGCCACCCGACTACGCTGGGTACTCAGGTTCCTCCCACAGAGTGTCCATGTAGCTCAACTTCTGAGCTAGCTTCCTATAGCTCTTCTTCACTTTCTACATGAATAGACATTAAAGATAATGCATTGAGACTAAAAGAACATTTTTATAATGGACAAGTTTATGTGTACCTCCACAAAAGCCTGTAGAATGCCTGGGCCCTACCCTCTAGACTCATGAAGTCGAAACGCTGCTTCATTGGACAACCTTGACAATTTGTGTGGCTTGGGTACAAAAACGCAGTAGGACCATTTTAGTACATTTACTAAATGCCAAATGGATAACAAATTGTAGTATTCGAGTATCTTACCACGTATCTCTAAAGCGGGGCTTTCTGTGGTTGTGTGTCCTCCCTAGTGGCAATGTCGTACACATCTTCAATGACATCTTCCTCTGAGTACTCGTCAATTGCGTCCTCAGTGTAGGGGCCTTGATATGTGTCCTCATAGACCTGTGAAGCCACTACAAGTACTCGTTGAAGGTGTGCTGGTCGTGTGGGGGACCCACACGACCGCTCGCCGCTCCCTGGTCTGCCATAGTTGGATGAACTCATAGTGCCTCACACGCCAATCCTTATCCTTGTACCTCTTCCTTTGGTCAAACCTGCAACAAAACGATACTTAGTTCTATGACATGCACACCTCATAATTGTAACTTTGTGGTGTCCGATGATGCACCCATGTAATTTTTGGTTGGTGGAGTAAAGCGGTGGTGGGTAGCTTGTAATTTTTTGAGCTGCCTATAAACCCTGATGGGCAAGTGGATCTCGACCACGTGGAAGAAAATAAGAGGGACGTTCCAGTGATACTCATCGGACTCTTCCCTAGTGATAGGACTTAGGCACTCTTGGAGCTTTGGAGCATCCCAAGGACACCAAGTGACCTGAACATTTCATAATTGAGTTAGCTAGTGATATAGTGTACATCTAACAAGACACATGTATGATACAAAAGAGAGCATAACCTGGTGTTGTGTCAGGACATCGAGATAGTCCGTGTACTCCTGTACTTGTGCCTCACATTCCCTCTAACTAACTCTGCTTCCTTCTAGATATACAGAGCAGTAGGTAGTGTATCTTGCTTGTTCCAGTGCTGCATTGAACACAACAATGAATTAGGCAATCATAATTTCATGATATGTAACAGCTTTGAAGTAACTAATGAACCAAAATACTTACAGGCAAACCATTAAGAAGGGGCCTCCCAATGGGCCATCTTTCCCAACACCAAACCTAGAGTAGGTAGGAGCATCCACCAAGGCTCGCATACCCTGAGTTATGACGGCAGGCAACGCATAGCTGTCGATACATCTATGCCCAGACCGCGCTGCCCCAGCTGTACGTCACTATGTTCTCCCATGGCTAGCGTAGTATGTCAAGGAAAATCCAACTGATGGTGTTGCCCGATGCGTCTGGGAATAGGAAAGAGCCAAGGAAGTGCCAGAGACACACTCTAGCGATCCTGTCGATCTCAACCTCATCAGCTTGTGGGTGCAAGTTATCGAAGCGCTCTATGATCCACGACGACGAAACACCAAAAGTTTTCCTGAAATTCACCAAAGACAATGAGATGCGATGGATTTAGGAAAGCAATGCAAGTAGTAAATAGGGTTCAATTGCTTACTTTTTTTTTGCATCCTCGTCGTCCAGTGGAAGAAAGCTACAGAACTAAGCCACCAGCTCTCTCCAGTGATCGTTGTCAACTATACCTATCACTAGAAGTCCCCCCAACCGAAGGCCAAAGATAACCTTCACATCCTGCATGGTCATGGTCATCTCGCCGCAAGGTAGGTGGAACATGTGGGTCTCAGGCCTCCACCTGTGATGTTGCATTACAAAAATAGAATGACTGTTAGTTACCTCAATTTTGTTATAAGAATGTTTACGGAGGATGAAGGGACTCGCACCTGTCTACCGGACCCGGTGTATGGTGGTTAGTCCCATTTTCCGTGTAGGTATAGTTGTACACCATTACAAAGTCTAGAAAGCCTGGAGTCCCTCGGGACGGAACTATATGGTTGTTCTTTCTTTCTATACCCATGGTAGCATGAACAATGGACTATTAGCACTTTGTGATAATGATGAATACCTTTACTTCTATGTTGAGCATAGCATATCATATTCTTAATGAACAACATTGCTTTTCGCACTTTTACAAATACTTGATAACTACCCTATGCATCCACCAAATACTATATGTTGGAATTAAGTCCTGCGAGTACGCAACGTACTCACGGTGCAGCCGTTAAGTTGTTTTGCAGGTAGTCAAAGCATCTTCCTGGATCTAGCTTCGGCAAGGATGACAGTTAGCAGACCATGGAGCAGGCGTTCTCCAAGATAAGTTGTGTGTAACTCGATGAGTAGATGAGTGACAGGAGTGGCAACCCAGTGTAGAAATATAGTTGTTTGCAGTAGTAGACTTAGCGGTAATCTTATGTTAGTGAATCCTATGTCATATTAACTATGTTTTCTAAGTGAGTGGAAGGTTGAAGTGTGTATGTGATTAAGTTGTCTGGTTTGCATTGTACTGGAAATGTGTGTGTAACTCAGCGCAAAGGTCCTAAAGCGGAGTTGCTATGTGCGCTCCTGTGGGGTCTCATGGTGTTGATCTACTTGAATTGAGTTGGTCGACGATGACACTCGGTTTAGGTGGACTAATGCGGCGAGTTCCCCCACAGACTGGGGGTATCAGAGCAGTTGACTGACTTACACCTATAGTTCCATGCAAAGCAACGTTCAACTCACTCGATATGCACTTTGGTCTTTAACTTTAAAATTTATAATCTATGCTATAGGCGAACCCTAATTGTTTTAACTCTCTTCTTTAGTCGATTCTAGCCTATTCCCCTTAACACTATAATTTGCAAAGATGTCCAAATGAGTTGTTTTGGAAAAGAAATGGTAGGAGTTGGTTAGTGTTGTAATAGGCTTACGGTCGGTGTTATAGTTTACCTAAGTGAGGCATAGTAGGAATCCGCTAGAACGCCCTTAGGTCAAGCGTGTCGTGTTGCCTTATCTAGACCTTCATAGTCCCTTATCAAGTTTCCATCGTTTGCTGCGAGGGCTCAGCAAAGGATGTCGACAACATCTCCTATATATTTTAGCCTTATCTCCCAATCGCAATCAAGCAAGACAGACAAGTATGCATGCATACCCAAGAGAATGGCAATACAAACAAACTCGAAGATTCAACCAAAGGAATCCAAACAGAGTATCAAACTTGTCACCTCGACAGATGACGCACAGAACAAACAAGTAGCATCAAGTACGGTACAACAAAAGTACACCCAACACCCTAGGTGGTGAAGCAAATCAAGTTTAAAGTATCAAATAAACGCTCCCTCAATGGAATGGAGCGGAAAACTCTGGGGTACGACGACGGTGAGGCATGACGACAGTCACTGGTTGGACAAGGCTGATATGGTGGTGGCGTCTATAGGTACGGCGGGGGATGGAAGGCTCCTGGAGGAATCACCATTGGCCGTCCACCTACAAAAGGGGCCGAACCGGAGTAATTAGTAGGAGTTTGGATAGCAATTCAAATGCAATGTAGAAAGCAACTGATACTATGGTCTATGGTTGGTAGTGGACATCCGAGTAGTTGAGGCACCTACTGGAATGGCAACAGTCCCCTGAGGCATGGGAAGTAACAGACGTGCCTGGAGTGGAGTGGGCTTTGCATAATCAGTAAGAGTTAGAGTGAGAATAGTTTTATAAGTGAATAGAACGGAGCTTTGACAAATGGAATATAAGCCAATAAAGAGAGAAGAAAGGGTACCAATCATAGTATCGGCGGAGGGCAGTGGGAAACAATGATAGACATGCTGGTATAAGGTGTCAAAGGACTGCTTGAGTTGCTCAGTAGCTTGGACTTGGGTGGCAACCTTAGAACAAAGCTGACCCAATTCTTCCTTTGTGGCCATCCTTTCCACCTGATCTGCCAGGCTATTCACCTTGATAGTCATTGGATCAATGAAGCTATCCCTGAGTAATTGTTCCTACAAGGTGGACTTCTCATCCAAAGCCTAACAGATTGGAGTGATTGACTCCTAGAACTGAGTATTAAGGCGTGCAAAGTATGGAACAAAGTAACCTCCAGGTGGCACCCATACACTAGCACCCTCTCTAGCTACAGATACAACTGGTGGTGGAGGAACCTCAGCCAGAGGTGAACCCTCTTGTTCCAAGGCCTCCCTCTTGTTCTTGAACGAATGGAAAGCCTTGTGCACCTCATCGTCCACATCTAAGACAGTGATCTTATGGTTGACTAACGCCATGATGTACGGCTGGAAAACAAAGGCACCTCTCTTGTCCAGTCTACACTCTATCATCCTAGCGGCCATCCACTCAACCATGTTCAGTTTGTCCCCAGACTGAATAACTCGGATTGCTTCATAGTAAGGAAAGCGAACGGCTTTGGAGTTTCCCACCTTAGGCATGATGCTGCGCCTCAGCATGCTGAAGATTAGAGAAGGATACCTCTTGAAATGCTTGCTACTACCATGCTGATGCTTCCCAGTTGGATAAAAGATGTAGGTCTCCTGTAACAGCATCTTTGGAAGATCACTCATAGATTTCCCAGTCTTCATTTTAGCATAGTCAAGCCCAATGAGAGAAGCAAAGTCCTAGAATGAAGCAGTGAAGCTTTTTTCGCCAGTCATCCACGTCAGATGCTCATCTTCCATGTCAACCTCAAGAGTGGCGTAGAACTGATGAACAACGGACTCATTCCAATTATGCCTGAACTCCATCACCTTGTGAAGACCCATGCCCCGAAAGCGTTGGACCAAGTTGTTGATGTGCGGGAATTCTTCCAGATAGGCCTAGTTGATCCATCGACTCTTCTGCATAGGCCTATTGATGAACTTGCCCCAAAAGAGCTTGTACTACATGGAAGAATGGAAGTAGGCATTGAAAGTGTCGCTCTCCCTATGGTAGCACTTTTTGCTACAATACACTCGATACTTGACAATGCTTTTCCAAGAATAGTCAATTTTGAGTCGATTTCCCAAGTGGATGGGACGAACCCCATCTTCCTCATACTCATACTCATCATCACTGAAGTCGACCTCCAACTCATTGAATGGAGAAGCCTCTCATTTAGATCTTTCTACTAGACCTTTGCCATGTCTGAGAGGTTGCTCATCTTCCTCCCGCTTGAGCATGGCCAAATCCTCATCATTGAGAATGCCTGGCGAAGTGGCCCTCTTGGATCTCCTCACGTGTGGTGTCTTACTCTTCTTAGGTGGCACCACGCGCTCACAAGATGCCTGATGGCTGCCTTCCTCTTCAACGCGCAATTTCTTGGGATTAGTAGCCCCACTGGATAGGAGATGACCGGAACTGGACCTGTGAATGCAAACACCAAATGAGATCACAAATCAACCGACGTAAAAGGGAGGAGAAGAACAAAACAGGGAGTAACAGTGCTAGCTAGCTAGGAAGACTGAGGATACAATATTATAGTCATGTACAATACTCCCTATGGACCTAAGCAAAGAATGGACAATGAGAATGTCATGTAAGAATGGATTGGTAACTGACCAAGAGATAGCAGAGTATCCGTGAAGACGATGGACTGCCCGCTGAAGCTATAAGTCTAAGTATCGAACCTAGACAGCGTCTACCGGAGTGCCCAATGTAAGTTACGGAGCATCTGCTAGTTGTCCGACAACATGTAGAGAGGAAATTAAGCTACAGACTAAGCGTGATGGAGAGTCCACGATGATCTTGGACCGTCCGCTAGAGTCAATTTGGAAAAAATGATCAACGGATCCAAAACTTTTTTGAACCACCTGAAGTCTCAACAGAATGTTCCACCAAGACTGACAGAGAGACCGTAAAATCTTGATCCAACATAGTACCCTACATCCCCAAGATTTACTACACCAAGTGGTCTCTAACAACCAAGGGTCATCCACTGAGCAAGTTAAGCGTATTCTACCTCTTCAACAAGTGAGATTTCAACAAAGACCGACCCTATCCATAGATCGAGCAAATTCTAGCTAGTTTACCATGGAAGGAGAGGAGAACGACCGAGCAAAGAAGAAAGCTTACCTTCCCATCTTGAGAAGCTTGGAAGCGCAAAGAACAACCTGAATCAATAGCGATGGTGGCTTAAGCGCAAGCGGCGGCTGACTTAGAGGAAAGGAGCAGTTGGAAATGAGGGTGAAACCCTAACCGTCCAGTGGTAACCCCTTATATAGCCAAGAGATATTGGATCGTCCATCATTTCGGTGGAGTATCCGATAAGTCTGAAAGCCTGACAGCTAAGTCTTGAGACAGTTACAGAATCAATGGAGCATCCGACAGATCAATCGAACTAGCTGGTAGCAAGTAAGAGAATGACCTCTCTCTTTTAGTGACCCTCGAGAAACAAAAGGTTCGAAGGGGAGAGAAAGGCGATTCATGAGCCAAAAGGAGAACTTTTAGAACCTGCCTAGTTGCTAGTTTTCCCAAATGGAACCTCGGGAAAGCTCAAGGACAAGCTTTTTCTAAGGAGGGGGAGTTGTAACGACTCGAATTCATAACAACCACCTAAGCCCTCAATCTAGGATAATCGACAAAGTTCCTGCACAAACCGGACGAGCATGAAGTTAACAATAGTCAGCGCACTCACTAGGAAGCACAATATCATCACCTAAGTTGTCATTGGTTAGGTTGTTAACCCTTGGAACAATTGAAGTAACCCTAATCGTCAAATCTCGAGTGCTTGGATCAAGTCCATGAGTTCAGAGACCATCGGGCAACCCGATGTGATACCGGATCATCCGCTAGTAACTGAACTGCATGCAGTGAGTGGGAAATGAACTGTCCTCCACTCAACCCTTGGCCCCACCTGTCATATGCATGAAAAGGAAATATCAAGTCTCAGCTGATGCAGCACCAACTCATTTTACTCTCCTATTTCTCACCCTCTCCCTCTCTCTCTAGAAGAACAAGAGTATGGAAGAACTAGAGAGAAGATGAAGGTGGAAGTGGAGGTGAAGGTGGAAGATAAAGTGAAGGGAATGCAATCCAAGGCCATCAACTCATCAAGGTCAAGCCATCCTTATCTCAGGATCATGGTTAGCTCATGAGCTCTCATCTCTTTAGTTGAAGGTTTCTCTCAAACCCTAATCTTAATCTCTCATGCATGTATGGATCATAGAGTGTGGTGACCTCTCATTCACCATAAAGGCAAGATGTGTTCAATCCCTTATAATGGAGTCTAGCATCTCATGGATCCCAATCTTGGAGTAAGTCTTTCTTACTCAATCTCATGTATTGGTCACAAGTGGATCATGGGAAGAGATTTAGCCAAGCCACTAGATGCACTAGTTAGCCAAGAACCCAACTAGCCTTATCCTAGTATATCCCTAAGATTATCCTAGAAGTCTAGTACACATGCATGGATGTTCACCACCCCAAGATAGCAATTAACCACCCTAAGACATAGAGCATAGGTTATGTCACCCAGTTGGCGAAGTGTCCACCAATGCAGCGGAGTGTCCAATAAACCTCCTCAATCTAGCAAATCTCCTACCAGAGGCACCTAGACTACTACGAGCATGAACAACGAAAGGTCTGACCATCGATCGAAGTATCCGCTGAATTATAAAGACTCACAGCCAAAGAACCTGAGAGAGCTTAGTTCCTACCGGATCGTCCGTCACACACTTTGGGGCATCCGAGGAATTATAAACACGAAGTAACCCAGTAACCCAAGAGTGCCCAAAACCTATTGGAGTATCTGTAAAACCCGCGGAGCATCCTCTAGAGCCAAACAGAGTCACCCAGAGACAACCCACCTTGGTACCCAGTACAACGGAATGTCCGTTAGTCATAACAGAGTATCCGACAATCACAAAGAGTGTAAGTTTAACCATCAAGTTACCCAACAGCCAACCTTACTAGTCAGTTGCCCAAGCCAATAGCACAGTAGTAGGATTATTATTAGAAGTCTCATCCCAGGATGCAATGGTGATCTATTCATGTTCCTTAGCGTCATTCTGAATCGTCAGTGAATCTCTGTGATCGGATCTCTCTCATTCTTTTCAGGAATCATCTTAGTCTAAAGCGTGTGTAGGATGTCATCGTTAGCCCCTAGCTGTCCGAATGGCAGCACTATCAGGCAGGCACCCCACTATTATGAACCCTACTTTGGATACTTATCAAGTTGCATTATGAGTTATGCATTACATGTAGTCTTGGATAATGATTACTCTTATATTACACCTAGAGTAGCTTATTAACCCGTGGAAGCCTCTCATCTAAACAACGGGAATGGGAATGCTTAATGCTTAATGCTTAGTTGCTTGGGCAACGGTAGAAGTCGAGCATGAAAAGGGAACTCATACTCGCGCGTGTAGGATGTTACACCTGGATAATTAACTACTAAAATCAATAAGGGTACAACTTGACTTACCTAACTAATCTGGCTAAGGACTAATATCTCTAATATGGTAATCTTGATGATAACCTGGATATCTTTCTCATACGAGGGGTAGGTCGTCATGAGTGTGGGATCTCAGGCGACGTAGCTCGTGGAGCAGTAAGTACCATGTATTGGGATACGTAAGTCCGAGTAACCACCCGTATAGACCACATGTCACAGATGGGGTAGACAAGCCAAGTAACTAGTTGCGACATGTTTATCTGTGAAACTAGCAAGGGGGTTGGTGTCGGTCGGGAATGTCTAGGACATTGACCGGACAATCGCTTGAACCTTTCGTCGGACACTCGGGCCGGATTAGGGAAAGGTTGGAGGACGTGAGGCAACCCTTACTACCAGACCCGGTGTATGGTGGTTAGTCCCGTTTTCCGTGTGGATACAGTTGTACACCTCTACAGAGTCTTGAAAGCCTAGAGTCCCTTGGGACGGAACTATATGGTTGTTCTTTCTTTCTATACCCATGGTAGCATGAACAATGGACTATGAGCACTTTGTGATAATGATGAATACCTTTACTTCTATGTTGAGCATAGCATGTCATATTCTTAATGAACATCATTACTTTCTGCACCTATACAAATACCCGATAACTACCCTATGCATCCACCAAATACTATATGTTGGAATTATGTCCTGCGAGTATGCAACGTACTCACGGTGCAGCTGTTAAGTTGTTTTGCAGGTGGTCAAAGCATCTTTTCGGATCTAGCTTCAGCGAAGACGATAGTTAGCAGACCTTGGAGCAGGCGTTCTCCAAGATGATCTGCTTGTAACTCGATGAGTAGATGAGTGACAGGAGTGGCAACCCAGTGTAGAAGTATAGTTGTTTGCAGTAGCAGACTTAGCGGTAATCTTATGTTACTAAATCCTATGTCATATTAACTATGTTTTCTAAGTGAGTGGAAGGTTGAAGTGTGTATGTGATTAAGTTGTCTGGTTTGCATTGTACTGGAAATGTGTGTGTAACTTAGCGCAAAGGTCCTGAAGAGGAGTTACTACGTGCGGTCCTGTGGGGTCTCGCGGTGTTGATCTACTTAAATTGAGTTGGTCGAGGATGACACTCGGTTTAGGTGGACTAATGCGGCGGGTTCCCCCACATTGATGTTCTCGTTATCACCGTCGGATGCTACGCCGGTCCGGCATTGATGTTCTCATCATCACAGCCGGACGGTACGCCAGTCTAGCGTTGATGCTCTCGGAATCACAGCCGAATGGTATGCCGGACCAACATTGGTGTTCTTTTCATCACAGCCGGATGGTACGCTAGCCCGGCGATGATAGGTCCATAGTCACCGCCGGTTGGTACGCTGGCCCAGCGATGATAGGTGCACCATCACCGCCGGTTGGTACGCCGAGCCGACGTCGATAGGCGCATCATCACCACCGGACGGTACGCCGAGACGGCGTCGATTCTTGCATCATCACTACCAGATGGTACGCTGGGCCGACGTCGATGGACGCATCATCACCGCCGGATGGTACACCGGACCAGCATCGAAGGACACATCATCACCACCGGATGGTACGCCGAGCCGGCGGTGGTAAGATACCGTCACCGCCATATGGTACGCCGGACCGACGGTGGTAAAATACCGTCACCGCCGGTTCTCTACCGGCGGAGATAAAGGTCGCCGATCACCGCCGACATACACCAATTGGGGCCAAAACCGTCGGTAATGGGGGTTCTGGAGCCGGCAGTGTTTAGCTTTCTGTAGTAGTGACAAACTAGGTTGAGACTATTTTCATCAAAAATCAAATAAGCTCAAAGTTCTTTAACTAAAACAGAGAGAAAAAATAAACTTCATAGAGTCTGGGTGAAGATAGCAAAAGATAAAAGGAAGTCCATGTTGAACCCACCAACATTGAACCTTCAACTGCATCCAAATCTAGTGGTTATCATCTTGAAAGACAATCTTGCCACAACAATGACAAATCCTAAGCAGTCAAATTGTACTCCACAAGACTAACTCGACTACTTGTAACTTATAATATACAGACTCTAAGGGCATGTGTGGATTTATAGTGGGGCTGGCTGACAACAACTTCTTGCAAAAAAGCTTGCGAATGTTTATTCTTAACTTTCAATGTTTGTTTAAGTTTATAGTCAAGCATCAAGTATCATGTTTGCAAGCTAACAACTACAAACACACACTTGATTAACAAACAAAGTAATAATAGACATGGTGGCCATAATTACAAGCTGGAAGCAAGCGTTCCCTGTTGCATGTGTTCTGATCACTAGTCCTTAAGTACTACCGATTGATGTTGGTTCTCAATGGGCAATTTCTAATACACTGGTCACACGCACACCTCAATGGGTATGCTCCTTGATCAGGAAAGTGGGCAACCACATAAGACCATAACCTACCAACACCAACTCGCAAACCATAGTTTGTTTTACTCTCTCTCACAAAAGAGCATAGTTTGTTTACCCTCGCAAAAATATCATAGTTTGTTTTAAGAAAATCAGTTATACAATTAGATGCCTATATATTAGCTGCCTCCCCTTCTATAAAATCATGGGGCAATTTTCTTATATTCCACCAAGAAAACTCACAATCCATGATATTATATCACTATGTCTATGACACATGGGGCCCTCCACAATCACTAACGATAGCACAGCAGGGATTTAATGTTTATCTGGTTGCATATAAAGAATTATTCCAAAATTTTGATGTCAAATTACAAAATCTGGGTTATGGAGAACCATATAATTAAGAAAAAGACCACTCATGTCAAGTAAAACTATGTATGCAAACTATTTTTAATCAAACGTTAGACAAGGAATTTGCCGATGTCAATGATCCACTATTTGTGTTTTTTCCATGTCTTTTTCCCTTTGTTTTTTTTTCCTTTTCCCTCCTCTGCTTCACAAACTACACTAGTCAGTATATTTGGTATATATACATTTTTATACAATTACTACTTCCTATATTCAAACAATTGAACTGTCTTTCGTATAGTAGATATATATGGCAATATTTTTTTTTTTTTGGGAAACGATATATATGGCAATATATGTACTCTGGCAATGAAACTTGATCACCTTGTGTTGTGCGGCACAAACAGGTGTGAGTCCAAAAAACCACGGCGGCGGCATGCAGCCTCTCTGCGGCTAGGACTTGGACGTACGGCTGAGTTCCAAATCCGACACGGATCAGAATCACGAAGCCGATTCGAGTTCGGGCATGGCGTCGCGATCGATGGCAGCTGCTAGACATGCGATACGTACGAGACAAGGCCACCAAACTCGCCGGCAGCGAATCATCAGTCGATTAGACTCCTACTCTCCTAGACTGCTGCTGTCATGGATTGCGGCGACTGCGACTGCGACTGCTGCTGCTGCATGTGCAATCTCTGCGTAGAGACCGACTGCTGCGGGGCCTGCTTGGAAGCCTGCTGCCAACAGACCAACTGCTGCGTGTGCGGGGCCTGCTCCTGCAGCCGCTCCACCAAGTCCTGCTGCTGCCGCCTCATCACGGCGCTCTTCGCCGTCGCCGTCGCCACGCTCGTCGCCGTGCTCGTCGTAGCCTTCGCCGTCGTCTTCCCCGCCCGCGTCACCGTCGAGGACGCGTACCTCGCTCGCCGACCCCAACGGCACGGCGCTCGCATACGACGTCTCGCTCACCATCGCAACTTCGCGACCGGCGTCTGGAAAACCGCGCCGCTCGACGTCGAGCTCCGGTTCCACGGCCAGACGCTCGCGCGCGCCAGTGCCCAGCTGGAGAGCGCGGAGTGGGGCTTTTCAAGGCGCGGGGAAAAGGGTGTACCGCGTGACGGCGTCGTCGTCGGTGGACAGGGGCGCGCCGGCCGTGGCGCTCGGTGGCGACGGGTGGCCGAGTTCGTGAGGAGAGCGTCGCCCGGGTGTTCGAGATCGAGCTCGCTGTCGTCGGCGGGGAGGTCAATGACGAGGAACAACACCACGGCAGGGACAGCAACGTCAGCGTGACCTGCCCTTTGAAGCTTTCGCTCCCGACGGCAACCGCGCAAGTGGAGTTCACAAGGGTCAAGTGCACGTAGGCGATAGCCATGCACAGATCGGAGTACGTCGATCGCCACGGTGAAGCGAGAGCAGAGTAAAACGATGGAGAACTTTGCTTCCGAAATTGCGGCGACTTGGGCCACGCCACATTGGCCTAGGAATATGCTCCAGTTATTTTGCTCTACGAATCTTGTGCCAAAAAAAAAAGATTGGCAGCGTTTTTGTCCGCCGCAAATGTGGTGTGGCCTCAAGCTGGGTGCGGCATGTTCAGGTCAAGAACCCAACAGAGCCATGCTATTGTCTGACAATCCTCGTCAAGCTAAAATCAAATTAGTGAGGATTTACGACTTTACGTCCATGTGTTGCTAGATGTTTCCACTTCTTTCAATGTGTTATCTTTTCAAGAAAACTTCTTATATCACCCAAATATATGTAATCTACATTACCTAACCAAGCCTTATGGTTTCTGATTGGGTCCAAAAATGAGCTATATATAGCACATTTTTTTTGTATTCTCAACTCTCTTATCAATACATACTAACAACAATAACACTTATTCTGAATATCTAATACAATGAATGTTTGTTTCTAAAGGCACAGCTTAGCTTTCCCGCCCCGCGCATTGCCTCGACCGGCAACACGGGAGGAAACCAACGCCGCCTCCACAGCCCACTTTTTCCCACCTCTGGCCAGCCTCACCGTCACCGTCATCAGAGTGCGCTGCGGGGTGCCCGTGCAGATGCAAGAACGGTGGCTCCATGGCACTTCCCTTCCGCACCTCCCTCCTTTCATTCCTCCCCCATCCGCCTTCCTTTGCTCTGGCTCGATGTTGTTTACACATCTTTTTCTCTCTAAAAGATTCGTCATAAAATGAAGTCACTACTATGTTAGCGATGTTAATCACATCTACCATATGTTGCTGATGTGAGTCATAAATCTTCAACCTCCAAGGAATCTTCTAAGTCTTTGTCTGATGATAGTGTTTATTAGCAGAGGACATGAAAAGCCAATTGACTCGTTTTGGGCATAAGAAGTGCGCTTTGAAGCAACCTGTGCTTTTGCTTAAGAATTCTAAGCCATGATGTCCATGGATTGAGGTCTTAGAATTTGGAAAAAAAATACAATGTATCTGAAGTAACTCATTTCTCTATAAACTTTAAAGTTAGAGAAATTCGACTTAGAAGTGATATATGATTTAGAACCGAGGGAGCATTTTGGATATGAAATCATCTTTTCCATGTCCCACATATTTTTATTTTTCCCAGAACTTTAAAGAAAATGGTAGATCTGTCTTATCCCTACCATTACTTTCCTTTAACGTCTCATCTATATCTATATCTATATCTATATCTATATCTATATCTATATCTATATCTCTATCTATATCTATATCTATATCCATATCCATGTATATGTTATAAAACAAACTTCACTAGCTTTTAATCTCTTCGTACAAGCTATCCAAGTTATCCATACTAAATGTCAAGTCACCCCCACTAAATGAGTTGATTTAATATTTCTATTGGTTTCTTTATTGGATTCTTCTACCATCTTACCTAGTTTTGACGAGAACCGATGTAACAACAAACAAGTCCAACTCATACATATAACAACTTTATTTTCTAAGTACGAATATAACTGATTGGGTACCCTTCTAATCTATTTCTTAATGCAACATATGTATACTACTGAGCCATATAGATAAACCAATAATTAAAGGTTGTCAAATTGCTATTCTAAAGCATTCGTGACCACGTAGCAATGCATATGGAGCTATGAATCCAGATACAACCCAAAGGACAGATGAGGCATGGGAAAAGTGAGTCCACTAATGCTATTTAGTTTTTAATGAAAAATGCTAATGCTATTTAGGCCCTGTTTGAATCCAGGGAGATAGCAGCTTAGCTAATAATTATTACTTTCTGAAAGTGCAATCAAGCATTAATTGTGTGTTTTGGTGATAATGAACACGCAATTAGAGAACTAATGAGATTTATCGAGATGACAAGCAGAGAATTTATATTCGAGGATGCTACACGAAACGGAGGAGTCCCCAATTATAAATGTAGATGGCTTCAAACTCAAAGGGGGCTTAAATTCTTTTATATATTGAATTTGAGTATAGGAAAAGTCGTACTATAAAGGGGGGCACAATGCTTAAGATAATATGTGCTACCAAGTGCTCAAACAACCATATACATCCTCAGATTCACAGCCAAGACAGTCTACACTTTACTATTACCCCTTACTGTCTTGCGTGGTGCGGCACTGCCGCACTTGAAGAGAGGCTCGCTTGACCCCTTGGGTGCGAGCTCCATCTCGTCCGACCCCTTGGGTGCGACCTCCGGTTCGCCCGACCCCTTGGTCATGGGCTCCGGCTAGCCTGACCCCTTGGTCGTGGGCTCCGGTTCGCCTGACCCTTTGGTCGCAGGCTCCAGTTCGCCCGATCCCTTGGTCGCGGGCTCCGGCTCGCTCGACCCCTTGGTCGCGGGCTTCGTCTCGCCCGACCTCGAGGCCGCGGGCTTTGTCTCGCCCGACCCCATGGGTGCGGTGTCCCTTGTGGGCTGCGGGGTATATATACCTTTCCCTTTTCTCCCCAACGGCTATCTACGATTTAAGTGATCGTTGAGGGCGGAGGGGTATATATACCTTTCCCCTTCCTCCCCAACGGTAACGAGCTCTCTTCTTCCTCACTTTAGCACTCCCAAAATAGAGCAAGAGCTCTCTCTCTCACTCCATTGTTGACCTCGAGCCCTCAAGCAAATCCATTCATTTTCCATCAATCCTTGAGGAAAAAGGGTCTCAAACTCGAATACAGAGCAGCTCCATTGATTTCCAAACTCTAAAGAACATTGTGTTCACATTTTGGCCAGCGATTGTGTTTGTTACTCTTGGAGCTTGGCTCCTAGCCGGCTAAAGCGTTGCCCGTGGAGCTTGTCAACTTGTGTGGCAGCCCCGGGAGGTTTGTAACCATCTCTTGAAGCAAGTAAACTCACCCCTTATCTCAAGAGTTAAGTCTCTTGACTTGAGAACGAGCAAGGGCTGGAAAGCTCTAAGCCTTAGTTGCTAACCTCAACAACGTGGAGGTAGGCAAGCCTTGGTGGCGAGCCAAACCACGGGATAAATCATTGTGTTACTTGTGCTTGATTTACATTACTTACATGGCATATTGTTGATTGAGGTGATTTCTAGAGTTTGAGGTTGATCTACTTGTGTGTGGCATTCCCACCACTTTCAGCTATCGATATATGATCTACTACCCTGTAGGAAGCTAAGAAATTTACCCAATCTAAATTTTGTTGGGTAGATTTTAAACTATGAACTAATCTCTTCTGCAGGTGCAGCAGTGCTGCCCTCACAGAGCGGTAGTGCCGCAGGTGAATTTGACTTCGGTTTGAGTTGAATTTTTACAGGCTTATTCACCCCCCTCTAGGCGTTCCAGAGATCCTACAAGTGGTATCAGAGAAGGTTACCCTTTATCCCGTGAGGTATGGAGCCCGGGGGAGGATCCGGTGTTGTGAAGCCCATCAACATCGATCCGAAGGACATTGGGTTACATGACACTGACAGCAGTGAGCTTAGCGCCTCTACAACGAGCAACTCAATTAGAGGCAACCGATGCCGAAAAAGCTCAAAATGAAGAAGAAAGAAGATGATGATGATGATGAAGAAGAAGAAGAAGAAGAAGAAGAAGGGCAGCTAGAAAAAGAGAAAAGAGAAGCAAGAGAGAAGGAGCAGTAGCGGTTAGAAGAGAAGAAAGCAAGAAAAGAAGAAAGAAGACTCAAGAGAGAAGCTAGAAGAAAAAGAAGAGAAGCAAGAAAGAAGAAGGAACAAGAAGCAAAAGCCTCCAATGCATCTTCAAGTGAGCTATCTAGCAACTCCGAAGATGGTGATGGTGATGAGTCCTACCAAGTGCATAGCAAGAAGGACAAAAAAGGAAAGGGCAAGAAGAATGACGATAACAAATATGCTGTCGTATCCTTTAACTATTCTTCTATGTCTATGACTAACCATGATCGTAAGTCTTTCATCAATGTGCCCGCAGGCAAGTTACCTCATTTTGATGGGACTAACTTTGCTAGGTGGAAGCACTTGATGAGAGCCTATCTTATAGGTCTTCATCCTGGCATTTGGAAGGTTGTTTGCAATGGATTTGAGCCACCTGTTGATCCCAAGAATCCAACCATGGAAGAAATGAGAATCATCCACCTCAACAGTCAAGCTACTAGTGTGCTACTTAGTGCCTTGAATGGTGATGAGTACAATAGAGTGATTGGTGTGGATGTTGACCAGCAAATTTGGGATACTTTGCATCTTGCACATGAAGGGGTTGACAAAGTGAGAAAGGCAAGAATTGATTTGTTGATGTCCAAGCTCAATAGATTTGTTATCTTGGATGAAGAAGGGCTACAAGAGATGTTTGATAGGTTGATGACAATGGTGGGCAAGATTAGAGACTATGGTTGTGATGAGCTAGATGATCATAAAGTTTTCAAGATTATGTTGGAAGCTTATTCACCTAGAAATGAGACCGTAGTCACTCTAATTAGAGACAAGAAGAAGTTTGAGCACTTCACACCAAATGATATACTTGGGAGGATCTTGACCTTTGACATGCAAAGAGAAGAAGCAAATGAGAGGAAGAAGCTTGGAGAATTGCAAGCAAAGCTAGAAGGCATCAAGTTCAACAAGGATGTAGCTCTGAAGGCCAACAAATCAAGCAAGCAAGGCTCTACTAGCAAGTCCACGACCAACAAGCAAGCTTCAATTAGCAAGCCCAAAGCAATCAAGCAAGTTCAAGAAAGAGTAGAGACCACCTCATCCTCTAGTGAGAGTGAACATGATGATGATCAATATAAGAAAGTGGATGATGTTGCTCTTTTTATGAGGAGGTTTCACAAAGAGTTGAAGAAGCAAGGGTACAAGGTAGTAAAGAGAAAGTTTCCAAACAAGAAGAAGAGGACATGCTACAATTGTGGAAGCACCGATCATTTTATTGCCAAGTGCCCACATGAGATCAAGGAGAACATGTATAAGAAAGAGAACAAGGAGAACAAGGCCGACTGGAGAAAGAGCAAGAAAAACATGGGAGAAGCTCACATTGGGCATGAATGGGATTCATCTATTGATAGCTCAAGTGAAGAAGAAGAGAAAGTTGCAACCATTGCTATCCATGAGCCATCTTCTTCACCAAGACTCTTCACCAACATGTCCGATGATGACTACTACTCCCTTCACATTTGTCTTATGACAAAAGGTGAGAAGGTAAAATCCAAATCCAAGGCCAAAGCTCCTCCACCTCCATCTCCTAGTGATATCTCTAGTAGTGATATTAGTGATAGCTCTAGTGATGATGAATCTAGTGATGAAGAAATTGATAAATTAACTAAGAACTTAGATGGAAAGACCAAACTATTCATCACTAAACGAATGAAGGAATTAGAGAGTGTCCAAGCCGAGCTAGAATCTAGAGAGGAAACTCTTATCAACAAGAGGATCTCTACATTGCTAGCAAGGAAGCTCTTGCATTAGAGAGAAGTGAGGTGGAATCCTTGCGCAAGGCCTTAGCCAAAGAACAAGGGGACCGTGCTATCACAAAGAAAGAAAATATTGCTCTCAAGAAAAAGTATTGTGACTTAGATGAAAAGCACAAAGAACTTGAGCTACAATATAACATTCTTTGGGATAGCAACTCACATCCCTCTAAGGCAAAGGATGCCTCTACTACCTCCACTAGTCAAGGTTGTGGAAAATGTTATAATATTAATTTGAATTCTTATTCCACTAACCTTGCAAACATGGAGACAATGAGAAAAGAAATTGCTAAACTCAATGAGATCATTGGCAAGGGCTGCTTGAGTGGTAAGGCTTAAGTAAGTGACAAGAAGGCAAATAATTCAAAAGTGCCTCAATTCAAGCAAGGGAGACACTCCTCAATCAAGCAGGGGCTTGGACACACTATAGGAGCCAAGACAAATGGAAGAAAGATCATAAATGGCTATGAGTGTGTCACGTTTGAGAGGAAGGAAAGAGTTGGTATAGATCAGCCTGCACAAACAGCGGTAGCGCCACAGTCCAGAGCGACAGTGCCACAGTGAAGGCCGGTTGTGCCGCTCCCCGCAAAAATAGGAAGGCTACAAATTCTGTTCCTGATCAAATTAAGCTCAAGAAGAAGGTATCCCAGCAGAAATAGGTTCAGCAGAAGCCAAAGGAACCAGTGTGGGCCACCAAGAATAAGTATTCCTATCAACCAAAGACTCATGAACCTCGACAAAGCTTGACATCATGCTTTATTTTAAGGAACAACAGCAGTGGGAGATTGGTTGCAAAATATGTTGGAAAAGAAACCAACATATATAGGAATACTTCTATTTGGGTTCCTAAGATTCTTATGACTAACATGCAAGGCCCCAAGTCAAATTGAGGACCTAAATCAAGCAACTAAATCTGTTTTACAGGCATACTCCTCCGGTGGATCAAGTTGGGTGCTTGATAGTGGATGTACAAAACATATGACCGGAGAAAGGAGTATGTTCTCATCATATTCCCCAATGACGCACTCAAATGAAAATATTGTCTTTGAAGACAATTCAAAGGGGGATGTGATTGGTCTCGGTAAAGTTGCTATAACCCTTGAGCATTCAATTACAAATGTATTACATGTTGATTCGTTGAGTTACAATTTGTTGTCCGTTTCTTAATTGTGTGAGATGGGCTATAATTGTCTCTTTTCGGATAAGGGTGTGGAAGTCTTTAAAAGAACAAGCTTTACCTAGTTGATTTTAACAAAAGTAAAGCTAATCTTGAGACTTATTTAGTGGCAAAAAATCTAGCATGGGGTGGCTTTGGCATCGCCGACTAGCCCATGTTGGGATGAGAAACTTGGCCAAACTTCAAAAGAATGAACACATCCTTAGGCTAACAAATGTTCACTTTGAGAAAGATAGGATATATAGCGCTTGTCAAGCCAAAAAGCAAGTTGGCGTACCTCACCCACCAAAGAGCATCATGACCACGACGCAACTATTGGAGCTCATACACATGGATCTCTTTGGACCGGTCGCCTACCTAAGTATCGGGGGTAACAAATATGGTCTTGTTATTGTTGATGATTATTCCCATTTCACTTGGGTATTTTCCTTGTTTGATAAGTGTCAAGTTAGAGATAAAGTGAAGACTTTTGCTAGAAGAGCTCAAAAGGAGTTCAGTTTCCCCATCAAGAAAATGAGGAGCGACATTGGGACCGAATTCAAGAACACCCAAGTTGAGGAGTTTCTTGTTGAAGAAGGCATTAAGCATGAGTTCTCAACTCCATACACCTCTCAACAAAATGGTATAGTAGAGAGGAAGAATCGTACACTAATTGACATGGCAAGGACAATGCTAGATGAGTACAAGACGCCAGACCTCTTTTGGTGCGAAGCCATCAACACCGCTTGCCATGCCATCAACTGCCTCTACCTACACAAGAAGTTGTAGAAAACTTCATATGAGCTTCTAACCGGTAACAAACCAAAGGTGTCCTACTTTAGAGCAAGTATTTCATATTTAATAAGAAAACCAAAATCTCTAAGTTTGCACCTAAAGTTGATGAAGGTTTTCTTCTTGATTATGGATCAAATGAGCATGCCTATCGTGTTTTCAACAAAACCTCTAGGACAGTTGAAATAGCGGTAGATGTGACATTTGATAAATCTAACAGCTCTCAAGTGGAGCAAGTTGATTCAAGTGCTGTAGGAAATGAGGATCCACCATGTGAAGCAATCAAGCAATTAGCTATTGGTAATATAAAACCACAAGAAGATGAAGTCACTGAAGTGGTGGTTCCTCAAGTTGCTGCTGCACTAATTTTCGCTGACGTACCTGATGCTACACTGCAGCAAACACATGCTGCAACTCCAGAGCATGGGAGTGCTGCACTTAAGGGCAGCAGTGCCGCACCTACACAGTCAACAGTAGCTAATTCGACTCTAGCTCATGGACAAAACTTACAACCCATATTTGAGCAAGATGATGATGAAGATCTAGAAGATGAATAAGAGGCCATTGAATATCCAAGGCTAAGGCAAACAATACAATGGGATCATCCCGTTGATAACATCCTTGGGAGTCTTCGAAAAGGGGTAACAACTCGTTCACATTTAGCAAACTTTTGTCAATATTACTTGTTTATTTCCTCTCTGGAGCCTCTTAAGGTAGAACAAGCACTTGGTGATCCGGATTGGGTGATGGCCATGCAAGATGAGCTCAACAATTTTAAAATAAATCAAGTGTGGACCTTTATGGAGAGACCCAATACCAATATCATTGGCACCAAGTGGGTCTTCCACAACAAGCAAGATGAGAATGGCGTGGTCACAAGAAACAAGGTAGGATTGGTTGCTCAAGGTTTCACTCAAGTAGAGGGCTTGGACTTTGAGGAAACATATGCACTGGTGGCAAGACTTGAAGCAATCCGAATGCTTCTAGCCTATGCCGCTCATCATAATTTCAAGCTATATCAAAAGGACATGAAGAGTGCATTCCTCAATGGCCCCATTCAAGAACTTGTCTATGTTGAGCAACTACCGGGTTTTGAAGATCCCAAGTTCCCCAACCACGTCTACAAACTCCAAAAGGCGATCTATGGGCTTAAGCAAGCACCAAGAGCATGGTATGAATGCCTTAAGGAATTCTTGCTTAAACAAGGCTTTGAAATAGGCAAAGCCGATCCTACCCTTTTAACTCACAAAGTTGGGAAAGATATATTTGTGTGCTAAATATATGTCGATGACATAATATTTGGTAGTACTAATCATTCTTTTTGTGAGGAATTTAGTAGGATCATGACCAAGAGATTTGAGATGTCCATGATAGATGAATTGAAGTTCTTCCTTGGATTTCAAACCAAGAAAGTGAAGGATGGAACTTTCATTAGCTAAACGAAGTACACCCATGATATACTCAAGAAGTTTCACATGGTAAATGCCAAGCCTATCAAAACTCCCATGCCAACCAATGTACATCTTGATCTCAACATTGAAGGGAAAGCCATAGATACCAAGGTATATCGTTCCATGATCGGCTCCCTACTTTATTTGTGCGCATCTAGGCCCGATATTATGCTTAGTGTGTGCATGTGTGCTAGATTTCAAGTGAACCCGAAAGAGTGTCACTTAGTGGCCGTTAAGAGAATCTTGAGATGTTTAGTACACACTCCTAACATTGGTTTGTGGTATCATAAGGGCTCTAAGTTTGATCTACTTGGGTATTCGGATTCCGATTATGCTGGTTGCAAAGTAGATCAAAAAAGCATTTCGGGGACATGTCAATTCCTTAGACGATCCCTAGTGTCTTGGAGTTTTAAAAAGCAAAATTGTGTAGCCCTTTCCACTGTCGAGGCAGAGTACGTTGCGGCCGGTGCATGTTGTGCCTAACTAATTTGGATGAGGTAAACTCTTCGTGATTTTAGATGTCATTTTACCAAAATCCCATTATTTTGTGACAATGAGAGTGCCATTAAGCTTGCAAACAATCCCGTAAGCCACTCTAAAACCAAGCACATAGACATCCGTCATCATTTCTTGAGACCATAAAACCAAAGGACATATCGAAATTCGTCATGTGAGCACCGAAAAGCAACTAGCCGATATCTTCACAAAGCCCCTCGACAAGTTAAGGTTTTGTGCTTTGCGTAGTGAGCTAAATATACTTCATTCTCATAACATGGTTTGAATTTTAGCATGCCTCTATTTGATAAACTAGTATCTAGGCAAAAGAGTTGAAAATTTTTATATTGTGCATGAAAATGAATTATAAAAGGCAACTTATGTATCATGATCATAGTCTGTATTGATTATTTATTTCTGGTCATGGTATATAGGTGATATGTGTCCATATCTCATACAGAGAGAGTCATATAGATTATAGCTAACTTCCACTGTTTTGGGGTGTGCGGCAGTGCCGGGCTAGGCATGCGACAGTGCCGCACTTTGAATCTCAATTGAGATTCAGCCCAAACGGTTTTACTACGGGGCCCATCTACCTTATCTCTTTACCTAGGCCCGCGGTAACTCCCTCTCTCCCTCTTTCTCACCCGACGCCGATGCCCGCACCTTCTCTTCCTCTCGTGCCCACGCGTCGCCGTCGCCTGTCCACGTGCTGCCAGTCTTCGGTAGTGCTGTGGTGGTTGTCGGCCATATTCCAATGCCGCCGGTGACTGCTGCTGCCCCTAGCCTGAGCAGTTTCTTCCCCTCTCCTCTCCCTTCCTTGTTTGAGAAGATGGAGCACGGAGATAATGACCAAAGGGGGAAAAGAAAGATGGATGAGCAAAGAGACAAGGATCCACCTCGCCTTGGTTGAGGGAGGTCAACAGCAGTAGGAAGTAGTGCAGCTCCAAGGGGACTTGGTGATAGGAGGAGGCGCGTGCAATACATTGAAGATGAGGAGAGGCTGAAGATGATAGGTCATACCACTGATGTCATTCCTGACACCCCACAACATCTCTGAGTTTGATGGCAGATACATGAGAGATTTTGAGGGTGAGATCATCATGAGACCTCTAGATGACTCCCGCCAGCATGCAGTTGTCAACTATTCCAAGAGTTGAAAGCTGGTGGAAGAGGCAAGGGGGATCAATCCCTTGCAGTGCGTAAGGATTTAGGCATTAATTACAGATTCTGGAATGAGTTTTATTCTAACTTTTATGCCACTGCCATTCTTGCATCCAAGAAAACCAAGATCATCAAGATGTAGTATATTGATTGGGATGAGATGCAGGAGAAGGAGGAGCTTGAGTTTGATAAGGTAATCAAAATTTGTGACAGGTTCCAGCTTTCAAACATCATGGGTTTCCAATATAACTAGAATGAGGAGGTCCTTGCATAGTTTCATGCACATACTTCTTTGACCAGACCTTTGATGAGATTCACTAGATGACTGATGGTCGGCACTACCGAGTTGACTTTGTCACTTTCAACCGGATTCTTGGCTTTGGGGAGGAGCACAGAGGTTACAATTACATTCATGATGAGCCTCAAGCTGAGATCCGTGACATCAGTTATATGTGGAGAGATAGAAGGATTGCAGATGACAAGAGGAGTGGTCTACATAGCTTCTATTACATCCTCAACAACCTCATTAGGAACACCATCAACCCAAAGGATGGAGCAGCCTTAGATATTAATGGCTATGTGAGAAATATGTTGGCCAGATTTGCTCTAGGTGGGGACAGGTTCAATGTCCTTAGATTCATGTGGATTGCGTTGAGATTTGCAATGGAGGATGGGAGGAGGGGGCTGCCCTATGCCCCTTACCTCATGTTCATGATTGAGAGGGTCACTGGATTTTATTTTTTGAAGGATGTGATGCACACTGTCTACAAAATTGAGAAGACCCAGCTAGCTATAGCTACTCAGGGAGCGGGGAGCTTTCATGCTCATCTAGATATCCCTAAGTCTTCTGGCTCTAGCTCTCGCAGAGGAGGCAAGATGAAGAAGTTTGGCAAGTGGTTGAAGGCAATCTTCGACGAAGTGCACCTATGCAGCTGACAGAGCGTATGAGACACAGCTTGAGCAGCGTCAGCAGCATGGACAAGACCTTCCACCACTTCCTCCTATTCCACCTCCTCCATAGTATGACCTTCTGAGTCTCTCTGACACAGATTCAGATGATGAGGATGGTGATGAGGAGGATGAGCAGCAGGGACGAGCAGCAGATTGGGATGAGACCCTAGAGGGACACCGTTAGAGATAGGAGCCAAGGAGTTCCACTCGTTCCACTTGCTACACCACCACTACTCACCGTCAAGGCCGTGCACGTATTGACTCCGACGACGATGATGGTGATGGTGGTGCTGGGATTACTGCAGGAGGTACTAAGGCTACAGGAGGTGATGATATTGATTGGATGGACATCTAGGAAGATGACGAGTAGGTGTTGATCTTTCTTCTTTTCTTCTCTTTTTGGTGCTTTATGCCAAAAGGAGAGAAAATTAGAGGGGTCAACAACTTTTCGACGCCATGGTCAGCAGCTGTGCTTCATGTCCTATTCGATGAGTGTTAGTCTTTGCTAGGTGGAAAGTTTGAGATTGCTAGGTGAAAAGTTTGAGAGTCGCTCAAAACTTTAAATTGTGAAATAATGCTACTATTTGACTTTTTGTGTGGGATATGAACATATATTAATCTATGTTGTCGCTTGTGATAGAATTATGCTAGAATATATATCTTTATATGTATCACATGATGTATGGTGTCTGTTCTGATCTATGCTGTTACAGTAAGTGCGGCTGTGCCGTACCTAGCTGCAACAACAAACCATGTTGTGCATAAACTATCATTTGCATCACGTTTTACATACCTGACACAATATGCAGCATCCCACACGAGCATGGATGTAGGGGGAGCCCCATCACTTTCACTAAAATATGAATCTTGGCTTCTTATGCCAATTTGAGAATTCAATTCTCTATTTACATACTTAGGGGGAGGCTCTACATTCATGGCTCGAAAGTCTCAGTATTTATTTCATATCTTTTGTAACCTCTAATTGGGTTGTCATCAATCACCAAAAATGGAGAGATTGAAAGTGCAATCAAGCCTTAATTGTAGGTTTTGGGGATAATGACCACGCAATTAGAGAACTAATGAGATTTATCGAGATGACAAGCAGGGAATTTATATTCGAGGATGCTACATGAAATGGAGGAGCCCCCAATTATAAATGTAGATGGCTTCAAACTCAAAGGAGATTTAAATTCTTTTATATATTGAATTTGAGTATAGGAAAAGCTATACTATAAAGGGGGGCACAATGCTTAAGCTAATATGTGCTACCAAGTGCTCAAACAACTACATGCATCCTCAGATTCACAGCCAAGATAGTCTACACTTCACTATTACCCATTGCTGTCTTGCGTGGTGTGGCACTGCCGCACTTGAAGAGAGGCTCGCCCGACCCCTTGGGTGCGAGCTCCGGTTCGCCCAACCCCTTGGGTGCGAGCTCCCGTTCACCCGACACCTTGGTCGCGGGCTTCGGTTCGCCCGACCCCTTGGTCGCGGGCTCCGATTCGCCCGACCCCTTGGTCGCGGGCTCCGGCTCGCCCGACTCCTTGGTCGTGGGCTTCGTCTTGCCCGACCTCGAGGCCGCAGGGTTTATCTCGCCCGACCCTTAGGTGCGGTGTCCATTGTGGGCCGGAGGTATATATATACCTTTCTCTTTCCTCCCCAACGGCTATCTGCGATTTAAGTGACCATTGGGGCCTGGGGGGTATATATACCTTTCCCCTTCCTCCCCAACGGTAACGAGCTCTCTTCTTCCTCACTTCAGCATTCCCAAAACAGAGCAGGAGCTCTCTCTCACTCCATTGTTGACCTTAAGCCCTCAACCAAATCTATTGATTTTCTATCAATCCTTGAGGAAAAAGGGTCCCAAACTCGATTAGAGAGCAGCTCCATTGATTCCTAAACTCTAAAGAGCACTTGATTCACGTTTTGGCCGACGATTGTATTTGTTACTCTTGAAGCTTGGCTCCTAACTGGCTAGAACGTCGTCCGTGGAGCTTGCCAACTTGTGTGGCAGCTCCGGGAGGTTTGTAACCATCTCTTGAAGCTAGTAAACTCACCCCTCATCTCAAGAGTTAAGTCTCTTGACTTGAGAACGAGGAAGGGCTGGAAAGCTCTAAACCTTAGTGGCTAACCTCAACAACGTAGAGATAGGCAAGCCTGGGTGGCGAGCCAAACCACGGGATAAGTCATTGTGTCACTTGTGCTTGATTTACATTACTTGCATGACATATTGTTGATTGAGGTGATTTCTAGAGTTTAATGCTGATCTACTTGTGTGTGGTGTTTCCACCACTTTCAGCTGTCGATCTGTGATCTACTACCATGCAGGAAGCTAAGAAATTTACGCAATCTAAATTTTGGGGGGTAGATTTTAAATTATGAACTAATCTCTCCTGCAGGTGCGGCAGTGCCGCCCTCATAGAGCGATAGTACCGCGGGTGAATTTGACTTCGGTTTGAGTTGAATTTTTACAAACCTATTCACCCCCTCTAAGCGTTCCAGTGATCCTACACTTTCTTTGATCCAAACAAGTGTAGCTAATAGTTTAGTTGATTGTTAGCTGAATACTCCACTAAAAATTCACTAGTTGAAACAAAATAGTAAAATAGCAGCGGATAATAGCTGTGACCAATTAGCTAACTAACTATTAGCAACTAATAGTAGATACAAACAGGCCTGAATACCTAGGATCATTGTGACCTAACAGTATTTGTTGCAATAGCCACAACCGCAACCAGCGAATAGCCCCTAAAATGTTAAACCCACGAAAAAGATCCATTTTACCTTACGAAGTATCCGTGTGTTCTGATTAGCTCGCATGTGGCCTAGCCCACGAGATAAAATGGACCTTTTTCTAAACCCACAATTAGCCCGCATGTGACCCAGCCCAAGACTTCTCAGCCCAACCCATTACCTTTTTTCTTCCAATTAGACCTTATTTAGATCCAGGGTGTAAAGTTTTGGGTGTCACATCGGATTTTATCTGGAGGTGTTGCATAGAGTGTTCGGATACTAATAAAAAAATAAATTACAGAATCCACCAGTAAACCGCAAGACGAATTTATTAAACATAATTAATCTATCATTAGCACATGGGTCCCTGTAGCACTTTATTATCAAATCATGGATTAATTAGGCTTAAAAGATTCGTTTAGTAAATTAGTCGTAATCTGTGTAATTAATTATTTTTTTAATATATATTTAATACTCATAAAACATTCGACATAACCCGTGTAAAGTTTTGGCGGAGGATCTTCAAGGGCTTGGTCCGGCTCAATTACGGGGCAAATCTCTGACAGGAAAATTATCAGTCCAATCATACCCCAGCACGAATTCTGGGAGCCGCCGCAATCCTCCTCCCCGTCTCCTACCTTCGTCGGTGCTCTCCCCCGCCGCCGGCCGCCATCCGCCCAGAACGGCGCCCCAGCCCGCAGCCCATCGCGCGTTCCGCTCCCTCTCCAACCCCAACGAAACCCCAGGGGCACACTCATCCCCCTCTCCTCCTTCACTGGGGCCAGACATGGTCAGTACAGCACGGCCACTCCGCCCCTCTCGATTTCTCTTGCTGCCGCTTGCGTGCTTGCTCCGGCTCCGAATTCGTGTGTCTCACCTCGTTACTGTGCGCAGGAGAGCAAAAGGCAGTGGGGGAAGGCGCCCCAGGAGGCGAAGGGCGGAGGCGGCGGTCACCAAGTGGATCTAGATGAAGAGGATGACCTGGAGGAGTTCCGGCTGCCCATGAGCCACCGCCCCACCGAGAACCTCGACACGGAGGGGCTCGAGCAGGCCTCCGTCCACACCCAGCTCACCGCGTCCAACGTCGGCTTCAGGCTGCTGCAGAAGATGGGTTGGAAGACCGGCAAGGCAAGAACGAGCAAGGTATCTTCCGTTTGCTGCTATATATGCTCTCTTTTGTTTTGCCATGATTGCTTGTCGGTTCCTATAGCAATTGAGAATCCACGACTAGGAGCTTGTATTATACTTTTCACAGCTGTTGATCCGTTATTGTTTTGGACTAAATCTAATGGCATCCTCATGTTCATGCAAATCATATACCTGCCATGCTTGATACTGTCAGTCAGTTTGCTTATCTGTCGAACATAACACCACTAGTCATGAACTTCTTGGCCCTCAATGATCTTGTCAGCTCAACTGTCTCCAAGTTTGATTGATACTAATGCTCTATCAATAGCTATTCATGCTCCCTTTTCCAAAGTTTCTTTACTAGGGAAAGAATGGATGCCTGTTGTTGTCTATCTTGTTTTAGCAATAACCTTATTAAGCCTTACATTTGCCTTATAATTCGTGGCACAGTAATATTTTCATCTGAACATTTTACACATTTTTGAAATTGTTGTTTCCTTGTACTACAACAAAGGCCCTCTGGAAAGACATACTACCTGCGTCCCTGAATAAATCCATTACTAGAGTTTTCTTAAGTTAAACTTTTTATTGTTTGACCGAATTTTGAGGAAGGATTAACAATATTTATGACACCATGTGAACATATTATGAAAATATATTTCATTGTGTATCTAATGATACTAATTTGGTGTCATAGATATTGGTGCTCTTTCCTATAAATTCGGTAAAACTTAAAAATATGTACAACTCTAGGAATTGATTTATTCAGGGACGGAGGCATTAAGTGCTAATATACCTTTTGCTTTAGCAATGTTCCGCTTCACTTTGCCTAAACTTAACAGGTTTAGGTGCATAGAAATTCCATTTGAGATCTGTCACTTTCTACACCTGGAGCAGAGTTGATCACCAAATATTCACCTCTTATTGTTCAGCTAACTAAATGCGATGATGCTTCTACACCTGTTGAGGATACCCTTCTTTGTTGTTATGCAGGTATACTAGAGCCAATAAGAGCTGACATCAGAGATGCAAAATTAGGTGTTGGGAAGCAAGAGGAAGATGACTTCTTCACATCTGAAGAGAACGTGCAACGAAAGAAATTGAATATTGAACTTGAGGAGACTGAGGAACATATAAAGAAACGTGAGGTATGCAATCTAACACCTGATGCTAGTTTCTGTACATTCTTCAAGGTTTTTTTTTTGTTTTCCCTGGGTGGATGCTTGTTATGCTGGAAACCTAGATCTAGTTGTAAGACCTCTATAGCCTGTAAGTAGCTGAATTTCGTGATGCGAAAATGGCTAGCATCAACCATTAAAGAGTATTGAGCATCTCGTACGCTTTTTATTTGGTGGTTTCTTTTCCCTGCTTGGTGCAAATCATGACAATCCAGGTCATAGCAGAGCGTGAGCACAAAATCCGCAGTGAAGTCAAGGAGATACAGAAGGTGTTCTTTTGCAACCTCTGCAATAAGCAGTACAAGCTGGCTCATGAATTTGAGAGTCACTTGAGCTCATATGACCACAATCATAGGAAGGTAATCCGTTTTGTGCACCCTTCTGACTCTCTTAATGCATTTTATTTATATTTTTAATAATATGTTCATCTGCACCGTTCTGAATACCTTTGTTGCACAGAGGTTCAAAGAAATGAGAGAAATGCATAGCAGCAGCGGTAGCCGTGATGATAGGCAGAAACGTGAACAACAACGAGAAGAGAAGGAGCAGGCAAAAATTGCTCAACTGTATCCATTCATAAATAATTTAAGGATCGCACCAGACTATTCTATGTTATTCTTAAGATATTCATTAGGAATTTTAGGTTGTATGTGGAGCTTGCGATTTCCTTAATGAAGCTTCAGTGCGGATGCTCATAGGAAGCAGCAGCAGCAGGAGAAACAAGAAAAGTCAGAGACAGAAGGTGCTGCACCAAAAAACATGGCAGCCCCTAGAAACCAGGATCAGCGAGGAACCTTGAAGTTTGGATTCTCCAAAATGGCTCCTTCCAAGGTGGATATCTTGAGGATACCATTCAATTTGTTTGCATTTCAGGACTTTCCTCCAAATATTAGCACTAATATATGGTCCCATGACCCATAAATTGTTGAGATGTTGAGTGGCAATTGGCAAATCTTGCAGTGCTGTTGAATTTTGTGGCCACTTCTGCAAAATCTTGTTGAATTGGACTCCATAAAAATTGGATTTTGCTTTCCTAGAACCTCAAATATTTAGTGTTATTGCAGGTTTGACCTGTAATATTGTTTGTTCAAAATATAGACAACAGGAGTATAAATCTACACATTATATGCCTCTACTGTCTTGATTTTTTCTTCGCTGAATTGCAACTCTAAATAAGTGGTCATTTTCTGAATTTATTGAACGTTTCATTTTTACAGCAACGCCTATGCCTATATTGTTAAGTTGACCACATTTTCATTGCAAGTACAGGTTCTAGTTGGCAGTGCCAGCAAGAAGCCAAAGGTGGCTACAAAAGTTTCTTCGGTCTTCGGTAATGAGAGTGATGAGGACTCGTGATCTTTGCCAGAGGGTGGTAGTGCTTACATGGAAAACAACATCAAAGGACCATGAGAACGTGAGGTGCCATGTATGTATCACCTTCTGTTGTGCCACTGGCTTGGCCCCCGCTACGAATCCTGGCATCATCTCAACAGCCTCATATGAACAAACTGGGACTTGAAAACAGCACCACGAGTTGTATGAACTTTTGAGGGTACGTTGTACAAGGAAATCTGTATTGTTCTTGCTGGATTTTGAAAGCCACTTATAACCATTTGTCCTTGTAGGCAGACAATGCCCTTCAATTTGGGACACACCTTTGTAGTCTGTACTATCATTGTTGGCTTTCAATGTAACACCTTTGTATTAGATGCTACTGTTGAGTCACATTTTGTGTGTTGGGGACCTTTAGTTGGTTGCCCTCTTTTGTGGATACAGGGGCACAGCTTCAGTTTTAGTTCCTTTTGAACAAATTCATGTGATTATGCTTCGGTTTGAGTTGAGTTGCATAAACTTGCACTTTCAATAAAACTGCCATGAGTTAGCTGTTACAAAAATGACATTTTTTTTTTCAAAAATAAAGTGGAAGACAATCAAAGTGCAAATGGATGGACCATGGAGCCCATGAGGGAGCAGTTGGCCGGCTGGATCTGTGGTCTTGTGGTCCATGAGAAGCGATGCATTTACAGGTAACCATGCTTCTTCAGAGAAGAGAGTTACTCGCATACATGTGGATGGCCTGCATCATGCACCTTTACTCCTCACACCTCGACAAGTTATTGCACAGCACAGATCTGTGGCATGGCCATTTGCATGCAGCAGCAAGTCAGTGCGTGCATTGCAAGCATGTCAGAACCAGTGCAATCAGGTAGGTATATACACATCATCCAAAGATGATACTCCAATCGAAATTCAATTATTATTGGTATTGTTGCTTGCTGCTATTGTTTGCTTTCTCTGACAAGTACGTTTTAGAAGAGTTTAGCAGATTGATCTCATCTGGTGGATTGGTCCCTGTGTCACATTTTCTCCTCCGTTTTTATCTTCTCTGTGGCTGTTTCTGTTTGTATTCAGACACACAGAGGGAGAGCTGGACCTGTATTGCATAATGTTTGGTTGGGGTCTGTTGTGGAATATGGGGCCATGCGAAACAGCTGCTAGCTCATCCTGAAGATGCCGCATACCTACCTAGTCTCCCTCCTCTCTTCACTGTTGCTTTCAGTTCCATAAACATGTATATGTGATGATGCAAGATCTGAATCTGACAAATCATGCCATGGTTAGTCAAGCACAATTTGGCATCATAGCATGTTAGCATTGTAGTATTAATCCGCAATAAATCGTCTTTCAGGCAAGCATATAGATAGCTCCAACAGGGAGATGATTACTGTAGTTCAATTGATAGGTTGCAATGTGGCATGGACCAATGAAGACTGAAGTTTGATTGATAGTCATGATATATGATTATTTCACCTTATATATTGCTATTGTTCAGACTTTAGATGCATCTTTTGTTTATGTTTTCACAACTGTTACGCTATTTTGCAACATTATATTATTGCATTGCATGATATTAGGTGACCATGTGTGCAATGCTGTCCTTGCACAAGTTCAGGCCACAAGGAGAACTTCCAAATACAAATCTCTCCCTGTGGCCCAGCAAAACTGTACCATCTTTTTCGTTTATTCTCTTTGTTACAAGACAAACCATTTCATCTCTAGTTGCATGCATGCATGGTCCTTCATCAATAATAGTGTGGGTATAGAAGAATGCATGGCCGGCCAGACAGCGAAAAACTTTTGTAGAGAAAAGCAAATCTGCAAAACAAATCAGACATTGCTTGAGGCCTTGAGGCGAACTATATATAGACAAGAAATTGCCAAATTTTCATGATGACGAATTTATTCGTTGCTGGATCTCTGGTTGATCCAAAATTGTAGCAAGTGGTGGGACACTGAAGCAGGGCAGTGGTTGGACTTGGACATGCATGGCAGCATCTGCCTAGCTCTAGCTAGTGTTGTGCTCTGGACCCTGCAGGAGTAGCTAGCTAGTAGTAGGATTGACATACATTATTGGATAATCTGGTTGAGCTTCCTCCAGCATAGCATGAGAGAGTTGCTAATTCTGTACTAAAAAGATATGCTGTTCTCAGTACAGTTTTAAAAACAAAACAAGATACACACCATATGTGAGTCCAGAAAGTCAAATCTCACATATAACTATAAATAAGGGTAATATCGAAAGATAATGCTCAATATATAACGTACTTAGTATAAAGGATATAACCTTAGACAGTAGACAGTAGAAAGACAACTCCAGTCTTCGGGTGAAGAGTCCAATCCACAGGGACAACTGACTGGTTGATCACAAGCCTAACTCCTCCAGACTAACAATCTGGTACCCATTCAGGTTTTTTTCAAAGATTTAAAAAGTAAAGCAAGCGTAAGTATATGTCGTACTCAACAAATATAACATAGGGTTCATGAGGCTCAAAAAGCTGACACTGGTTCAACTACGATTAGCTTTTAATTGTCACAATTTTAGCATAGGAGTAGCACAAGTTTATCACAAGCCGATAAACACATGATCAGGTAAACATGAATAATGAATAGCATAAACAGTAATCATTAATGAGCATCTTTATCATCAGTGTTCATCATCTATTCCGTAAATGTTCCAAGGCTGCTCGTGACCATGACCACCGCTGATATACCAGTTTTACACTCTGCAGAGGTTGTACACTTTCACTGTGAGTCATGATTTAACCTTTCGCCCGAGGTGATCAGCCTCTTGACCCACCACCAAGGAAGGTCGGCAGGGTTCACTATAAAGCCTTTCAAAGGTTCGTCTAACAAGGCCTTGTTTAGATTGCAAGTTTTTTCACTCTCTCTCCATCACATCAAATCTTTAGACACATACATAGAGTATTAAATGTAGATAAAAAAAAACTAATTACACAGTTTGATTGTAAATTACGAGACGAATCTTTTGAGCCTAGTTAGACCATGATTGGACAATAATTGTCAAATACAAACAAAAGTGCTATAGTGTCAAATACTGATTCCTAACACTCATCTAAACAAGACCTAAGTTAGGGTCACTAGATTCACTCGGCAAACAGATGTAGGAACCCCTCTTCCCGATGGCACAATGACACGCAACCTATACACAAGGGGACAGAGGCTGTCCTATACCCGATTCGGCAAGCTATCCTTAGTCTTTCCTTTGATGAGCCTAGCGTCAACCATATTTTGATCTCCTAGGAAAGGATTATCATCAACTTTTATTTTTCGAGGCGTATCAAATTTGAGCCTCCCTTGCTGAATTGCCCTCTGTATATGCTGTCGGAAGATTCTGCATTCATTAGTGGAATGAGAAGTAGCGTTATGGAACTTGCAGAACTTCTTATTCTTCAACTGATCAGGGGACAACATAACATGATTATCGGGCAACTTGATCTGTCCCTTCTCAAACAAGAAATCGAAGAGCTTGTCTAATTTTGTGACATCAAAGTCATAGCTCTCCTCGACTCCTCTTCCCCAAGGATTTGGCACCATTACGGTCTTTTTGCTCCAATTCCATTCAGCCGCAGCAACCTCTTCCTCTTCATCTTCATAGCCGTCATCGACTGAGTATGGATTATAAGCGTCGGCCACTGTGGTACTCTTCTGGAATCGGGTATCTCTACGCATACTTTGGAATTGGCCATTGAACGCTGCCACTCGTTGAGCCAATTGACCCAAGTTATCAAATTCTTGTCCCAGCTGTTTCTCTTTCCACATTGACAGCATTCCTTGAACAGCTAAAGCAGCTAGTTGATCATCAGCCAAGTTTAAGAAGAAGCATAAGTTCCAAGTTTCTCGGAACCTCTGAAGAAACTCAGTGCCCAATTCATTAGTCTTCTACCTTATAGTTGTCAGATCGGTAATCTTCTTTTCTCCAGTCCCAGTATAAAAATATGTATGAAATTTCTTCTCGAGGTCAGCCCAGTTGGTAATGGAGTTGACCGGCAATGATGAAAACCAAGTGAAGGCTGGCCCTGACAGGGACAAAGAGAAGAAACAGACTCGATGAGCATCCTCAACTGATGCCTTGCCCAATTGCATAAGATGCCGACTGACATGTTCTATCGTGCTTGTACTGTCTTGGCCAGTGAACTTAGCAAACTCTGGGAGCCTGTAATTTGTGGGAAGAGCGACCAAATCATACCATTCTAGATATGGGTGTTTGTACGAGAAGGTCAGCCCTTTTGGCTTCAGACCGAACTGATTCTTCATCATCTCGGTCACCTTTAGCAATAACTCGTCAGCATGTGAATGTGGATTTCCCTGCACCTGCTGACCCATCTGTGGATTGAAATCCCATGTGCCTTGATACCCTGGATTCAGAATCATGTGAAGGGTGTTATAATCTGTGCCATAATGATACCCTTGTGGAATCTCTATCTGCTAGGTCCTTTGCTGGCTTGCTGCTTGAAGTCTCTGGTTATAGACATGGGGATCTATATCTCTACAGATCCTTTGAATTGATGGTGCTATTTTTTGAGCCGACGACGGTATGTGGCCTGATGTGCCAAAATTGATCACCTGGTTCTGACCTTGCCCCGCCGGCTGTTGCACATGCTGTACTGATGGTCCAGGATTATATTGTATCTGATTCGTAGTAGTACCTTAAGCTTGTTTAGATGAACCATGAACTACCTGGACATCACCATTACCAGCTGGTGCTGCTTCTTGATGGCTAGTACCAACTTGATTAGTCCCTTGGATCGACGGATCTGGAATGTTGTAATAAGCCAGCCCAACTTGACCAACTGGAAACCCATGAATCGCTTCTTTCATGGCGTTGTGGAATGTGTCCAAGAAAGCTTTATTATGGCTTGACATGGCATCACGAACAGATTTGTCTATAATTTCCGTAAAGAAACGCCTGTCTTCAGCTTCAACTGTATCTGTCTGCCCGTGTAATAGAACTCTTGGTAGTGGAAATTTCTAAACAATTGTGTTGTCACGTGTTTTGGTGTAGGACAACAAACATTTGTTCTGAAATTCTTCTGTAGCTTTATCGATGACATCTTTATCTCCATCAGGTAGATCTTCATAATGTACTATAAGGATGTCGTTGTTGTTGTGAACCGCCATGACGATTGTGGTGTCCCACTGGGCATGCCAGAAACATGTGTCAGCACGAAATTTCGTCCTGTGCCGAGGGCACACGAGCAAGCCGGAAGGGTCCGCTCGATGGAGCTGGAGATCCGCCTAGCTTCAGCGCAGGGATGGTCGATCCTGCGCACTCCTCCCGAGATGTGCTAGTCAATTTGACCCTGTAATTGACAAGGAGAGAAAGTTTATCAGTAATTTAGGGCGGAACGTGTCGGTGTTGCCAGACAGTCCCGAATGTGCGGCTCTGAGAGCCGATATGAAAGGAGATCGACTAAATAGTCGATTCCAGCATATTCATAAGAATAAATCAGTTAAAGCTCAAGGGGTTGTGTAAGAAGAATCAGTTATCGTTCAGAATGAATATCATTATTTGGACAAATATCGGTCAATGGCAAAAGGATGTCAACAATAATTAATTTGTGCTAAGCCAATGACTGCAAGTAACCGAACCCCTTTTTATATAAAAGAAATAGCTCATCATAATTCAACCATTTAATAAAGATAAATCTAATGAACATATTAGATCTCATCTATAGCTATGACCAGTAGGGCATGAGGCAAAATCATGCAGGCCATAGAAACAACGATAGATTTGACAACCCTAACTTATTACTAATATCAGTGGGGTATGAGGTAGAATCATGCAGGCCATAATACAATAATAAGATCATGGGGCTAACACATCTTTCAACCTATCCCTACTTCAATGATCTTGTGATCTGAACTATTCATGAAAGCGCTCGATATCGGCTAAAATAGCTGATTCAGGCATAGCGCACAGTTAAGGTCATACTCTCTCAGGAACAGATCTACCAAATAACGATCCCCACTCCACGGTGCTAACAGTGGGGTGTGAGACAGAATCACACAGGCTGTGATAACGGGCCATGGAACTGTTTGCACCAAAATTTGGGAGAAGAGCGCGGGAACTCGCAGGCTTCCAGAATTATGCCAATCAAGGAGTCGATAGAGTAAAGATTGATATCTGCTGGATCGAATGCGACATTGGATCGATTCTCTCCGAATGACGTCAGCAGATAACGATGACAGGATATGATTGGCGCCAAGAAGATACATATCAGACTCTACAAAAGGGGAAAGATTAGAGTCCAAGTTATCTTAAGATAGGAATATTTCCTTCATACCAAAGAATTGTATTGAGTCATACTCGAGTATGGTTCATTTTTAGGCTCCGGGTATAAATACCAAACCCCGACTATTGTAAAAGCACACAATCAATCAAATACAAGTCTTACTTTTTTCAGCTCTGGCCACCCCTTAGGAGTAGGAGTAGAGTAGATCTCAGCGAGTTCTTCAGCGAGTACGGCTGCATCGATCCGGTCGACCTCCACTGCTTGTCGATAAGTACCGTCATGGTTTATACCTCTGTTCGTATGGCTGCATCGATCCGGTCGACCCCCACTATGACTCTAGTATAGGCTAGTTATCGACTCTTGCCTAGTTCAAGTATGGCCTGTGTGATTCTGCCTCACACCCCACTGCTTGAACTAGATCAAGGTCAAGTTATCGACTCTAACTTAGGATGACAATCTTTGGTAGATTCATTAAGTTACTGATATTGCTTATTGCTTTCATTGTTTATCTAATTACAGCAATATCACTCTGCTCGATTGAGATTGATTTGGATCGGCCTTATATCTTATTTAACTCATCGTTTTGCTAATCTAAAATTGATCTAATCTACATCTTAAGCGATGAGTTATGTTTTTATCAGCTGTTTTGCATCAATCTTAATTGTGCATAGCGTGCGGTTAAGGCATGTTTGATCTTGAGCAGATCTATTAGTTAATGAAAACCGTTCCATGGCCCGTCATCACAGCCTGTGGGATTCTACCTCTCACCCCACTGTTGGCACCGTGGAGTGGGGATCGTTAGTTGGTAGACCCGTTCCTGAGAAGGCATGACCTTAACTGTGCGCTATGCCTGAATCGGCTGTTTAGCCGATATCGAGCGCTTTCACGAACAGTTCACATTACGAGATCATTGAAGTAGAGATAAGTTGAAAGATATGTTAGCCCTATGATCTTATTATTGTATTACGGCCTGCATGATTCTACCGCATGCCCCACTAATATTAGTAATGAGTTAGGGTCGTTGAATCTGTTGCTGTTTCTACGACCTGCATGATTCTGCCTCATGTCCCACTAGTCATGGTGATAGATGAGATCTAACATGGTTAAGTGGTCTTGAATTGTTTCTTTGTATAAAAAGGAGTTCGGTTACTTGTAATCATTGGCTCAGTATAAACCGATCATCATTGATATCTTATTGCCATTGATTAATATTTGTTTAAATAATATTCATCCTGAATGATAACCGATTTTTCTTATACAACCCCATGAGCTTTAATCAATTTATTCTTATGAATATGCTGGAATCGACTATTTAGTCGATCTCCTCTCATATCGGCTCTCAGAGCCACGCATTCGGGACTGTCTGGCAACACCGGCATGTTCCGCCCTTAATTACTGATGAGCTTTCTCTCCTTGTCAATTGCAGGGTCAAATTGACTGGCACGTCTTAGGAGGATTACGTAGGATCGACCACCCTTGCGCTGAAGCCAGGCGGATCTGCTCCATCGAGCGGACCCTTTTGGCTTGCTGCATGTGTCATTGGCACGGAGACGAAAATTCTGTGTCGACACATGTTTCTGGCATGCCTGGTGGGACACCACAATCGTCATGGCAGCTCACAACAACGACAGCATCCTTATGGTACATTGTGAAGACCTACCTGATGAAGATAAGGATACCATAAACAAAGCTACAGAAGAATTTCAGAAGAAGTGTTTGTTGTCCTACACCAAAACACGTGACAACACAATTATTTAGAAATTTCCACTACCAAGATTTCTACTACATGGACAGATAGACACAGTCGAAGCTGAAGATAGGTGTTTCTTTACGGAAGCCATAGACAAATCTGTTCGTGATGCCATATCAAGCCGCAATGAAGCTTTCGTTGACGCATTTCACAACGCCATAAAAGAGGCGATTCATGGAAATCTAGCTAGTCAAGTTGGATCGACTTGTTACAACATTCTAGATCCGTCGACCCTAGGGACTAATCAAGTCGGTACCAGCCATCAAGAAGCAGCACCAGCTGGTAATGGTGACATCCAAGCACTTCAAGGTTCGCCTGAACAAACTCCAGGTACTACTACGAATCAGATACAGTACAATCCTAGACCGTCACTACAGCATGTGCAACAGCCGGCGAGGCAAAGTCAGAACCAGATGATCAATTTTCGCACATCAGGCCACATACCGTCGTCCGCTCAAAAAATAGCACCATCAATTCAAAGGATCCATAGAGATATAGATCCTTATGTCTATAATCAGAGACTTCAAGCAGCAAGCCAGCAAAGGACCCAACAGATTGAGATTCCACAAGGATATCACTATGACACGGATTATAACACCCTCCACATGATGCTAAATCTAGGATATCAAGGCACGCGGGATTTCAATCCACAGATGGGTCAGTAAGTACCGAGAAATCCAAATCCGTAAGCTAATGAATTGCTGCTGAAGGTGACCGAGATAATGAAGAATCAGTTCGGTCTGAAGCCAAAAGGGTTGACCTTTTTGTACAAACGCTCATATCTAGAATGGTATGATTTGACCGCTCTTCCTACAAATTACAGGCTCCTAGAGTTCGCCAAGTTCACTGTTCAAGACAGTACGAGCATGATAGAACATGTCAGTCGGTATCTTACACAATTGGGCGAAGCGTCAGTTGAGGATGCCCATTGAGTTCGTTTCTTCTCCTTATCCCTGTCAGGGCTAGCCTTCACTTGGTTTTTGTCACTACTAGTCAACTCTATTGCCAATTGGGCTGACCTAGAGAAGAAGTTTCATACATATTTTTACACTGGGACTGGAGAAAAGAAGATAACTGATCTGACAACCATGAGACAGAGGACTAATGAATCAGGCACTGAGTTTCTTCAGAGATTCCGGGAGACTAGGAACTTGTGCTTCTCATTGAGCTTGGTCGATGATCAGTTAGCTGCTTTAGCTGTCCAAGGAATGCTGCTAATGTGGAAAGAAAAGCTGATAAAACAAGAGTTTGGCAACTTGGGTCAATTGGCTCAACGAGTGACAGCGCTCAATAGCCAATTCCAGAGTATACGTAGGGATACCTGATTCTAGAATAGTACCACCGTAGTCGAAGCTTACGATCCGTACTCAGCAGATGACGGCTATGAAGATGAAGAAGAAGAGGTTGCTGTAGCTGAATGGAATTGGGGTAAGAAGACTGTGATGGTACCCAATCCTTGGGGAAGAGGAGTCGAGGAGAGCTATGACTTTGACGTCACAAAATCGGGCAAGCTCTTTGACTTCTTACTTGAGAAGGGCCAGATTAAATTGCCGGACAATCAAATTATGTTGCCCCCTGAACAATTGAAGAATAAGAAGTTCTGTAAGTTCCATAATGCTACTTCTCATTCCACTAATGAGTGTAGAATTTTTCGGCAGCATATACAGAAGGCTATTCAGCAAGGGAGGCTCAAGTTCGATACACCTCGGAAGATGAAGGTTGATGATAATCCTTTTCCAGGAGATCAAAATATAGTTGATGTTGGGCTATTCAAAGGAAAAACTAAGGCCCTAACATCGACCAAATCAAGAAAAGATGGAACAGTCGATCCCAAGATGCAAATATCGGCTGATGAATACAGAGAGATTAGAAAACATCGTGATCAGTAAAGGAGCTGATATGAACAGGGGGAAACATCAAAGGATGGAGCGACGAAGCCGCTAGTCACATCTTGGATCCTGTTAAATAAGTGGCGGCGGTAGAAGGAAAAAGATTATCAGCGATGGTTAGAGGATCAAAAATACCAGCGTCAACTGGAAGAAGAAAGGTATGAAAGGAAGCGAGTCGAATCACACTGGAATTGTCCTTTCTTCAGATACTGCTGGAACGAAGATTTGAAATTGCCTACCAGACATAACTATCCAGAATGCAGCAATCAATATTGGGAGTTTAGGAAATCTCAAATCAACCGCCGGTCTATCCATGCCTAGGATGTATATCATCATAATAATATGGATCGGTGCTTAAAAAATAAAAGTATTCATGATCGGCTAGGAAAAAGAGTTGTTGACCAAGACTGAGCTGATCATGAAGAAGGAAGCAACCAGAGGGAACATGTCTGGCAGGAAGGCCAATGGTGCCCCGGGGGGTTGACAAGAAGCTAGAAGAGAAGGCTGCAATGCCTAAGGAATAAAGAGATGGAACAGGCTCAGGCATCTGGTAAAACTCAAGTGTGGCGTACCAAGCAAATAGCCTATAGAAAACAACCATCGGCTAATATCCAAATGGCTTTTCTGCTGCCATCAGAATTCAGAGCTCCAGCAGATCAGGAAGTTTATTCAGACTTCGATGAATCAGAGTATGAAGAGATAGTTGCCAAGTTGACAGTTATAGAACAAGCGATATTTGATAAGCCAGTCAAACATCGACACTTGAAGGCTTTATATATGAAAGGTTTTGTTGATGGAAAGCCGATGAACAAAATATTAGTGGACGGGGGTGCTTCTGTCAACCTTATGCCATACACCACTTTCCGTAAGCTTGGCAAGGGACCAGGGGATTTGCTTGAAACCGACATGATACTTAGAGACTTCAGAGGTAATACATCTAAGACCTAGGAGGCAATGAACGTCGAACTGACAATCGGGAGTAAAACTCTGCTCACCACTTTCTTTGTCATCGATGGAAAAGGATCATACAGTTTACTCCTCGGTCGTGACTAGATTCACGCCAACTGTTGTGTGCCATCGACCATGCATCAATGTTTGATTCAATGGCATGGAGATGATGTCGAGGTGGTTCACGCTAACGAGTTTGTAAGTATTGCAACAGCCGATCCCGTCTTTTGGGAGCTAGGAGAATTCGAATGTCTTTCTAGCAAAACATGGGAAGGAGGCTTCATCAGGATTAATAATGAAGGCCAACAGCCTGTTCAAGCAATCGGCTCTGAAAGTTTGTTTTGATCAATAATTGTGGCATCGCGTCGGCCATTGAGTTAAGGAAAAATAAGCATTGAGTCTTGGAGATGGGTTTAGGCCGACGTATGTGAGTGCTGAGTTAAAGTGTAAGTGCGATTCAGAGTTAATGGATTTCTTAAGAGAAGTTCTGTTTCACTTAATAGGATGTTTGACTTGGATTGATCGATCGTTTGATCTTTGGAATGAAAATGCTTGAAGAGATGTTATCCTAACATCTGAATTTGATAGCCGATTCATTCTCGGCTCCAATAGCCGATACCAGGAGGGTATCGCCTCTAGTTCAAAAAAAAGTAAAAATCTTCAAAGACAGTAAAAGCTGATACGATATGTATCGCCTACAGAGCAAAAAACAAAAGAGCAAGAAACATTCACAATCAGGCACGAAGGCATTGCATTGAAGCATGTTCATGAAAGAACAGGGGTCTTTGTTCATCGGATTACCCTAAGTACAAACTAATCAAAGACCTTGTTCACTACATCTTGAGCGGATGTGATGTCCACTATGGCCTCCGCTGCCATGACGAACTCTTCCAGCAGGTCCTCATGCTCCTCAGGGCCATCGCCTACTAGGAAACCGGTCTCCATGGCGTGGAGCTCGTGCCCTGTCTGAACCTACGCCGCGGTCAGCGCCACTGATGCGCCATGGCGAGCGCCGTGGAGGGCGATTTCCCGAACATGGACTAGGACGTCTTAGAGATGAGCATCGACAGAGGAACCCCGGGCATTGACGGCGTTCACGGCCACGTTCGCTACCAGTGGAGAGACTCCAACTGCGCTGTCAGGGCTGATGATCACAGAAGAGGAAAAGTTATCAAGATAAAAACAACTGAAATCAGAATAAAGGCGTCCCTGAGGCTCATCTTACCTGCCACCGCGGCATCCGATTCAGTCAGCCGTGCTTGAGCGGCGTTATCCTCTTCCTTTGCCGCATGAAGAGCGGCCTAGGAAGCCCCGAGACGGATCTTGAGCTGGCCATTTTCTCGAGTCGCCTTGGAGTAGCGGTTCTGAGCCGCCCTCCACTCCCAGAGGAAACGCCGAGCATCGTCGCCATTGTACGAATCGGAGGAATCCGATGATGAGGTCGGCGCAGAGGACACGGCATCAAAGGGTTCACCAGCCCTAGGAAGAGGACAAAGCCTGTCGTTCACAACAAACCTAGAAACAAGAGTTCACCCCTATGAACAGAAAGTTATAGATCATCGCCATAAGCAGAAGGCACCAATCTCACCTCATGCGTCGAAGGCGCTGGCTCACCGGCATGTTCTCCTCTAGAGTCTCCTCCGCCGCGCGCTTGCCGCAGTTGTCCTCGCCGGCCATGAAGTTGCTTGGATCTATTGGAAGAAAACCGCTACAGGGTTGTGAAGGCGGAGAAGTGCAAAGGAACAGGAGCGGTTGCAAGTGTAGATGTGTTCGAGGCCGAAGCCTTCGGCTGGTATTTGAAGCCACGGAGTGAAGAGATGGACGCCTCGGGGAAGTACAAAAGGCAACCGCAATTAATAGAAGGCGAAGCGCCACCTCACTAATACCAAGAAAGATGCGGCGTCAGGCGATTGAAGGCAGAAGGTCGAAAGGTTCTCTCAATAAAAGCCATGTTTTCAGATTCAATTAAGATCAAGATCGTAAATCTGGAATCAGTTGTTTCCAATCGGCTCTTCGACCAAAGAAAGAAATACAACAAGACAAATATGGTTATCGTACACAAGATATGTATGTTGACCTATAGATTACACGTTCAGAACATCCTAAATGATTTTCAGTATTGCAAGCCGGACAACATTAGCCTCTGCAATCTTGCGCTCGCGTTCTTCAGCTGTTCCAGGGGCGTTCTCAAGGCTGCCATGGATAGTTCTACTTTCTTTCACTTTGGTCAATAGTTCTTGTTTCTTCTATTTGATGGCATCAGGTATTTGAGCCAGAGTGGACTTGCGATGATCAATGGCAGCCTTCATGTTTTCCAGCTCCCTCTCAAGTTCTGCACGTTTGGCTTCCAATTGGGACAACTCTGGATCAGTCCCGAGGGAAGAGTTCTTCAAAGCATCAATCGACTGTGTCAGTTCTTTGACCTCTTGCCTGTTGGAGTCCCTTTTAGCCAACAAGGCTTCATGGTTGGACAAGTTCCTCTGGATTGTTTTCACCTTCAAGGCTTGATCTTTGAAAATAGGCAAATATGGTAAGACCCTGGAGAGAGCTGGGGATGGATCACCCTGAATAGCCAAGAAGACTCACTGCATTAATTCAGTATCTTAGACCAAATCGGCTATGTTCTTCTCAAATACAGGCAATATATCTTTTAGCCGATTTCTGGTCTCCTCTGGCAAGGATTCAGCAGAGGAAGTGGTTAACGATCTGATTTTATCTTCATCAAAATACTCCTCAAGATTGAAAGAATAACTCTGTGCTGGAGGATTGAGTACCTATATATAGGGGAAATCTTGATTAAGAGGTTTGAATCGGTTTGTCGCAAAATGGATGGTGAAAAGATACAATACCTTCTCTGTAGTAGCCTCTATCAGAAGAGGGGGAGCAGCTGATGATGCACCAATAGCATTTGGTTGAATCGGCTCTAGATTTCTGGTGTTGATATCTACAATGGCAAGGGGAGATTTTTATTCATGTTTATTGCAGAGGAATAGGCCAAGCACATGATTTCCTTACCATCAGGTGTATGCCGAATTGGGGAATCGACAGTATGAGTATCAACAACGGGACTGTTCCTAGCGTCAACGGGATCGTTGTCAATAGGTGAACTGCCAGGCCCCTGCTCTTGCACGGGTATTTCCTCAGAAGATGTCTAGCATGACAAATGATTAAATAAAGGTTGGAAAGCCAGGTAAATCAAGAAGTTAAAGGAAAATACTCCAATGAATATCAAGGATAAAACTCACATTTTCTGCCATTGTGAAAGCATTGGTTGCCTCTACTGAAATTGGCTTCTCCTAAGATGAAGGTTCGGTTGGTGGTGGATCAAGTGCCTGAGATAGCTGTCCCGCGCCCAAAGCAGACTGAGACGGGATGCTCGATAACTGTGAAGAAAATGGGATCAAAAAAATTGAGCATCGGTTTGAGGAAAGTGTGAATCGTTCACCTAAGCAGCTGATGGTCTTGTCCTACGGAGTTTTTTTCCAATAGTGGCTTTCTGAGTTGCCCCTGGAACCACTTTGCGCTTTGGAGATTGACATGTCATGATTATGGGAGCAGCATGGGTTCTCATCAACTTCTTCAAAGAAGGTGCGGTTGATCCCATTTTTGAAATTGGGCATGACGGCTGGTAATCTATCAGACGCCCTCTCCTATCCCAGCTTGGAGGATCGAATTCAATATCCTAAAAGGGTCGGTTAGGACAGTTGGCAAGAAGATTCGCCAAGCAATTTCTTCAAAAAGAGAATGAAGGGATTACCTCACTATCAGAAGCAAATTCCCCATCCAGAGCTATGCACAGAGGGTAGACCGGCCCACAGAAGAGATGGGAATGCCATTCTTGCCACCAAGAGTCAAAGAGATTGGAAGAAAAGATGGCCCTAACCCAGTCATGCAAGGAAAAGGAAGGAAGGTCTGATCCCAATTGGAAGACTCTGGAAGGTTCTAGCACATCACTAATATCTTCCCTCGGCTTCAGGGTGTTCTTGAAGAACAGACAATGGGGGAGTTGACCGAAGCCGAACTGACAGGTCACAAATGAAGGGTTGTAAAACTCATAGGTTGGAGGATTGCCTGGGATGGAGGAGCCTTTAATCATTTTGCCACGGCTGTGACGAAATTCGGCTGGAAGAACACATGGCTTAATAAAAGAATTGAAGATCGCAGCCGCTGTTTTGTCCGAACAGCCGGATTCAAATTGGAATCTGCATGGAAAAGTTAGTTCATCCTCCTCATTATAAGGTAGCCAGGTCAGGACGGCCACATCAAACCCTCTGTAAAATTTTTTGAAGAGGTGGCCAGCATCGAAGTTGATTTTTATGGCTGATGCAGCCTCACCATAGTTTGTACACCATCGAGTTCTTCCTTCTTTGCCTCTATATTCCTCACCAAAATTAGAGGAAGGAAAGCTCAGGTCTCTGAGGTCAGGCTTTATAGTCTTGTGCATGTACAAATTGACAATTGTATCAGCCACCAAGGACAGCTGATAGTCTGCATCGGTTCATTCTTCAGTAATTGGGCAGCCACCTGGTACATCAGATGATAAGCAGCTCCTAGCAGATATTTTCCGAGAGGGATATTCTTGCCTAATGCTAGGTGCTCCGCCATGAGTTTGTGATTATAGGTTGGACCACAAGATGACCGCAGAAAATGAATCTTTCCAACCACATGTTCAGAAAGGCCACGTATTCCCTTTCACTGATGGCTGGTCCATCTTCAATATGATTCAGAATGTAACTTGCCCATCCGGTACAGTCTGCTATCTTGGCCAATCTCTTGGGACCAGCACTCAAATACTCATAAGGTTGCACTGATCCAGTAATCCTAAGGCCGGTCAACATGTATACGTTGGCTAGAATGATGGTCATTGGGCCGTGACAAAAAATGAAAGCATTCAGAGCATTAGACTAGAAATAAGAAATAGAGATCAAGAGTGAATCATTCCTCTCTATTTCGGACAATGAAAGTGTTAAGCATTGGTTCAGATCATAAAGCTCCCAGTCTCCGCCTTTTTTCGCAGATACCCTACAGAACCAATCTCTCCATCCCTTAGGTGCGTTAGGCTAGTTTCTGAAGGAAGTTTTGTTCCAGGAGGATGAATCCACTACAGACTGTTTAAAGGGGATCTGGTTGGTTTCTTGGCAGATAAAATCAGATGGATCAGAATCACCCATAGGCCCGAGAAAGTAAGCATTAGGGACGGCAGCTGATGGAATCAAGATCTCGTTCCTCATTTCCTAGAAATTGGATAAAATAAATTCAAGAAGAAAGAAGATATGGGGTGGCGGCTGATACTCAGAAAATAGAAACTTGGAGATATACCTCAGGGACGTGGTCGACGGTCGCCATCGCGGTCAAAAATTGGTTTGGATCTGGCGAGGATCGCTTGGACGATGGCTCGTTGGAACAGATGATCTGCTAGGGTTTGAGGCCTCGGCAATGACGGCGTCGGCTATTTGAAGTTGGCTTAAGAAGAAAGGAGAAAGCAAACAGGCCGAGTAAGTTGCAAGATATACTGTTGGGATGTTATATAGAACTCGGGCCGAGGAGTCAGGAGTCGTGCGTATATCTCGGATGGTGTAGTTGCGGCGTGGTAAACCAGTGAACCGGAATTTCGGGATAAAATCATTTTATCCCCAAATTAGGGGGCATGTATTTACACCAAAATTTGGGAGAAGAGCGTGGGAACTCGCAGGCTTCCAGAATTATGCCAATCAAGGAGTCGATAGAGTAAAGATTGATATCTGATGTATTGAATGCGACACTGGATCGATTCTCTCCGAATGACGTCAGCAGATGACGATGACATGATATGATTGGCGCCAAGAAGATACATATTGGACTCTACAAAAGGGGAAAGATTAGAGTCCAAGTTATCTTAAAATAGGAATATTTCCTTCATACCAAAGAATTGTATTAAGTCGTACTCGAGTAGGGTTCGTTTTTAGGCTCCGGGTATAAATACCAAACCCCGACTATTGTAAAAACACACAATCAATCAAATACAAGTCAATTACTTTTTTTGGCTCCGACCACCCCTTAGGAGTAGGAGTAGAGTAGTTCTCGGCGAGTTCTTCAACGAGTATGGCTACATCGATCCAGTCGACCTCCACTGCTTGTCTGTAAGTACCGTCATGGTTTATACCTCTGTTTGTATGGCTGCATCGATCCGGTCGACCCCCACTGCGACTCTGGTATAGGCTAGTTATCGACTCTTGCCTAGTTCAAGTATGGCCTGTGTGATTCTGCCTCACACCCCACTGCTTGAACTAGATCAAGGTCAAGTTATCGGCTCTACCTTAGGATGGCAGTCTTTGATAGATTCATTAAGTTACCGATATTGCTTATTGCTTTCATTGTTTATCTAATTACAGCAATATCAGTCTCTCGATTGAGATTGATCTGGACGGCCTTATATCTTATTTAACTCATCATTTTGCTAATCTAAAATTGATCTAATCTACATCTTAAGCGATGAGTTATGTTTTTATCGGCTGTTTTGCATCAATCTTAATCGTGCATAGCGTGCGGTTAAGGCATGTTCGATCTTGAGCAGATCTATTAGTTAATGAAAACCGTTCCATGGCCCGTCATCATGGCCTGTGGGATTCTGCCTCTCACCCCACTGTTGGCACCGTGGAGTGGGGATCATTAGTTGGTAGACCCGTTCCTGAGAAGGCATGACCTTAACTGTGCGCTATGCCTGAATCGGCTGTTTAGCCGATATCGAGCGATTTCACGAACAGTTCACATTACGAGATCATTGAAGTAGAGATAAGTTGAAAGATATGTTAGCCCCATGATCTTATTATTGTATTACGGCATGCATGATTCTGTCTCATGCCCCACTAATATTAGTAATGAGTTAGGGTCGTCGAATCTATTGTTGTTTCTATGGCCTGCATGATTCTGCCTCATGCCCCACTGGTCATGGCGATAGATGAGATCTAACATGTTCATTAGATTTATCTTTATTAAATGGTTAAGTGATGTTGAATTGTTTCTTTATATAAAAAGGAGTTCGGTTACTTGTAATCATTGGCTCAGTATAAACCGATCATCATTGATATCTTATTGCCATTGATTAATATTTGTTTAAATAATATTCATCCTGAATGATAACCAATTCTTCTTATACAACCCCATGAGCTTTAATTGATTTATTCTTATGAATATGCTGGAATCGACTATTTAGTCGATCTCCTCTCATATCGGCTCTCAGAGCCGCACATTCGGGACTGTCTGGCAACACCGACACGTTCTGCCCTTAATTACTGATGAGCTTTCTCTCCTTATCAATTGCAGGGTCAAATTGACTGGCATGTCTCGGGAGGATTGCACAGGATCGACCACCCTTGCGCTGAAGCCAGGCGGATCTGCTCCATCGAGCGGACCCTTCCGGCTTACTGCATGTGTCCTTGGCACGGAGACGAAAATTCTGTGTCGACAGGAACGGTTTTCGCTGGCCAATAGATCTACTCAAGATCAGACATGCCTTAACCGCACGCTATGCACGATGAAGATTGATATAAAATAACAGATAAAACTTAACTCATCGTTTAAAGTATAGATTAGATCAGTTTAGATTAACAAACAATGGGTTAAACAAGATATAAGGCCGATCTAGATCAATCCCAATCGGGCGAAGTGATATTGCTGTAATTAAATAAATAATGGAAGCAATAAGCAATATCGGTAACTTAATGAATCTATCCGAATGAACGCCACCCTTAGATAGAGCCGATAACTTGATCTTAATCTAGTTCGAGCAGTGGAGGTCGACCGAATCGATGCAGCCTTACTTGAACTAGACAAGAGTCGATAACTAACTTATACCAGAGTCGCAGTGGAGGTCGACCGGATCGATGCAGCCGTACGAACAGAGGTATAAGCCATGACGGTACTTACAGACAAGCAATGGAGGTCGACCGGATCGATGCAGCCGCACTTGCTGAAGAACTCGCCGAGATCTACTCTACTCCTACTCCTAAGGGGTGGCTGGAGCCGAAAAAAGTAAGTAACTTGTATTTGATTGATTGTGTGTTTTTACAACAGCCGGGGTTTGATATTTATACCTGGGACCTAAAAACGAGTCCTACTCGAGTACGACTCGGTACAATGTTTGGTACGAAAAAAACATTTCTATTTTAAGATAACTTAGACCCTAATCTTTCCCCTTTTCTAGAGTTCGACATGTATCTTCCCGACGCCAATCATATCTCATCATCGTTATCTGCTGACGTCATTCAAGGAGAACTGATCCCAGTATCGCATCCAAACCGGCTGATATCAATTCTTATGCAATCGACTCCTTGATTGGCACAATCTTAGAAGCCTGTGAGTTCCCGTGCTCTTCTCCCAAATTTTGGTGTAAACAGCGGCACGACGCGGGCTCGCTATTTATGGGTCGGAGGAACTTGCGGCGCAAGGCAACGACGCGGGGCGGGGCAGCATGGACTCCTGGCGACGGCAGTAGTGGAGTCTGCGTCGGTCACGGCAGGGAAGAAAGGGTAGAGAGGCTGACAGGGATGGCCCACCTGTCGACGAGAGAAGAGGCTGGGTAGGGTTATCTGCCGGACAGAGAGGGGAAGCGCGCGGGTGCTACTGCTGCTGAGCTGGGCTGCAGCTGCGGCCTTCGACATGGGCCGAGAGAGTGAGGAGGGAAGAGAGAGCATTGGGCCGGCTTGGGAATGGGCCACGGGGCACGGGAAGAACAGGCCGCGTGGGCAAATTAGCGCACGGACAGAGCTGGGCCTCGGGCCTGATGTAACACCCTAAAATTTACCTCTTCTGAAATAGAGCTAAAATGATTTATTTATGAATTTTTGTGCACATAAAATATAGGAAAATAAATTTTTTTATTAAATTAAAATTCATCATAAGGTTTAGCAACATGTTTGAGCATACATGCCTTTGCATTTGATTTATTTGGTTGAGTGGTTTAGATTAAAATTTAAAATGATTTGAATTCCTTTTGGAAAGAAATTAAAAATGGCTATGAAATAAAAGAAAAGAGAATTAGAAAATAAAAGAATTTAAAAAGGTGTAAAATTTATTTTTTAAAAACTTACCAAAATTTCTCATCTATGTTTGAATTGAAAAGTGAATTTGAAATCCTATTCAATTTGATTTGTTTTACATTTGAATTGGTTTTGAAAATAAAATAGAAAAGGGAAATTCTCCGTTTCTCTTATTAGGCCTGAAGGCCTGCTGCTCTTTTTCTTCCCGCAGCCCAGATGCGCGCGCAGGCCTACTCCCTTCTCCCTTCCACTTCGGCCCACGCTAGCGCACCGGCCTAGCGTCGTCCACCGCTCCCAGCGCCACGGCCTGTTCTGCTCTCTCTGCTGGCCCAATTTCCCCGCACCAGCCCACTTGCGCCCGCGTTCCTTTGCTTCAGTGCGGCCCAGCTTCGCCGTAGGCCAGGTCTAGCCATGCCTATGTGTTCTCCTCTTCCTCTATCGCTGACTGACCGGTGGACCTGACTTGTCAGGCCTTTCTTCTCCCTCACGTAGCTCCGTCGGACTCCACCGACGCCGCCGTCTGTGTCCGTGCTGCCCCTGTCCTCCACCGATGCCGTGCGCCCCAAGCTACGCCAGCCTCTTAAATAGCGAGCCCCGCACCGAGCCACCTCCTGTCGTGCCCTATTGCAATCTATTGCCTCACCTCAAGCCACACCGTGCCATCAAATCCTTGCCACCGATGAGCCGTCGGCTTTGCCAAGCTCCGCGCCGCCGAGATCCTTCGTAGTAAGTTTGCCGTGCCTCCCTCTCTCCGCTCATGCCTTTCCCATTGTAAACCGCGCCCGGAATCACTGTTCTGGCGAGCTCGCTTGCTACCAGTCATGGTGCCGCCGTCGTCCCGCCCGTCGCTGGCAGCCCCTCTCTTCTCTCTCCCTGTCTATAAATTTGTGCCGTCAATTCTCGATCCGGTGGCCCTGATTTGCCTATATCGGTTCGGCCGGCCAATATTGCAAAAGAGCCCCTACATTTTCTAATATCGAACCCGCGGTCCAAAGTGTATTTTCAGGACGCGTTTTCTTCTTTTCAAAGCGTAGTTTCTTCGGTTTAGATCCAAAATATGTTTTCACTTATTTACAGATTTGCCACTGATTTTGTTTTAGCCATAACTTCTCCGTTTTAACTCGGATTTGATCCGTTCAACTTGCGTTAGGTTTGTAATTTCATAATACATGTTCATACTACTATTAAGTATGTTTTCAACTTTTAAAATTCGACGTTAGATTTAATTTATTATTTTATTAAAGGAAATCTTGATTAATTCATATCTTCTACGTTTTAGCTCCGAATTGACCCATTCAAGTTGTGCTAGATTCATTACGATGAGATCTACGCGTTAGTAACAATGTTTATCATGTCACTAATACTGGAATCTCATGGTTTAAATCATATCTTGAATAATAATTATGCCACTGGATTTTATAGATAAAATATGATTTGTTTTACCTTAGTTTTATAATTCAAATCTAAATTTGATTTATATAAGCTTTTATATAGTTAAAATAAATGAAGCCTACAGTTTTCTTTTCCGCATATAAAGCAGATCTATCGGTAGATGTATCTTTTTCACCGTAGCTCCGATTAGAGTGTTTTTCGCATCTGTGTGTTCGTAGCGATGCGTAGAATCGTGTTTCAAGCTCTTTTACTTATTTATCTATGATTGGTGTAATGTTCTAATCTAGATCTATTGTTTGCTTCATGTATGATTGCATGGATGCTTGTGTGGTGCTTTATGATCTTATCCAGTCGCTGAGTTATACATGGTGAATCAGGAAGCAGATCTTTGAAGTTTTGGACTTGAAGAAGGATCTAATTTTAAGGCAAGTATAGCATGGGACCATCCTTGTTGCCTATTCACTGTTAATCACTTAATTCATACTGCATGTGTCTACCTTGACTACCACTAAGGATTTCCTAGTACTTTGTTAGCTTGTACCTTGATACCTTTGGGTTATTGCATTGGGTAGTATGATGCTAGTGCTCAACTACAACCATGATCATGTAACTTGACTAATAGAATATGCAATAAACATTAAAAGATGTTTTTTAACAACATGGAACAAGGGGGCTAGAGTATTGGGCTATTTTTATGGTGCTCTAGATTCCTCTCCCTAAGGACTTATTTGTAAGTGATCATCCAGGACTTACAGTATAACTGTGAGGGCTATATGGCTCTGGCTTTAGTTCAGTATGAGGACCTTTTCTAGCTTATTAGTGGTTACCTTTATTGGTGTAAGAATGGCTTGATGAATCGGGTATAGGACAGCCTCTGTCCCTTGTGTATAGGCTGTGTGTCATTGTGCCATCGGGAAGGGGGGTTCCTACATCTGTTTGCCGAGTGAATCTAATGGCCCTAACTTGTTAGACGAACCTTTAAAAGGCTTCATAGTGAACCCTGCCGACCTTCCTTGGTAGTGGGTCAAGAGGCTGATCACCTTAGACAAAAAAGGTAAATCATGACTCATAGTGAAAGTGTACAACCTCTGCAGAGTGTAAAACTGGTATATCAGCCGTGCTCACGGTCACGAGCAACCTTGGAACCCTTACGGAATAGATGATCACTAAAGGTTAATGATGATGAATACGAATGATGAAGATACTCATTAATGATTACTGTTTATGCTATTCATTATTCATGTTTACCTGATCATGTGTTTATAGGCTTGTGATAAACTTGTTGCCACCCAATTGCTAAAAGATGACTCATTAAAAGTTAATCACAGTTAAAGTAGTGTCAGCCTTTTGAGCCTCATGAACCCCATGTAATATTTGTTGAGTACGACATGTACTTACGCTTGTTTTACTTTTTAAATCTTTGGAAAAATCCCGGATGGGTACCAGATTGCTAGAGTTTAGAGGAATTAGGCTTGTGATCAACCAGTCAGTTGTCCCTGTAGAATTGGAGTCTTCACCTGAAGATCGGAGTTGTCTTTCCGCTATTTGCTATCTAAGGTTATATTCTTTATACTAAGTACGTTATATATTGAGCATTGTCTTTTGATATTACCCTTATTTGTAGCTATATGTGAGATTTGACTTCTAGGGCTCACATATGGTGTGTATCTGGTTTTATTCTTAAAACCCGGTGCTACACCTGATTGAGAGAGGAAGGAATTTTCCATTTTCCAAATCTTTTTTTTCATTTTATTTTCAAATTCAAATCCAAATTTAAACCTGATCAAATTCGGATATTTAAAATACACTTTTTAATTCAAATAAAAATGAAAATTTTTGGTATGCTCCCAAAATAAATTTTATAGCTTTTTAAAAAAATTATTTTATTTACAAATTTTCTTTTCTTTTATTTCAAAACCATTTTCAATTTTATTTTTCAAAATCATTTTGAATGTTTTCAATTTGAATCAAATCCACACAATTCAAAGAAACAAATGCACCGGCATGTATGCACAAATATGTTGCTACCTTATGATAAATTTTAAATTAATGAAAAAATATTTTCCTATATTTCATGAGTACCAAAATTCATAAATAAATTATTTTAGCTCTATTTCAAAAGAGGCAAATTTTAGGGTGTTACAATTCTACCCCCTTAAGATGAATCTCGTCCCCGAGATTCAGAAGACGTCGATTAGGAGATAGGAACACTCCGTCTTTGAATTCTTCTTTACTTCCTCGTGTAGTTCCATCATCTTGATAACGATCCCACTTAACTTTGCTTACCTGTTGACCTTACTCCAAATATCTTGCTCTACTAATTCCAAAATTTTGACAGATACTCTAAACAATACTCAGGTAACTCCAATTACTAGGCCACCTTTCCTTTTTAGTCCATAATATTAATTCTTTTTCTTAAAATATTCTCCTTCTAACGAAGCCTGACGAATCTCTTGGTCAGAAAGAAATTCTACTACCAAGCTTCAAAACATTAATGATTTCGGTCAAGTTGCTTGAACTTGGAATACAATTCTTAGTCCTTGGTGTCACCCGAACCTTCTTAGCACAACTCTCCGTTGCTAAGGGCATCGGCTATGACTTTGCTCCTCAAAGTGACAACACTTTTCTAAGTCATAAGCAATTTCATTCCAACGAGGATATCACAAGTTCAAGACCATCTTAGTGAAGAAGTCCAATAGATTCTTGTGATCCTCCTAGATATCACTTATCATGCCCAAGTAGATAGTACTTCCATGCTCCACAATAGATAGCTCCAAATAACAGGTTAGGTAGTTTAACTCACGCTTCCTTAGTTGACTCAATGAACAAGCCACTTATTTTCTTCTCGTATAAGGACACATTCCACACCTTGACAAGGTACATCATTATAGATATGAAGCTCTTGTCCTGATCTGGCAAAGCTAATACTTAGGTTTTACTCCAACCTCTTCTTGGATTCCTTCAAACACTTACCTGAAGTTTTTTGATCCAAACTAACTGGAAAGCTTCTCCGATAGCTCTACCAAAATCTTGATAATCATGGATAAACTTCCCTTGAACCTCTGGCAGAATTTTGCTATTCCAAGGAACTCCACGTCACTTTTACATACTTGGGTGAGTTACAACCAAACTCATCATTAACTTTCTCGAGTTCTTCTCCCTATAACATATCCCAAGAAGAGAACTTCCTTCAGCAAAACTCACTTGCTAATTTAGTAAAACATTGAGATGTTCTGAGTCTTCATTAAATCAACTGTAGATGTCCAACATCTCCTTCCTATGCCATCCATGCCAACTTATCCTGGGTATGTTGAAGATTGAACTCCCAATTGATAATAGCTCGAAGTGATAACCAATACTGGAAAATACCTGAGCTCCTTGATTCAACAAGTAACACATCTTTAGCAAAGATAACTGCACTTGATAGTGACTTCCCATCCAGAGACAGAGCCTATACTTTCAAGTGAAGCACCAGAATGTATGAAACCTTCGTCTTGCAACTTCTTTTGCTTGGCTACCCCCCTTAAGAAAGAACAACTAAGGGACACAAGAAGGTAGCTTGCATCATCTTCTAGATGAGCCAACTAGTCTCAAGATATTCTGACATCCCAATGATACTCTCGTGTAGGGGCAAGAACAAGAAATCTGGAATTTCCTCGCGAGCGGAAAAACAACAGTGCAGTAAAACAGCTGTAACTCTCATTCTGTTAATCCAATGAAGTTATAGCTTATACCTTTGGAAAGTTTATAAAATCCTCCACAACTTCCTTATAGAACATTTTTCCAAATTCCATAGTCTAGGAGGTCGAAAACAGTGCACAAGAGAAACTGTTCTAGGCTCCAAACAGCACAGATGCATCGCCTTGTGATTTTCGTATCTCCATAACCAAAATAGCTATCAGGCTGATTCTTATGCTCAGAGAAAGATATTGAAGTCTACTATTGTCTAGAATTTTCTCATGATTTATGATCGTTCAAAATCAGAGATATAAGCCAAAGAGGGCAGTCTACTACGAAAGGCAGGATAGGGAGAACAGAAGAAAACCATAACTCAACTATTTATTGCACTAATCCTTATACCTTAGGCCTATAAACTAAATGAAATTATGGGAACACCCAACAAGATAGTTGTAGTCATTACAAAGATCCAAAACAATCATAAGCATAATGACAAATCAACAAAGCAATAAAGGTGCACAATTCAATCATTGACTCAACTTGCGATACTATCATTTTTATTACATAAAGGGCACAAACTCCTATTCCTTAACAAAGGGTCTTGGGTAGTCTAGCATGACTTCTTCATTCGTCACTCTCACCGAATGCTTCTTTCGGGTTGGGTATCACTGACACTTTTTGGTAGCAACCTTGTAGTGATCCGACTCTGACTACTTCTATGGTACAATTGTTGATTCTTCCGTGGGCAAAATTTATCATAATGTCCTTCTTGTTGGCAACGATAACACATGATCTTAGCTGGACCTTTTGTGATGTCACACTCCACAGAATTGTTGCTTAGTGTGTTGTCAGTTTGCTGACTCTGAAGGTTCATCTTTGTTAGACTGGACCGCTTTCTAGCTCGCTTGAATCTTTGGGGTTGGAACTCCTTATAAGTGATCGTCCACCCATCTATGCATACCTCATGTGGAAAGAGTGGAGTAATCTTAGCTAGAGAATCTTTTGACTCTTTAGAGTCTGAGTTTATCTGACCAGGGATTGGAGCTGGATGTGATAATGTAGTAGAACTTGAATGTCGATTGCTTCCCAATTCTGGCTCTGGTGAAACCGTCTTCCTTTTCTTATCCACATTAACTTCACAACTCGGGTATCAAGGTACATGGTAAAAAACAGCCCAATGCTCTAGCCCCCTTGTTCCATGTTGCTAAAAAATATATTTTAATGTTTATTGCATATTCTATTAATCAAGTTACAAGATCATGGCTTTAGTTGAGCACTAGCATCATACTACCCAATGCAATACCCCATAGGTATCAAGGTACATGGTAACAAAGTACTAGAGAATCCTTAGTGGTAATCAAGGTAGACACATGCAGTATGATAAGTGATTAATGGTGTATAGGACAACAAGGAAGATCCCATGCTATACTTGCCTTAAACTTAAATCCTTCTTCTAGTCCAAACCTTCAAAGGAACTCCTTGATCAACACGTAAAGCTCACCGATCGGACATGATCATAAAGCACCACACAAGCATCCATGCAATCATACACAAAGCAAACAATTACATCTATATTAGAACATTACACGAATCATAGAAAAATAAGCAAAAGAGTTTGACATACGATTCTACGCATCGCTACGAATATACAGGCGCGAGAGGCACGCTAATCGGGGCTACGGCTTGAAAGAAACCGCTACTGAAAGATCTACTTATAAGAGAAAATATGAAACTATAAGCTTCATGTGTTTTAACTATATAAAAGCTTATATAAATTGAATTAAGCCAAATTTAGATTTGAATTACAAAACTAAAGTAAAACAAATCATGTTTTATTTATAAAATCAAGTTGCATAATATTTATTCAAATTAGAGTTTAAACCATGAAATTTTAGAAATAGTGACATGATAAACATTGTTACTAACGTGTAGATCTCGTCGTAATGAACCCAACGCAACTTGAACGGGTCAATTTAGAGCTAAAACGTAAAATATATGAATTAAACAAGATTTTCTTTAATAAAATAATAGATTAAATCTAACCTTGAATTTTAAAAGTTGAAAACATATCTAACAATAGTATGAACATGTAGACAACATAAATATGAACCTAACACAAGTTGAATGGATCAAATAGGAGTTAAAACGGAAATTTTATGGCTAAAACAAGATTAGTGGTAAAACTGTAAATAGGTGAAAACGTATTTTGGATGTAAACTGACGAAACTATGCTTTCCAAAGAAGAAAACGTAATATGTGATTGCGCTTTGGACCGCGGGTTAGAAAATAGAAAACTGGAGGGGCTCTTTAGCAAGATGGCCAGCGAAGGGGTACCGGTTGATCTGGACCATCGGATCGAGAGTGGACGGCAGGGATTAGAGGAGAGAGAGGGAAGGAGGGGCGCGGCTGGTCGTAGTAGTAAGGCCGGCGCGATGCAAGCCATGGCCGGCGATGGAGCTTCGCCGGAACAGCGATTCCGGGCGCGATTTACAAGGCAAGGGCATGAGCGGAGAGAGGGAGACACGGCGAACTTACCGCGAGACTTCCTCGGGGTCGACGGCGAGTCTTCGACATCGTGCTTACGGCGACAGCGGAGCTAGGGCACGGGGCGACGCGTGCGCCTCGGGTGAGGTAGAGCAGAGCTAGCTCGAGGCGAGGCGATGCGAGATAGTGCACGGGGTAGGAGGCACGACGTGGGCTCGCTATTTTTGGGTCGGAGGAACTTGCGGCACAAGGCAATGACGCGGGGCGGGGCAGCACGGACTCCTGGCGGCGGCGGTAGTGGAGTCCGCGTCGGTCACGGCGGGGAAGAAAGGGTAGAGAGGCTGACAGGGATGGCCCACCTGTCGACGGGAGAAGAGGCGGGGTCGGGCTGTCAGCCGGACAGAGAGGGGAAGCGCGCGGGTGCTGCTGCTGCTGAGCTGGGCTGCGGCTGCGGCCTTCGACTTGGGCCGAGAGAGTGAGGAGGGAAGAGAGAGCATTGGGCCGGCTCGGGAACGGGCCACGGGGCACGAGAAGAACAGGCCGTGTGGGCGAATTGGCGCACGGACGGAGCTGGGCCTCGGGCCTGATCGAGAGAGGAAGGAATTTTCCATTTTCCAAATCTTTTTTTCCATTTTGTTTTCAAATTCAAATCGAAATGTAAACCTGATCAAATTCGAATATTTAAAATACACTTTTTAATTCAAATAAAAATGAAAAATTTTGGTATGCTCCCAAAATAATTTTTATAACTTTTTTAAAAAAATTCTTTTATTTACAAATTTTCTTTTCTTTTATTTTAAAACCATTTTCAATTTTCTTTTTTAAAAGCATTTTGAATGTTTTCAATTTGAATCAAATCCACACAATTCAAATAAACAAATGCACCGGCATGTATGCACAAACATGTTGCTACCTTATGATAAATTTGAAATTAATGAAAAAAATTATTTTCCTATATTTTATGAGTACCAAAATTTATAAATAAATTATTTTAGCTCTATTTTAAAAGAGACAAATTTTTAGGTGTTACACTCAGTTGCTTACCTGCCTCCAGTTGCTTAACTGCCCTCTCACTTCATCGTTGTCTCTTTCTTGGTCTCTTCCACCTCCATTTTTTTTTTATGTAATAATGTTGATGTCAGATTCATCTACCTGTCCTGACCTCTTATTATGAAATCATTTAATTAAGGTAATATCTCTCTGCATCTGCAGGGAGACACTGCTGTGTGGTTTCTATTTCTTACCAATAATTTTGGATGGAAAAGTTGGATGGAGCCAGGCCACATGGCGACAGATTGGTAGTTCTTGGGACCTTGTCTAGCAACATCAGCCATGCAGACATGGACATCTAGTATCATTGATGTTAGAAAATCTTGTAAAATGGAATATAAAAGGAGGGACAAAGATGTTAGACAATTCTGCATTTACAAAGAAGTTTGCGGATAATTACGAGTTACATTTCTGGCCTATTCATTCCACAAGAAAGTACTTTCTTTCAGCAGGAATAAGTCATGTTTATTTTTCATCTATTGTAGAGTTGATTCTTATGTTAAGTTGATGTCTACTTCTACTACCTACTACGTGACACGTAGGTATAACATACAAGCATAATCTTTGTTAGAGAGGGAATACATTAAGGAAGGTTTCGTGTTCTCTTTTGAAAGGACAGCGTACCCTTTTCTGATTAGACATCTGCATTACATAACAATTGTTAATGGAAGAAAACAGCATTATGATGATTATTAATTGAGCTGGACTTGGTTCGATATGATCATCGTAAGACAATCACATCTGACGTACCACGAATTGGCTCAAACCAAAGTGCGTTCTGCATATATATGACTATCTGCTGCACAAACTTATCATTATGTTCGTTCTCCAATCATTTTGTAACTTCGATTAGCAATATGAATAAAAACATATTATCCTAAATCAAAAGAATCCTTTGTTATGACTATATTTGTAATAGTGAATCTAAGAATGTCAAACTACACAAAATTTTAGAAATCGGTTCAAAAGTTTTAAATGAATTAGAAAACCTACACGAACTTTCATTTACAATTAGAAGTAGAAATTTGATTTCGAACTATTAGTGTATACATCTTTTTCCAAAAAAAATTAGCAATGGGGTAGTAGGTCCAGCATTTACTGGGATGTTGGGGCCCATGATTGTCTAGGTAGGCATGAATGTGGATGATGCCCTACTGATGAATCACAACTCCTTCCAGGTGAAAGCATAAATGTCTTACATTTGTACTCCATTATTTTGCATTGTGTTCTGCCCCATAATTGCCCATATAAGGGATTGTTTGGATGAAGAGGCTAAAGTTGTCATATGGGGTATCGCATGAGGTGTTCGGATACTAATAAAAAAATAAATTATAGAATCTGTCAGTAATCCGTGAGACGAATTTATTAAGCCTAATTAATTCATCATTAGCATATGTTTACTATAGCACCACATTGTCAAATCATAAACTAATTAGGCTTAATAAATTTGTCTCACAAATTAATCTCAATCTGTGCATTTAGTTTCGTAATTAGTCTATATTTAATACTCCATGCATGTGTCCAAATATCTGATAGGACAGTGACTAAATTTTAGAATGTGTAACCAAAACACCCCCTAATAGGATCATAGTGTTTTTTCTATAGTTGAACTTTTTAATAATTTTCAGAACGAGGTTGATTCAGAAATTTGTTCTCTTACCTCACCTTCGTTCATGTTGCGACCAAGATTTTTCTTACTTTCTTAAGAAGGCCAAATTGGCTCATCCGATCCACTAGCATGGCTTATCTTGCCCCTACCATGACTAGGAAGGACCTGGGATTTCACTCCACTCTTTCTACATGAATGGTGTATTTGCATTTGAATTAATTTTCTAAGTAAACTTTGGCCATTAATTTCTCTTAGTACCTTCTTATCAATTGCTGTAAACTAAAACCACCTCAATACTATATTAAAAGATATGTGAAATACAAACCTGTGCTGGCTCAATCTTTTTAGACACTAAACATACATATAATTTAATTAATTGTGGACAAAAAATTTCTAGACCTTTTTTCCTTTCAAATCCCACAATGCTCTACATAAACAAACTAAGGAAGTATTCACTTCGTCCTAAATAAATTAACTTCTAGAGTTGTCCTAAGTCAAATATTTTTAAGTTTGACTAAAATTTTATACAAAATAGTACTAACATAACATATAGTATAGAAACACATTTTATGTTGTATCTAACTACCAAAAAATCTATTATAAAAATACATTTCATATCTAACAATACTAAATTTTTTTTATCATAAACATTAAGGCTCCGTTCGCTGGTCTAAATCTCGGCTGAAACTGGTTGAAAAACACTGTTTTGGCTGAATTGTTGTGAGAGAAAAACACTGTTCCGGCTGAAAAAACAAGCCAAACAAGTCGAATATGGAGTAAGCCGAACGGGCCCTTAAGTTTTTTATAAATACGGTCAAAGTCAAAGAATTGATTTAGGATGACCCTCTAGAAGTTGATTTATTTATGGACTGAACATTATATCATTATCAGACAGAATGCAGATCCAAAATACTCCATTTTATTTACTGTAACTTATTCAGATCCAAAACACTTTCCTTTTTGGCCCTGGGACCATAACTAACAGGAGTTTAATTTAGTCGAATCGAGCCTTCAGCCCTCTTCATATATGGCACACCCTCTCTTATGCTGCTCTTCTCTATCCTATAGCCTCCTAGGAGAGGAGAGAGAGAGCGCCTGAGAGGCGGTCATAACTACTCACAACTACTCTCATCTCCATTCCAAAGTCCGAACACACATATATATAGGCACTACTAGTAGTAAGAGTGCAAATGACACACACTAGGTAGTCACAAAGATTTCAGACGATATGGCTCTCGCCACCCTGGTGCTCCCCTCCTCAGGCGGCTTTACGGCCACCAAGGCTGGCACCGGCGACCAGCGCACCGACAGCCGGCGGCATGACCACCACCACCACCACGGGAGCAAGCGCAAGAAGAAGCCGCCGCCGCCATCACCGCAACCGTCGCTTCCGTCGGCGCCAAGAACCCCGCCAGGCGCACGAAGCCACCGCGTCGTCATGGCTGCGTCGTCGTCGTCGTCCAGGAAGAGCCCCATGGTCCCCGCTGCGGCGGCGGCCAAGAACAACAACCACGCCGCTCATTACCAGCAGCGCCGAGGCCACCACCAGCCGACGAAGAAGGCCGCCGCGGCGTCGTCGTCGTCCTCCTCCTGGGAGCAGGTCAAGAGCCTGCTGAGCTGCCGGAGCGCGACGGCGGCGGCGCGCGTGCACGACCCATCGGCGCCCTCGGCGCTGGCGCGGCTCCGTGGCGCCAGCGGCGCTGGGACGTGCGGCGCCTCGCTCTGCCCCATGCGCGACGTCGTCGACGCCGCCTCCTCCGCCGCGTCGTCCGCCGCCGCGTCCGCGTCCGATACGGCCCCGCTGAACCGCCGCCGCGCGCACCGCGGCGCCGGTTCGTCCTCCTCCGCTGCCTCCGGCTCCGGCAACAGCCGCCACCACTCTTCCCTGCGGGCGCGGGGCCTCTCCGGCTGCTACGAGTGCCGCGCCATCAACGTGGAGCCCATGTCCAGGTCCGTGTCCGTCCGATCCGTCCAGCTAGCTACGTACTTGCTTAATTAATTTTGTGATTGATTGATGATTAGTCAGCTTTTAAGCTGGACGATGATGATTAAGGTAATCATGATTGTGGTGATTAATGAGCAGGCGGTACCCGAGGGCGAGGGAGTTGTGCGCGTGCCCGCAGTGCGGCGAGGTGTTCACCAAGGCCGACACCATGGAGCAACACCAGGCCATTCGCCATGCAGGTATGCTAGCCTAGCCTCTCCTTCCACTGCTCTACTAGTCTACTGCTCATCCAGATTTGTTTGTTTTTTTTTCTTTTTGGTGAAATTGATTCCTCTGTTTCTGTGCATTATATGAAATTGTTGCCATCGATTTTCGTGGAATAATCTACTAGTAGTATTTTCTTTTACATATATATGTGGGTGAGTACAGTATTAGCATAGTGGGTTGAATATATACATTAATTCCCACACAGCAAGTTTATTGCAATGCATGCAACACGGGAATTTCACCCAAGAGTAAAGTAAAGTAAAGTAAAGGCGATACGTGTGGACCTTTTCTTTAACATGAAGCTTGCTAGGATTAATGCTGTTCATGCATGGGGACGAAAGACTTGGGTAGCTAGCTAGAGATCTGTGAGGTAGGCTAGTTAGTGTCGACGCCTCTGGTTAATTAATACTACGATTTGTTAATTGTTAATCATGGTTAAGTTGTTTTGCCAAGGTTACTACTACTGCTTCGGCCTGTTTGGCACAGCTCAGCTTCACTAGTCAAGCTGTTTTTTTGGAAAATAATTTCATGAGCATTTTTTTTGTGAAGCTGAGCTGTTTTGCAAAAACTATTTGACAAAGCAGTTTCACCAACAGCTTCATGCATGGATGGGAGAGAGAAATAAGGAAGAGAGTTGGGATAAGCTACTTTTTTCGGCTTCGTCCCAATTCATGTTTTTGTGAGAGAGGGAGAAAAACAGTTTTATGGGTGAAGCTGTTTTAAAAATGAGTGTTTGGTAAATAAAACAGCTCATAACAACTCATGAAACTTATGTAAGCTATGCCAAACATGCCCCGTTATCATCGTCTAAATAAATAAAACTAGTTACCACTCCAGACCACTACTACTCTACTAGTGCAAGATTAAATAGTTTATTATCAGGGTATTATATTATATAATCTCTCTTGGCACATCTATCCATGTGGGAATGGAGTGGAAGTAGAAGCAGGGGGAGGAGACAAACAGAAAGGCCACGGATCAAGATGCTGCTCTGCTCATCAAAGTTATATTATATATACATGCCATACCATACCCCGGCCGGCCTGCTTCCTTTTCATCTTTTTCTTTGTCTTTTGTGGTTTACAAGCAAGCAAGCAACAGGCACTGTGTGTTGTTGTTGTGTATTCTCCCCAAAGCATCTACACACTTGTTTATGCATGTAACTGCATCACATGAAAATAAAAAATCATCAGTTCATGGTCCAGCACAAACAAAAGTTGCTTGCATGCACAAGCACAAGGTAGTGCGTGGCAGATGAGGACATGAGGTGAGATGAGTCTCTCACTCTCAGTGCATTAATCATGCAGCTAGCCAGCAGGGTGCATGCCTTTGGGCTTGTATCAGCAGCAATAATCACATGAAAGATTGATAAAAGAGGCTAGCTCCACATGACATGACTAACAACACATATAGTCATGGGCATGCATGAATAGCTTGTGGTACAGTAGTTGACATAGTATCCATCCATGGTCACGACTGAACTGAGGTGGTGTTTAAATCTATGGAGTAAAGTTTAGAGATGTCACATAGGGTATCGTATGAGGTGTTTGGATACTAATAAAAAAATAAATTACAGAATCCTTCAGTAATTCGCGAGACGAATTTATTAAGTATAATTAATCCGTCATTAACACATGTTTACTGTAGCACCACGTTGTCAAATCATGGCCTAATTAGGCTTAAAAATTCATCTTGCAAATTAGTCGCAATCTATGTAAATAGTTATTTTTTAGTCTATATTTAATACTCCATGCATATGTCAAATATCCGATGTGATTGGGAGTAACCTTTAGGAGGAAGAATTAAACAAGGCCTGAATTTATAATGGTCGGTGTAGAGCACTGTAGGCCGCGTGCAGCAAGCTGGGAATGATGTACTAATTGAACTCATTACAAAGGGAGACACACACAGATTCAATTCATTCACAACTTTGCTTTGTTTGTCTGAAATGAATAATGAGTTGGATCATGATGAGCAAAAAAGATATATAAATAAATAAAATGAAAACAAAGATGGGGCTTGCATTGCCAGCCATGAAGAAATAGATGACAAGTAGAGTGATGACCTGCATTGCATTTGTGTAGTGTACTGTACCGCTGTACGTGCTTTTGAGATGCTTTAGGTCAAGAAAAAGACGTCCTGAATCACAGGACGAGGACAATTGAAAGCCATGCATGCATTTTTTCGCTCAAACGCCATGAATGCCATGCCATGCCTTGTCCTCCAAAGATGCCGTCCGTCCATCTCGGCACCGTACCCGTACCTGCATAGATTTCAGGGATCATTCATTGCACTCTGTCTGTCTGTCTGTCGTCCACTGTCAATGGCATGCATACAGATCGATTAGCCATTCCTAATCCTAGTAGTTTAGTAGAGTTAATGGCCATCACATGCCATGCTAACCAATCCATGCAATGCATCTGCTGCATGCTGCAGTGTCTGAGCTGGGGCCGGAGGACTCGGGGCGGAACATCGTGGGGATCATCTTCAAGTCGAGCTGGCAGAAGCGGGACCGCCGCTCCATCTGCCACATCGACCGCATCCTCAAGGTCCACAACGCGCCGCGCACCGTCGCCAGCTTCGAGGCCTACCGCGACGCCGTCCGCTCCCGCTGCCGCGCCGTCGTGGCGGCCCGGGCAGCCGCCGACGGCAACGAGCTGCTCAGGTTCCACTCCGCGCCGCTCGCGTGCGCCCTCGGCCTCAGCGGCGCCACCGCCCTCTGCTGCGCTGCTGGTGGTGGTGCCGACGACGCAACCACTTCGTCGCCCTGCGGCGTATGCACAACCATCCGGCACGGCTTCGCGCCGTGGGTGGGCGCGCACCCGCTCGGCGTGCGCACCACGGCCAGTAGCGGCCGCGCGCACGACTGCGGCTCGTCGGCTTCTTCGTCGCTGCAGCCCCACCAACCGGCGAGCGACACTGCTGCCTGCCGCGCCATGCTGGTGTGCCGGGTCATCGCCGGCCGCGTCCGCCGCGACGGCGACGGCGCCACGTCGTCCGCTGCCGAGGAGGAGGGCCCCTTCGACTCGGTGGCCGGCGAGGACGCCTCCAGCAGCAGCGTGTACGGGAACCTCGAGGAGCTCTTCGTGGCCAACCCCAGGGCCATCCTGCCCTGCTTCGTCGTCATCTACCGCGTCCTTGATTCTTGATAGCTTCAGCCAAAATACATGCATCATCACGTCACGTCGTCTAATGCATGCTTCTTCTTGATGCTAGTTCGTTCTCATATATATGTACATCTGTATCTGTAGAAACGAATGAATGTCGACCAAGGTCATGTCGTTATTTTTCTTCTTTTTTAATTTGTTGTCAAACAACTAAATTAATACTCATATATATAAGTATGCCATATATATATATTATGTTTGTAACATTTTTGTTTCGTAGTAGCGTCGATTATATGTATATGTATACTACTCCTGCTATGCTATATGATAAAGAAGGATGAGTTGCTAGAATTAATATCACAATTTTCCGATTTCTCATTGCATTTCACTTGCACATGGACAATTCGACATGATGATGCTTTCCCATGATGGTTTGGTGTTGTTGTGATTGAGTAGCTAGTTGGCGAAGTGCTCAAGTCAACAGCTGCAGTGTACCTTCTTCTCTCCTCCTCTGCAGCTGCTGGCCATCAACTGTACTACTACTGTTGGTTCATGCATGCATGATCAGGATCAGGATCAGGTGACTAGCCAGTTTCAGATCTATCCACAGACAGGCAGAATCTCACTGGCCTCTTTGGAAAGTGCTGATGTTGATGTGGCTGGTTTTGTTGCTCAGATCCATCCACGAGCTGATCAACCATGCACATGTGTGCTGGATCTCAAGAAAAATCTGTTAGATAATCTACTGCTTCCTTGTGTGAGCACATAGCAAGGGAATGTGGCACCGAAAAGGCCCTCTGTTGTAGTATTGTAGCCGCTGTAGAGGCAGACGCCGAACGGCTCACCTGCCGGACTGTAGCCATATGCAGGGATAGACGCAGAAGTCAGTCCTGTTGTGTTATCTAGTCACTGTTACAGCAGGGCAGCTGTACTAGGATTAGATAGATAGAGTTGTATATATAGTTTGCCACGGCAACTCAACAAAGAGAGTTCAGTTTTACCATCTCCTATACAGGGCTCCGGCCAACGCTGGTGCTTATACTGTGTGTGTATGCCCTATTCTCCCTCTTCTTCTACCTCGAGCCATAGTGTGTGTGGTCGGACAGTCTCTGTCGTGCTCGACCGTGGTCGGCAAGACTGGTGAGTGGTCGTCTTACCTGAGCCGGTGATCCTGTGGGCTAACAAGTGGTATCTGAGCCGTACAAGCGCCATCGCTGGACTAACCGCTGGCGATGACGAACGGTTCGGAGATGGACGACAGCAGTGGCATTGCTGTGGCTGCCCAGCCACGATCGAAGGTCGTTGTTCGCACGGTGCGGGAGGTCAGCGGCACCAGTTGGCCGACGCTGACTCGCACCAACTATGGAGAGTGGTCAGTGACCATGAAAGTCAAGCTCAGAGCCCGATGGCTCTGGAATGCTGTTGACAAAGGCACTGACAATGAAGAAGATGACATGTCAGCGTTGGAGGCTATCCTCATTGCTGTACCGGTGGAGTACAGGGAGCCGTTGGGGGCGAAGAGCTCTGCTAAGGAGGCGTGGGAGGCTATTGCGGCGATGCGCGTCGGTTTCGACCGCGCAAAGAAGGCGACGGCCTAGCTTGTGAAGTAGGAGTACGCCAACCTCAAGTTCAAGGATGGTGAAACAGTGGAGGATTTCTCCCTCCGCCTACAGACGCTCATCAGCAAGCTGAAGAGCCACGGCATCACCATCGACGAAGAGGAGGCGGTCTCCAAGTATCTCCACTCTGTACCGACAAAGTACATCCAGATCGCTCTCTCCATAGAGACAATGCTGGACTTGTCCACCCTCACCATTGAGGATGTGATAGGCCGTCTGCGGGCGGTGGATGAGCACCTAGAGCAGACGACAACAACGAAGAACACCGGCAAACTGCTGCTGACAGAGGAGGAGTGGGCTGCTCGGAGGAACTCTAGGAAGGTAGCCTCCTCCAGTCGTGGTGGCGATGGCAAGCGCCGCGGCAAGGCTTCTTCAGAGAAGAAGAAGCATGTCGACCCCAATGCCTGCCGGCGCTACGGGAAGACGGGCCATTAGGCACGGTAGTGCCCAAATCGCAAATAGGAGAAGAAGGCTGAGGCTCATCTGGCGCAAGCTGATGATGATGATGAGGCCACTATCCTGATAGCGATGTTCTGTGCACTACAAGACATCGAGGCCGAGGAGAAGGAAGAGGCGACAACAGTGGAAGGACCTGGGAAGGCCCTGAAGGCTATCAACCTCGACGAACCACGCGCCCAAGTCCACCTCGGACGTGTGGGCGCCGACCAGGAGCAGCGGTGGCATCTGGACTCTGGTGCTAGCAACCACATGACGGGCTCCAAGGAAGCCTTCTCTGAGCTCGATGACGATGTTACCGGTACGGTGAAGTTTGGTGATGGCTCAAGGATGGTAATCTAAGGGCGTGACACCATCATCTTCAGGTGGCAGAATGGGGAGCACCACGCACTAACGGATGTATATTACATCCCGCAGCTGCGTTCCAGCATTATCAGCATTGGTCAGCTGGATGAGCGCGGTAGCGAGGTACTGATCAAGGACGGAGTCTTTAGGATCAGGGACCGGGAGCAGTGACTTTTTGCCAAGGTGAAGAGGTCCCAGAACCGGTTGTACCTGCTCGACCTGAAGGTAGAGCAACCGGTGTGCCTGGCGGCAAGGCACACCGAGGAGCCGTGGCTGTGGCATGCCCGGTTCGGACATCTCAGCTTTGACGCGCTTGGTCGGCTGGCGAAGATGGTCCGAGGGCTACCCCACATCAAGCACGGAGGCGAGCTGTGTGATAGATGCCTGGCCAGGAAGCAAAGGAGGCTACCCTTCCCAAAGGCGGCCAAGTATCGCGTGAAGGACACTCTCGAGCTAGTCCATGGCGACCTCTGCGAGCCGATCACGCTAGGTACAAATGGTGGTTGGCGGTACTTCCTCCTCCTCATGGATGATTGCAGTCGCTACATGTGGCTGCAACTCCTGACGAGCAAGGATGAAGCGGCGGCGGCAATCAAGAAGTTTAAGATGCGCGCGGAGGCCGAGAGCGGCAAGAAGCTCCGCGTGTTGAGGACTGATCGCGGTGGCGAATTCACTTCGATGGAGTTCACTGCGTACTGCATGGATCAGGGTGTGGTGGGACACCACACCGCGCCGTACTCGCCATAACAGAATGGCATGGTGGAGAGGCGGAACTAGACGGTGGTCGGCATGGCTCGATCCATGATGAAGGCCAAAGCCATGCCGGCAAGGTTCTGGGGTGAGGCGGTGACCACGGCGTTGTTCATCCTCAACCACGCTCCGACCAAGGCCCTGACGGGCAAGACGTCGTTCGAAGCTTGGTATGGGCACAAGCCGAGCATGTCCTTCCTTTGGTCATTCGGCTGCATCGGCCACATCAGGAAGACGAAGCCGATCCTCACCAAGTTGGAGGACAGGAGCACACCGATGATGTTCCTAGGCTACGCAGAGGGTACCAAGGCGTACCGGCTTTATGATCCACGCGGAAACAAGGTACTTGTCTCGCACGATGTCGTGTTCGATGAGAAGGCGGCTTGGGACTGGAGCAGTCCTAACACGGGGGATGCTGGTGGCTTCACCAGCACCTTCGTTGTTGAGCACCTGATCATCCACAGTGGTGGAGACGCTGAGAAAGAGTTGCCGAGCACTCCGCGAGGATTGTCGAGCACTCCAGCGGCAGAGCCGAGCACTCCTGGGGCAGTGCCGAGCACTTTGGGAGGGATGCCAAGCACTCAGGGAGGAGTGCCGAGCACTCCTAGAGGGATGTCGAGCATGCCAGGAGTGATGCTGGGAGGTTCTAAAGTGGTGGTGACCACTCCAGGATGGGTGCCGAGCACTCCCGTAGCGGAGCCAAGAGGTCTTGCAGTGGTGCCGAACACTCCAAGACTGAGGTTGAGCACTCCTATTGTGGTGCCGAGCACTGTAGGAGTAGTGATGAGTTGTCCAGAAGTAATGCTGAGCACTGCAACTGGGGTGCCGAGCACTCCAGGTGCTATGCCGATCACTCCGACGAAATAGGGAACTCCATAAACACTGATCGAGTTCGCTCACCTCCAAGTGACGTCGCTGAGTTCGTGGATGCCTTCCACGAAGGTGAGAAGGTGCGGTTCCGTAGGCTGGACGACATCGTTGGCGGCATAGGGTCCTCAGGACTAGATAGTCGGCTGCTCAATGACCAAGAGCTGCTGCTCATCAGTGCAGAGGAACCACCCATGTTCGCGCTGGTGGAGTGCGATGGAAACTAGCGACGGGTGATGCTGGAGGAGATGAAGGCGATCGAGGAAAACGAGACTTGGGAGCTCATCGATCCACCTCCAGGATGCCGTCCGATCAGCCTGAAGTGGGTATACAAGGTCAAGCGGAACGAGCTTGGCTCCATTGTCAAGCACAAGGCGCGCCTCATCGCCTGAGGCTTTGTTCAGCGCAAGGACATTCAACTTCGAGGAAGTCTTTGCGCCAGTAGCGTGCATGGAGTCCATTCGTTTGCTACTTGCCTTGGCAGCAGCAAAGGACTAGCGCATCCATCACTTGAACGTTAAATCGGCCTTCCTCAACGGCGAGCTGGCGGAGACGGTCTTCGTTAGGCAACCTCCAGGTTTCACCGTCAAGGGAGAGGAGCACAGGGTGCTACGACTACGCAAGGTGCTCTACGGGCTGTGGCAGGCCCCACGAGCATGGAACGCCAAGCTTGACGCCACACTGGGCGAACTTGGGTTTCAGCGGTGCACAACCGAGCACGCGCTCTACACGCGGCGATAGGGGAAGGACGACCTCGTCATCGGCGTGTATGTGGATGACTTGATCATCACTGGTGCACGCACGGAGGACATCAACAGCTTCAAGCGTGAGATGGCGGCTCGTTTTCGATTGAGTAATCTCGGCGCACTCTCCTACTACCTCAGCATCAAGGTGAGACAGGGAAGGAGGAACTCATGCTCGGTCAGAGCGTGTATGCCTCGAAGCTGTTGGAACGGAGCGGCATGGCTGAGTGCAAGCCATGCGTGACTCCGATGGAGGAGCGGCTGAAGCTGACGAAGGCCAGCACCGTGGCGAAGGTGGATGCAACACTCTACCAGAGCATCGTCGGTGGTCTGCGCTACCTAGTCCACACGAGGCCAGACATTGCGTTCGCCATGGGCTACGTCAGTCGCTTTATGGAGGATCCCAGAGAGGATCATTAGGCTGTGGCGAAGCGGCTACTGCGCTACGCCAAGGGGACGATGGATCAAGGGATCATATTTCCCAAGACCGGTGGGAGTAGGCTGTAGCTTACTGTGTTCAGCGATGCAAATATGGCGGGGGACATCGACGGACGATGGAGCACCTCTAGTGTGCTCGTCTTCCCCGGGTTGGCTCCAATTTTATGGTATCGTCATTTGAAATGGAAGGTGGTGGTCTTTGTCTACGTGCGGGCGTGCGTACGTGCGGCGGCCACGATGGCGTGCCAAGTTGTATGGCTGCGCCGGCTGCTGGGTGAGCTGACCGGCGTTGAAGCTCACCCACCAGCACTGATGGTGGACAACCAGCCCGCCATCGCCCTCATGAAGAATCGGATTCTTACTGCGACCGGAGTAAACACATCGGCGTGAAGTTCCACTTCCTCGAGGGGCCCGTGTCGATGGAGGCGATTGTCATCGAGTTAAATCGGCGGCGGCAACTTCGTGGGCGTCCTCACCAAGCCGCTTCGGGACATCTTCGACTCACGGAGTGAAGGAGATGATCGGTATGGAGGGGTATAAGGGATAAGCGATGGATTAGGGAAGAATTGTTAGATAATCTATCTGCTTCCTTGTATGAACACACACAAGGGAAGGGAAGCGGCGCCAAAAGGCCCCTATTTGTGGTATTGTAAGCTTCTTTGTAGAGGCGGCGCGAACAGCTCACCCGCCGGACTGTAGCCACATGCGAGGACAGCCTAGCAAATCGTTCTGCTTTGTGTTATCTAGTCAACCTTTATTACGATGAGGGTAGCTGTACTAGGACTAGATGGATAGAGTTGTATATATAGTTTGCCACTGCAACTCAACAAAGAGAGTTCAGTTTTGCCATCTTCTATACAGGGCTCCGGCCAACACTGATGCTTGTACTGTGTGTGTATGCTCTGTTCTCCCTCTTCTTCTACCTCGAGCCATAGTGTGTGTGGTCGGACAGCCTCTGTCGTGCTTGACCGTGGTCGGCAAGACTGGTGAGTGGTCGACTCACCTGAGCCGGTGATCCTGTGGGCTAACAAAATCTACACGGCATCCCTCATCTTCAATCCAAAAGAAAATCTAACAGGAAAAAGACACACTTTGTTTGGCTGCTCTGTTCTGATGTTCATCTAGCCTACTGGCTGAGACAAACCTTGAGCCACTGAAATGGTGGATCTAATACGAAGACTATATATTTATCATGCAAGCTAGGTGGTTAACATGACAAACAACCCTTGCCTGTTTGGATGTAATTGTTTTTATACATAGGCATCAGCATTGAATAATGTGCTGGACAATAACAATCAAGTTTGATGGTTTTGTCAGATGAGACATGTCAGCCTAATGTTAGGAGATGCCCAAATAAGTCCTAGGAGCATATATAGAATCTCTCTAGATAACACTAAGCAGCGGGTACCTACACCAACCAAATGGACAGTTAAGAGGTCAAAGTAAAGCCCAAAGGTCTAGATCAATGGGTGCTGTCATCTGTCATGTGCAGTATCTCCACTTGATGATGCACTTGTCATGTTAGTTGTGTAGTAGCAAGTTTGGTCAAATGGTCATGCTGCTTTTTTATGAAGCCTATATCATTGACTAAGTAAGGTATCTCTAGGTACTTCATACATATTGTGGATTCCAATTGTAGTATATATCCACCTCACTTGTAAATCATTGTTCCATTGTCCATTTTGCACATACAACTAATGGGGTTTTCCATTTTGGGGGCATCTTTGGATGGTATAACTTAAATAGTTCACTTAATCTAGCTAGGAGTTCAGAGAAACTATTGTGTTTTTATTTTTTAAATAAATAATGGATATATATTTGTGCCTATATTTTGTCAAGATTTTCTATAACTTATTAGGACAGGCCATATGTAATATCATCTCAACAACTGAATATTAACAGCACAACAGATTGGGGGCGGAAAAGACATAATAATTAGTATGCGCATAAATTGGGATTGCGTGCTGTTTTCTTGTAGTCCAAATAATTAGAAAAAAGAGCAGTGAATGTATAACCATGTGTTTGACAAATAAGAATCATGTTTGTTGGACTTCTTAGAGGAGACATGTCATCCTAATGTTAGGAAATGCCCAAATATATATGTCGGACAATCATGTACTGAATGTGTCCAAATAATACTAAGTAGTAATAACCAAACCGACAGTCAAAAGTTCAAAAGCTCTAACTATTATCCTACTCATTCATCTAGGTTCAATTAGCATGCCCTAAACATGAATACAGGAGGGTACAGTGGTACACAACCAGATCAACCACATGTACAAAAGGATTGTGTCATGTGCAGCAACTCCACTTGATGAGGTGGTTATATATCATGTTAACTGTAACATGTTTACTGAAATAATAATGGTCCTTGGCATGATCTATACAGTTTAGTAAATAATCAGCTCTCTGCATATTTTAGACATATTGCTAAATCAGTAGGTATATATATGTTCAATCTTTACTTTGGCTGCACTTGCAAAGCATTGAGATTTTGCTCCCTGGACCAATGTGCTTGTTCCTTTTTGGCCTCTTCAGATGGTATATATAGTTTGAACATTCAATTCATCTTGGGGTCTGGAGAAATTATCATGTCTTGAATATTGCTTCAAATGAACGGTTTTTACAGCTTTCTGAATTTACCTCTTAAACTGTATGCAAGGTTAATATTGCAGCGAATGGAGTATTTATCAATTTTATCTTAATAACCCAACAATACAGTGAGTGGTTCAGATTTGAGAAACAAACACAAGAGTAATATGTGAATACAAAGTGTTGACCATGTGTTCTTTTTCTTGTCCAAAACATCAAATCAAATTACAAAATTGAAGAAAACATGACTACACAGAGTATGTTCACTTAATGGTATTTGAAAAGAGTATGTTTATAGATGTTCATAAAAATATTTTTATAATTACTAAACTGTTCTCAACTCCGTTGCCATGCAGTGACACCAGAATATTAATCCCTGAGCTACGTTTCAGCTTGCATTGTTTACTTTGGAAATTTGGCATTCAAATTGTATATATGTTGTATATGACTGAAATCCTACTTGGACCAGGACTCAAGATAGGTGTGCTATTAGGACTTTAGTTTTACTAGGACTTGAGTGTAGAATCCTACTAGGAGTAGGACTCGTACTTGCATGTATATAGAGCCTTGGAGGGGACTATATAAACAAGGGATAGAGACCACAGGCATCAACCAAACCAACAAAATGGTCCCATCCAAGGCTTATAAGGAGCAATTAGGAGCGCTCAAGAGAATTATTATGCTAGATAGTTCTATTGCACTAGATTCTTGTATAGGGCAAGAATCCGTGGATCCTAGAGGGTCAAGTAGGGTTGTGAGAGAGCGACAATCACTTGTACTCTTTTAGAGTTGTGCATATAAAATTTGCATTTGGCTTAGCCAAATCCTAGTCTCTTGTCGTGGTTACTTGAATATCGTCGTCCAGGGTTTTCTATGTGATTCAACTACATTGTTCTTAATACGGTGCAAGCTTGTGTCATACTCGCAACATCGTTTCAAAGATCCGAGGGCTGTTGCGCATAACTAGGGGTATTAGATTAGACTCTAACATTGTAAATGCAAAAATTGTAATACACAGATATAAATCCAACTAAAAAAAGTATTTGAACAATTTAGCCTATGAATCCCATAAAATATATAGTTCAGATCCATAAATGGACAGGCAGAATGTCATCACTAGCCACTTTGAGGGATTTTAATGGCTGTCTTTTTTTTGAAATTATTATTATTACCTGTCATTGGCAATGTCAATCACATGTGATATCAAGAAAACACTGAATCGTCATTTGTTTTCCAAAAAAAAAAAATCTAGCATGGAAAATCTAACAGGAAAAGGACACACTTTATTTGTCTTCTAGCCTGGTGTTAGCATATTGGTTTATGGAAGTGCAAGAGCTAAGACAAACCTTGAGCCCTGGAAATAACTAGTGGGTGTTTTTCAAGGCTATTTGTTGGTCATGTGAGGTTGTTGTCGTGTCCGACCTTTGTTTGTTTACTCCTAATTGTACATTTAGGCATATGCTATAGATTAGTGTGCTAGATAACAAAAATAACTTCTATTATTGGTTTACTTATATGAGACATGTCAGACTAATGTTAGGAGATGACTGCCCAAATACTTATATATATGTCCTGCAAGCATATAAGGAATCTGCCCATACTGTTGTAGTTGGCAACCAAACCGACAGTTATATTGTCAGTGTAGGCTGAATTAGCCTGCATTTCCAAAACAACCAGATTGAACACATATGACCAAGTATGGCACCATGTGCACACTAGTAGAGAGAAGACTTTTGGTTCAGCACATTAGTCTCGGCTAGAATTGAACCTGGGACTAATGTGGGTCTAAGTTTCTTGGGCGTCAAAGGACCTTTAGTTCCAGTTGGTAACACCAACTCAAACTAAAGGGTCTATATTAGTCCCGGTTGGTGTTACCAACCCGGACTAAAGAGCCTTGACTCTTTAGTCCCGGTTCATAACACCAACCCAGACTAAAAGTAGACCCTTTAGTTTCGGTTGGTGTTATCAATCCGGACTAAAGGTCTTTTTAGTTTCGGTTGTTGTTACCAACCCGGACTAAAAGTCTTCTTACAGGTTAGTTCAAAAGAAAAGCATCACATCAAAAATTACATGTGCTGTGTAGATGGGTTGGAAAGGTACGCGCAAGGCAATGCATGAGGTCTTGGGTTTGAATCCCACACGAGGCACAAAGGTGGGAGACATTATTATTTTTTATTGTCGGAGTACCTTTAGTCTGACTAAAGAGTCATGCCTTTAGTCCCGGCCCGAATTCGTAGACTAAAGCATGTCCCCAGTGGGGACTAAAGTCAACTTCACTTGATGATACCGTTGACTGGACTACAGTATGTCAGTATCGATGGGAATTTCAGACACAAAGCTAAATCAGACTTTATATATATATATATGGAAGGCTTAAAACTCTCACAAACCATTGTTTGTGTCAAACTAATAAAGGAGGTTGTTCTTTTTGGTTACGTTTCCACACTATGATTATCATTGGAAACATGAAATTCTCTCATGCTTAGACGAACAAGACTGACTCTGTCATTTCCTTTCATTCTCTATCCACATTGGGACTAAGGCAGTACACACTCTAGTCACAAATATGTGATATTTTGGATAAGATCTGATCAAAATTTTGAAACCATGAAATTACTAATAAATTTGAATCTAGGTGTAAACGATGTTTCATACCATAAACATACATTACTTTGATTATTAAATGTTTCTGTTCACACGAAAAAATGTGTCGGCGTGGAGATTTGGCTGCACAAATAAGTTCTTAATATCAAGAGCATACTGGAAGATATTTGGTGCAACAAAATTCAAGGCACAAAGTATAAAAAGGAGAAGTAGACGACACCTGCCCTAGCCAAACCCGACCTAGCTGGCCCGGAACCAATCAGGTCGGTTCCTAAACTGGCCCGGTTCGCCTGTTTTGACCGTGGGCAGCTCCTGCGCCAGCCCGAGAAAGGCCAGTTTTCTTGCTGTGTCCAAATCGAGTTGATTTCAAGATCAGTTTTGGACCTATTGGCCCGGTTTGCTGGTCTGAATCTTGGCTAAAACTGGCTGAAACACTGTTCCGGCTGAATTGTTGTGAGAGAAAAACACTGTTCCGACTGAAAAAACAAGCCGAACAAGGCTATTTTTTACATGGGATTGAAGAACGTGTTTTGGACTTTTCCTATTGGGATACGACCACCCTCTCTATATAAACAAGAGGAACACAACCAATTATTGAGTATTCCAACTTCCAATCGTAAAAAACACAACACATACCCCATTTTCTCGTACTTTATCTCTACCTTGCTGTTCATCACGTCTCTCGGTAAGATTTGGTGACGGCGTTCTAGGTGACCTTGACGACCTTAGAGCAACCTCTACGTGCTCCTCCTCGATGGGTCTTCCTAAGAGACGTTTGGAAGTCTACCAAGCGAAGAATAGGCTCAATATCGGCCTAACCAACCCCTCGGTCGGTTTCATCGATCCGCTGCATTCTTACTACGATCAAGGTTGTTTGCAACCTCAGACATGCTAGTCCATAGTGACGTGTGATCCAAATCGGAGTCAACAGTTTCCAAAACATATAAAGTTTGTTTAAAAAAAATACGCCAAATATTTGATAAGTTCACCTTGTCGAACTCATTAATAACTACTCGGGGTCCTCTGCCCCATGCATATGGTCCGGCACATCAGCTTAAAACTCGTGTTGTCGTGGAGAGTGATATCTGCAGATCCAAATGGTCCTCCATAGTGTCACAGCAGTTCGTGGGGGTATCGATCATGTCTGCCTGTGAACGTGCAGTACGATTTTTGGCACCACAAACCCTGCATGGAGATCATAGAAAAAGAATAGTGGGCTATAGCGCCGCTATAGCGGTCAGAGAGACTCAACGCTAAGCTATTTCTATTTGTGCCGCTATGCCAACTTTAACTGCTATTGTGTGCTATAGCCCCGCTAATTGCATAGCTTTAGCGTTCAAATAGCGGCACTATTTCAGATTTTGCCATCACTAATAGCAATAACAACAACAATATAGTCTTTCAGTCCCAAGCAAGTTGGGGTAGGCTAGAGTTGAAACCCACCAAGAGCAGTCAGGTTCAGGCACTACAATAGCTGCTTTCTAAGTACTCCTATTCAAACATAGATCTCTAGGTATATCCCAAACTTTTAAATATCTTTTTATTGTCTTTCCATGTCAATTTTGGTCTTCCTCTACCTCTTCTCGTATTATTAGCTTGGCTTAGGACTCCACAATGCACTGGTGCCTCTAGAGGTCTCCTTTGGACATGGTCAAACCACCTCAACCGATGTTGGACAAGCTTTTGCCATCACTAATAGATTTTGACAATTTAATTAGTTATTTCCTACTTATCGTTTACTACTAGTTTGGTATTTTAGATAATTAAACACTGGACTTTTATGAACCATGATGTAATGTCATATTAGTAATGTTACCTAGACTTGAGAAACCTTATAAACATATTTGTGTTCATCGAATTTCATATTTACCATTTTTTCATCAATTATTGGTGTTTTTCATGTTTTCTTTATAAAAACGTTATCTGTCGTAGCGCCGCTATAGCCTCATAGCCGTTGAAAAAAGTTGCCGCTATTTTTAATAGCCCGCTATTTAAAAGTATGATGGAGATGCAATGAATCCACCATAAATGGCACACAGAGACCAATGGCATGAAAAATAAAAAATGCAGCAAACATGACATGGCTACATCAAGTACTAACTCCTATACGGATTTTCCATCAGGTTGTCGGTTGGAGATGGTCAACTGATTACTGCTCATGCATGAGAGATTGACAATTTCTCGTGTGGTCACAATCTTGTCTAATAATTGTACATGGCCTTGATTTTGTGTGGAAAACGAACTGTGAAATATCAAGCATATCTATGAGGAGATGTATACGGTGCCCGGGGTCCATCACTAGTACCCTCTCCCCTAAAAAGATTAGACAAGAATACCTATATAATGTATCTAAGTTTAATTATGTTTATGTTTATGTTTAAATTTAGTTGGCACAAGAAAAATACAAACAGAGTGCTTTTGGCAGGCTTGCTGCCATATGCTGTCTACTTGCCACACACAATTCAGTAGTATCTTTAGCACTAGTATGTTCTGCCACTTGTTCCAATGCCTTGACTTCGTGATTGCAGAATAATGGCCCCCGTAGATCCATGTTGCCTGGCAACAGGATGCTGTCTTGGATCGAGGCTTGTACTGACACCATTTTCCTGACTGCATTGCTTGGAAGAATCCCTTGGATTCTTTATCTTTTTTGGGGGCACAGTTTGGGTGAGGATAAAGTGTTGTTGCTATGAAGGATCCCTGACTGCATTGTTGGTCAGTTGTTGCTGATTTCCTTTAGTAGATAGGTCATCATCTTCTTAATTGAAAATTCTAAATTTTTGGAAAAAGAAGAGGGCCCTTTCAATTCTGAAAGGAAGTATGAACACAAAGAATGATGTGGTCAATTTGAAAAAGACCTCTATTTTAGATAAGAAAAGCCTTATGCATTCAGTTGTGTTGTATGGTCATTTATTTGGAGGTTCTCCTGTTCTGCAAGTTGTTTTGGTTATTTTGGCTATCACCTGTGCTGCTTGCTGGTTGGTGGTTGAATGACAGGGAAAGTTCCTTGTAGTCTGAATTCTGTTTCCGTGCTTGAACCCTTTTTGTGGACTATGTAAACTATAAAGGAATGCTTACACTTTCCAGTGTCGTTATGGTCACTAGAGATTAATTAATTAGCACAACAACCGGCACTAAATTTGATTTGGTGACCCTGCAGAGCTCCACTGGCAAAGCCATGGTGACCATGCCCAAAAGTTTCTTTTTGATATATGCCCACGTATGAATATATTAATCAATTAATAAAAACAGATACTCCCTCCGTCTCAATTTATAAGTCATTACGGCTTAAAAAAATTAGTAGTCATTTCAATTTTCTTAGAGGGTCAAAGCATCTCAAGTTTGATCAAATTTATATAAATAAAATAATAATATCTATGATAATAACTATCATTACATTCTTTATTAATTCTATTTTCATAGTATACTTATTTGATGTCATATTTTTTATAATTTTCTCTATAATTTAGGTCAAACTTAAGATACTTTGAATCTCTAAGAAAGTTAGAATGACGTATAATTTGGAAAGGAAGAGTACTATATCTGATCATAGCCTAAACGCTTAGAAAGGTATGAAAGCTACTGGGCATTGCGTCTCATTTATCACTGGGCCGCTGGCCTTTTCTATACCTGTCTGGGCCGAAATTTATAACCAGAGCCAGCAGGCTGTACTGAATTGCATGGGACGATTTGTTTCAGATCCATGCAAAAGACAAGCTCTGGCCTCTCTAACTTTCTAAATGTTGATGGCTGGTGCCTTGCTAAAATTTTATCATCGCTCTGTTGACAAGGTCTACCACATGATGTGAACCTCAAGAAAATATTTCAGCCCTCAGATGTAAAATTTCTATAATTTCTAGCCAAAATAAGTTTTCTATAATTTTTTTTATAATTTCAAGAAATTTCATATTTTTTTGAGCTAAAATAAATTTTCTATGAATTTTCAAGTTTAAACTAGGTTTTAGGATTTTTAATTACATTATCTTTCCATATAAAAATATGTTTGAATAATTTTTTGAATTTTTTATTAGTTTTTAGGTATTTTATGAAAAAGCATTCCTAGTCCGATTTACCTCTTGAACTTTCAACTTAGTCCGATTTACCCCTTTGACATGGTGCCACATTAGCAAAACCACCATCAAAACCGCCAGGGTGTAAAAGCGAATGGTTTTCAAAGTTGAGGGACGTTAAAAAATTGGTTTTGTAGATCAGGGAGGAAAATCAAAGTACCGCGATAGTTGAGAGAGCTAAATTGGACTTTTTCCACACAAATATGTACCACAAGTGAAACACAAGCGTAGCTTGTCCACACTGGCTAGCAAAGTATCTAGTGGGCATGTGAGATTCCACAAGTTTTTGTTTTGAATTTGTATGGCTTGCTTTATTCATTCTACAAAATGGTTACATCTCTTACAAGCATTTGTAGAATGAAGGTAGGGGGATCATCTATCCAAACAAGAGAGCTTTTGCCTACCAAAGCTTGCGTAGCTAACTCATGAGCAACAAAGTTACACTCCCTAATACAGTGACTAATAGATATAACATTAAAATCGTTCCAATATTGCTCACATTCATCATATATCGTCCCTGCTATCGTGGCCGAGAAACCTCCCTCTTGCATTGTTATGACGACTTCCATACAATCTGATTGGAACTCCACGCTACACGCAACCGATCTCTCACGCCAAAGAGAATTCCATCTCTCGAGTTGCGACTTGACCCATGGCCACATCTACGACTTGTGGAATGTAGCTGTGTGAAGCAGTGATAAACCCGCTTGTGGAGTCTCTGATTACAGCGCTCGTGCTTCTTGATCCTGAGATTTAATCAAAATCAGCATCGACATTCATCATCAAGATAGCCTCAGGCGGTTTCCACCAGCCCTTGTTGATAATAGCATATAGTTTGACGTGATCATTGCGATGGACAGGGCTAACCTTGGTGGTGATTGAATATCTTATCCACGAACTACCTGTCTTTCCTGCCACCAGATATACCAGCATCCTGTCAAAATAATCTCAGACAGACCAACATTACTCCACTACATAGCTCGCCCTCCCCTTCTGATTGCTTCTTGTAGAACAACCCAGCCAAATCTATCCTCTGCCATTAGCTCTTGAATTTGCTGCCAAATATCGAGTGCACTGCACACCTCTCTAGCCCGAGAACAAGCAAACAACACATGCCTTATGTCTTCAGCGTCCGATTGACACATAGGGCATGCTCCTGAATTCATGATTTTGTTTGTTTGCCAAAGTAACAAAGCACGGGATACACCCATGAAGTACACGCCAGGCAAAGATTCTGATTTTGCTAGGTAGTGCTAGGTTCCATAGCTGCCACCAAACTAGAGTCGCCCCTGATCCACTCGCCGCCACCTGCTGGACATTGTTTCCAAAGCTATGACTCCATTGACAATGATAGGCTAATTTCACTGAGAATAAGCCGTTCCGGTTGAAGTGTCATGCAATCCAATCCTCCCGCCCTGGGGAAATTGGAATTTGGAGGATACGGTGTACATCCATAGACCAGAAAAGGGATCTAATCAACTCTTCATCCCATCGACCATTAATCGAATTAATATGTTCATCCACCGTTGAGACTAAAATGTTACCTCGAGGAGTCAGCACTTTCATGGTGTGGCTACTTGGAGTCCAGTTATCATTCCAGATGTTTATTTGTGTACCATCTCCGGCTCGCCAAATATATCCAAGTTTGAAACATTCGTGGCCTGCTAATATGCTTTGCCATTTAAACGAATTCCCACTCCTCATCCTTGCTTGAAGTAGCTTACCATCCGGGTAATATTATGCTCTCAAGACCCTTGCACATAGGGAGTCGCAGTCTCCAGACTTGCTTCGCAAGCATGGCTAAATTGAAGCTATGAAATCCCTAAAGCCCATGCCTCCTTTACCCTTTGAAACACATAATTTCCACCTAGCTTGCCAATTGATCCTTCTCTTTTCATCATCACCACCCCACCAAAAATGCAATATAGCGTCCATCATCCGTTTGCATATTTTTTTTTAGGATTTTGAAAACAATCATTTCATATGTTGGCATGGCTTGGGCGATGGATTTAATTAAAACCTCCTTTCCACCCATACTTAGCAGTTTCTCCTTCCATCCGCCAACTCTCTGAACAATTCTATCAATGAGGTGGCAAAAACAATCGCTTCTGTCTGCTCCTACTAATGCAGGTAAACCAAGATATTTGTCATTAAGGGGTTCACTCATAATATTCATCGATTCACATACCCCTAACTTCACATCAGTTTATGTGTTTTTAGAGAGAAAAAATACTTGACTTGTTCTCGCTCAACAATTGACCATAATTTAGGCAATACCTGTCAAGTAAATTCCTCAGGCAATCAATATTACTTTTGTCAGCACGCATAAGGATTAAAGAATCATCAACGAATAAAAGATGAGAAACCATTGGTGCATCTTTACATACTCGGATCCCCTATAGCTCTCCACTCTCCTCAGCCTGCTTGATCATACTCGATAAGCCTTCTGCAACGAAAAGGAAAAGATAAGGGGACATGGGTCCCCTTGTCTAATCCCCCTAGAAAGTGAAAAATATCCGTCTCCATTGAGTTAAATCGAGCTGTATACCTGACAGAGGTCACACATGACATAATAAGAGCCACCCAACGAGTATCAAAATCCATCTTTAACATCATCTTCTTCATAAATACCCATTCAACCCTATCATAAGCCTTATGCATGTCCAATTTCACTGCACATAGCCCACGTTTCCTTTGTTTCTTCTTGATAGCATGGATACATTCATATGCAATCAATATATTATTTGTGATAAATCTGCCTCGCACAAAAGCCCTCTGATGACCACTAATAATCTCAAGCAGAATGTGTTTTATCCTATGAGAGAGCATTTTAGATATAACCTTGTAATCCACATTACAGAGGCTGATAGGACAAAATTGAGCCACTTTGTCTGGGTTGTCCACCTTTGGAATCATAACAATTGTGGGGTCATTCCATCCCTCCGGATTCCGGAATAGTTGTCATATGCACTGTCTCTAAAACTTCCTTTGTCAAATCATCCCCTAACATCAGCCAGAACTGTTTGAAGAAAATTGTGTGCAATCTGTCCGGTCCTGGGGCTTTCAGATCACCAATATCGAACAAAGCCTTTTTTTACCTCTTCTATAGAAAAAGGTGCTAGCAAACTTCAGTTCATATCAGACGTCACATTAACCTTCGTTGAGACCAAAATCGACTCATCAAACTCCTTCAACTCAGACTGAAATAGGTCAGAAAAATAATTATGAACCACAGAGGACATAGTGTTGCTATCCTCATGTCTTACCCCCTGCTCGTCAACTAGGCCGGTCACCATATTCCTCTTCTTTCGACTCGAGGCAAAGTGCTTAAAAAACTTGGTATTTCATTCCCCATGCTCGAGCCAGTTGGCACGGGCACGTTGTTGGTATTTCTTAACGCATACAGAAATAATCCGCAGTCACACGGAATTACTGTTGTAGCATTTCATCCGGAAATATTAAGGGTATCGTATTTTTCACAGGGAATGAGGTTATTCTTTTAGCTAGTTCGCCCAAGGACAACACAAGGGTAGAGTTGGAAAGGATAGAGAAAGATTCATATGGTAATAGGGTCTAAAGACATATAAACTCTACTTCTACTTGCTTACTTCGGGCATCGGCTCATACTTGGTCTGCCAAGTATCTTTGGCCTGTAGCTCTACGTCGTACCCGGACATGGGGGATTACGAGGGACGGACAGGGCTGTCACCACTTGCCGCCTATACCTCAACCATGGAGTACGAGGCAAACGAAGGTAGCCTCTAGCATAGGCACCACGTCTACGCTATCGACTACTACTCTAGTGCGTTAACAAGGGTGTAGGGGACCATGACGCCTAAGAGAGGGAGTGAATTAGGCAACTTAAAAATTTACTCTAAACTATGGCCTCTAATTCCACCTTAGCAAAACCTATGCAAGAAAGTAATATATCTAAATGTGTAACTACGGTTTTGCTAATGTGTTGCTATCTCACTACAAAATGACACCCCCGTTTGCAACGCAAATATGCATTGCTAAAAGTCTATATATACGTTGGCAAGGTCTATACCAACGCATCTAATATGCGTTGCCTAAAGTGGCGTTGCAAGGATCTGTTGCAACACTTATTTATGGGTTGGTAAACTATACTAATAACCGTTGCAAAAGTTGCAACGCATAATGATGGGTTATGGCAACGCTTATATGTGTTTGTAAAAACCATGGGTCATCGGTCCCTATGGTTTGTTGTGCCATATAGATTTGGTCTGTTGCAACACTTACATGTGTTGTAAGAAATAAATTATTCAGTCATTAATATCATATAATTATTTAATTTTTGAGACAAAAATAGAGATAATTCTTGTACAATTTAATGAAAAATGCAAGACCATCCAACACATAGAAAATAAGCACACTCAACCATATATATATATATATGTTAGAATATATATGTGTTGTGCGTGTGTATATGTTGGGCGTGTGCCTGGTATAGCCGGCCAGCCCTATATATGGTTAGAGAGATATCAGGAGGAGATCTCGGCAGGTCCTACTTCTATAAGCCACCAGATCTCCTCTCCTATATATATGTACATAGGTCTCTCCAATCAATTCATCTACGATTCCACGCAATCCGCTTCCCGACAGCGATGATGACGCCGGCGACGCTACGCATCTCCGGGATGCCTTGCTGCAACACGAAGCTGCTGCCCTGATCAATCTACACGCCTAGGCTGTGGCTGTGTAGAACATCCGCCTCCTCGTGCCACTCACGCTCGACGTCTCGTCCACCTTCTACGGTCGGTGGTGCGAGTCGCTCCTCCACGTCGTCGGCCACTACTCCCTGGAGAGTCAGGTGCTATCCGACGTGACCGCGCCCACCTCCCTGGACTGGGTCCGCATGGACTACGTCGTCCGCACGTGGATCACCGGCACCATCACCGATGCCCTTGCCGACACTGTGATCGAGTCGGGCAATACTGCTCGCACTTTGTGGCTCGCCATCGAGTCCTGGTTTCGCAGGAATCGCGAGACTCGCGCCCTCCATCTCGATGCGGAGTTCCGCAACTTCAAGCAAGGCGATCAAGACATCACCACCTACTACAGGAAGCTCAAGGGCATGGCAGATGCTCTTCGTGACCTCGACGAGCCCGTTCAAGACCGCACGCTCGTCCTCAACCTCCTTCGAGGTCTCAACGGTTGGTTCAAGGCAATTGGCCTTCATCTTCATCGTGGGCGCCCCTTCCCTACCTTCCTGCAGGCACGCAATGATCTCCTTCTCGAGGAGCTCAACATGGAGGCGACGGCGCCAGCTACTACCCTCACCACTGCTACTACAGCGCCATCTACTGGTTCGCGACACCTTACCTCCAATCGCACCTTCACCACGCTTTGACAAAGAAGCCGCAAGAAAGCGCCGCCTTAGCCCTTCAACGGGGGGGGGCAAGCGCGTGCCGGCGGGAAGCGTGGTGGCGGCGGCCGTGGGCAGCCAGCGAACACCAATGGTCAGCCCGCTGCTCCGGGAGCCGGGGTCCTCCGGTGGCCCAATCTTCATCAACCATGGTTTGGGACCATCAACATGTGGCTGGACCACCCCAATGATGCTCCCACATCCTCAAGCACTTCCGGCGATGTCTGGCAGCCCAAGCGGTGGCGATGGGTACCCCATCTTGCGCCTGGCGGTCGCCCAGCCCAATAGGTGGGGGTGTTCACCCGGTGTGCGGCGATGGGCGATACCACCGGTGGCCTATCTGTTTCATTGTTCCAGGATGGGATGCCTCCAGACTTAGCGTCCAACTTCTAGACAATGTCGCTCAGCAACCCCTCCACCAACTGGTACTTTGACTCTGGGGCTTCTAATCATATGACTTCGAGATCTTTGGTATAACTACTACTCCTCATACTCCACGTTCATCTTTTCCATCTCATATTGTTGTCGGTAATGGGATCTTCTTCCCGTTACTTCCACTGGCGTTACCACTTTACCTAACAATCTTCATCTTAATAATGTCCTTGTTTCACCTAGTCTTATTAAGAATCTCATTTCGGTTCGCCAGTTTACTTCCGATAACAACTGTTCTGTGGAGTTTGACCCTCTTGGTTGTTCTGTGAAGGATCTTCATTCTCGGAGAGAGATCGTCAGGTGTGACAGCTCCGGTCCTCGTTACCCACTACAGCTTCCGGAGTCCGCCTCTGCTCTCCTCGCCGCCTCTAGTCCTTCACTTTGGCACCAGCGTCTTGGTCATCCCGGTCATGAGGTCTTGTCTAGGCTAGCACAGTCATCTGCCATTCCATGTAATAATAGTGCTAGTCATACACTTTGTCATGCTTGCTAGTTGGGGCGTCATACTCGTTTACCTTTTCATGCATCTACCTCCAGAACCACTCATATTTTTCAATTAATCCTTTGTGATTTGTGGACATCACCAATTCCAAGTGTTTCTGGGCACAAGTATTACCTTGTTGTTCTCGATGATTTTTCGCACTATCTCTAGACTTTTCCGCTACGACTAAAGTCCGACACCTTTTCCACACTGTCTAACTTCTTTGCCTATGTTACTACATAGTTCGGTGTCACTGTTCAGGGCATCCAGTGCGACAATGGCCGCGAGTTCGACAATCACACTTCCCGCGCTTTCTTTCTTTCTTTCTCATGGCGTCCAGTTACGCATGTCCTGCCCATATACATCTTCATAGAATGGTAAAGCTGAACGCATTATCCGCACTATCAATAATGGTGTTCGCTCCCTTCTTTTTCAGGCTAGTGTCCCACCAGCCTACTGGGTTGAGGCTCTTTCCACCGCCACACTCCTTAATATTCTTCCAACCAAGGCACTCAATTTCTCAGTTCCCCATACGGTTCTCTATGGGGCTCCTCCATCCTATGAGCATCTTTGTGTTTTCGGTTGTCGCTGCTACCCCAACCTCTCCGCTACCGCCCCCCCCACAAACTCGCTCCCTGCTCCTCCTTGTGTGTCTTTCTTGGTTACTCTCCTCATCATAAAGGCTACTGCTGTCTCGACCGGTCTTCCAACCGGATCATCATTTCCCGGCATGTTGTCTTTGATGAGTCATCGCTTCCTTCTCGAGAGGACACCACTCGTCCCACCCCAGGACTTGAGTTTTTTGGACTCTCATCGACCCACCGGTGGCTTCCCAGTGCCATCATGTTTTATGCTGCGCGTTCTTCTCGGCGCCGCCACCGCCAAACCACGTCTGCGGTTTATTCACCCCGGAGCAACGCCCCATGGCGTCTCTTCGCTCCTCCGCCTATGGCGCCCCTACCTTTGGCCGGACCCGCTCCTCGACAACCAGACCCGCTAGTGCCCAAAGAGGTTTCATCGCCCGGCGGCCTCAGGCTCGGCATCGGCCGGCCCTGCAGCATCACCACCTCACCTGAGTGGACCTCCGCCCGGCTTTCAGCGCTGGGCTGGTCACGTCTACAGTCGGCGCCCTCAGCCTCCTCTGCCTGACTTGGCTGCCCGGGCGCCGGTGCCACCAGTTCGGTTGACGTACAGCCATCGACCGCGGCCTCCTCCGTCGCCGACTTCGACTACTTCACCTCCTCCGCCACCGGATGTCACTGCTACTTTCCCTCGTGGGGCAGTTCCCATCGTCCCAGTACAACCTTGACGATGCCATGCGGACACGTGGGAAATCTGGTTTTCGACAACCGGTTACACTTCAGGCGACCACCTTGTCACCGATTCCACAGACATATCGGGCCGCCCTTGTTGATCCTCATTGGCGTGCAGCTATGCAGGAGGAGTTCTCGGCCTTACTTGCCAACCACACTTGGGATCTTGTTTTGCGACCCCCGCGCTCCAATGTAGTGACTGGCAAGTGGATATTTAAGCACAAGCTCAAAGAGCAGGTTCTCTCGGCGTTACAAGGCTCACTGGGTTCTTCGTGGCTTTACACAGCGCCCTGGCATTGACTATGACGAGACCTTCAGCCCTGTTGTGAAGCCTGCCACCGTTCGCACAGTTCTTTCTTTGGCAGTCTCCCGCAGCTGGCCAGTTGACCAGCTAGATGTGAAGAATGCATTTCTCCATGGGACACTCTCATAGACCGTCTATTGTGCCCAGCCAGCTGGTTTTGAGGATACCTATCGCCCAAACTTCGTCTGCCGCCTAAATCGGTCTCTATATGGCCTGAAACAGGCGCCTCATGCTTGGAACAGCAGGTTCGCCTCTTTTCTCCTCCAGTTGGGTTTCGTTGAGGCTAAGACGGATACATCTCTGTTTGTCTATCGACGGGGTTCAGAGATTGCCTATCTCCTGTTATATGTGGATGATATTGTGCTGACCGCCTCATCAACGGATCTGCGCCAGCGCATCATTGCAGCTCTTCAGCGTGACTTCTCTATGAAAGATTTGGGAGAACTCCATCACTTTCTGGGCATGCAGGTACAACGCACTAGTTGTGGACTCTTCTTGTCCCAACATCAGTATATGTTGGATATACTAGACCAGGCTGGTATGGCAGACTACAAGCCTTGTTTCACACCGGTTGACATCAACCCCAAACTTTCCGCTGATGGCGCTCCCATTGCAGATCCTATAGATTTTCGGAGTCTAGCAGGAGCTTTGCAAGACCTCACCTTCTTCACGGCCGGATATTGCTTATGCCGTTACAACAGTGTGTCTTCACATGCATGACCCGCGTGAGCCTCACCTTGCGACCTTGAAGCGCATTACTGCGCTATGTTCGTGGCACCTTGGAGTTGGGCTTACATATTACGACTTCCAAAGCACCTAATCTCATTGTCTACTCGATGCGGATTGGGGTTGGATGTCCTCACACTCGTAAGTCCACATCAGAGTTCTGCAGAGTGTTTCTAGGGACAATCTTATCTTCGGTCCTCCAAGCGCCAAAACACGATATCCCGCTCTAGTGCGGAAGTTTGAGTATTGTCAGCGATGCGCCAATAATGTTCTTTGAAGCCTCTTGGATCGACAGGTTGTTGTCCGAAATGCATACACCTCTGCACCATGCCACTTTGGTCTCTTCAGACAACATCAAACCGTATATATGTCTTCCAACCCCGTTCAAATCAGTACACACAAGTACATTGAGATTGATCTTCACTTCGTTCAAGAACGAGTGGCCCTAGGTGCTGTCCGCGTTCTTCACGTCCCAACGACGTCTCAGTTCGCTGACATCTTCACCAAAGGCTTGCCCACTGCTGTCTTCACGGAGTTTTGATCCAGTCTCAACATTCGCTCCATCGACGCTGTGACTGCGGGAGGATGTTAGAATATATATGTGTTGTGCGTGTGTATATGTTGGGAGTGTGCCTAGTATAGCCGGCCAGCCCTATATATGGTTAGAGAGATATCAGGAGGAGATCTCGGCAGGTCCTATTTCTATAAGCCACCAGATCTCCTCTCCTATATATATTATATATATGTACATAGGTCTCTCCTCTCCAATCAATTCATCTACGATTCCACGCAATCCTAATTACTATCAATATATATATAAGTTGTTCATAGGATGAGTACCATCCACATAATTCATTACTTAATTTTTGTTCAGAGTATAAGTTCCTATGTGAGCAAAATATAAAACATATAAGCCGTCCTTTCTCCTTCCTTCACTTTAGTCTAGCATTCCACTAATGTGATCATATATTTATCTTCTTGATCTACATATGAAAGTTGGATTAATTTAATATAACACTTATGGGAACTAAATTATATTGGGTTATAGAAAAGACCGTACAAAAGTTGAAGGCCATGCAACAGTAACTCCTCTTCTATGTCTCCAATTACCTTGTAGCCTTTGTATGGTCGTATCAATGGTTCATCATGTACCACAGCAAAACTAACACGAACCATCCAAAATTCTTTGCCTAGTTGAACACCATCAAGTTTATGTGTTGGATCACAATTTACTATTGTACCCAATGTGACAATTTTATTTTGATTTTTCCAGCTCTGTAAGTATACTTTGGTGCCAACCTGGTTCACATATGTAAGCATGCAAAAAAAAAGTTCATAACAGATCAGACTACTTGCAAGAAATCAAATAATCATACCGTCATTGAATTGCCAGTTGACCAATTTGTTGTGCCACGATGATGTTTCTACAAAAGTATATGAGGGGATTCTTAGACTCCAGTTGTAAGAACAATTAAGAAAGGGATAATATGAAGTTTTAAGAGATGTGTCTTATACACTAGCAGGTACTGTTGCACTAGGCGTTGTTGAGATCTTGTTCTGCTAGAAACAAGTCAAAACAGATAACTTAATAGTGTAAAATAAGCATGTAACAAAAATATCATTGCTAAAACAATATTTACTTGGTAGTCAGATGCTTCAAAATTTGAGGGAGTAGCAGATGTTTCCTTTGCGACAACCTGTAATATGTGCTAGTTTAAATACAACAATTTGATCAACAATCTGTAATATGTGCTAGTTCAAATACAACAATTTGATAAACTTCATAGGACAAAGAGTTATTTATACAACACCTTGATTTCATTAGTACACTTGCTTTTATCCAACATAAGATCATTGTGGATATGTTTTTCCCGTAATTAAATAGAAATTACTAGTCAATTTGCGGAAAGGTATGGTCTAGTAGAAATGATCCACTTACTAAAGATATGATAAAATTTAACACTATATTGTCATTCAGTACTATACTATCTTTGTTCTAGAAAGAAAGACATGTCAGGAAAGTCAAAAAGCAGTGGCAATAACGGTATCCAGTAAAATAAACATAATATATTGCTTTACATCCATGTGTTCAGTTTGGTGTGCAAACCTTATCTTTAGTTCAATTATATTTGTAATGTGCCGGCAGATCCTCGTGCTCCACATAATCATCTTGCTCCGTCTATAGTGAATAAGAATAAATTAATATTTTCTTTCACTGACAAAATGGAATCAGAACAGAGATAGGTTATTAAGGCCATGTGCCATAATATGTAAGTAAATAATATGGTATTATCAGTTCAGCCTAACAAAAATTCATGAGTTTTTTCTAAGTAATCAATCAGGTCAACAAGACAGGCACACCAGATAGCTGTCACGATAAAGCATGAAGTAAACACTAATGACTAAAGTTGAAACAGGGATTGCAGAAACTTGTCTAAAAGAAAATCTACAGCTAGTGCTTCATGAATAGTTACCTGTAAGCTAATATTTATTGTGGCTGGGGTAGATGAGTCCAGATTTGTGGCTTCAGATGAGTGCTCAGCCACCTTCTTTACAGAGGAACCAAAAGAATCTTTAACCAAAATACCTTACAATGATTAGTCACTGAAAAAATAGCTGTCCTTACCTGTTTCTTTGAGCTAACAATATCTATTTTTCTCTGCTTCATAACATTTTGCCTCTGCAAGCGCAAGGCATAGGTCACAGTTAAATGACAGCATAAAATTCTAGTTGTAGCTTTCCAGTGCCAACCATGGTAAAAAGTTCTCATCCATATTAGTGTGCATACCTTCTCTACAAGACTAAGGTATTTGTAATGTGGCTGCAGATCATCATCCTCCACATTGTCAGCTTGCCCATTCTGCAGTGAACTAAAACAAATAAATATTTGACATAAATCTGGTATAAAAAATCCAATTCAATTGTACCATTGTATCATTCAGTTGTTCATCCATGCTGGAATCTTGATTTTGAGGGTCACTATATACTCGCTGTTGATAGACAAATGACTATAAATTAGAGCCAGCTATTAAAAAAAGAAATTTGCAGTAGATTGTTGTTTTGTCATTTTTTCAGAGGCGTACTTACTTTTCGTTTCGTATTTGGCACATAAGCACAATAGCCATCTTTAGGTGCATAGACAGGATCATCTAAACATCCCTATGTCAAGGAATCAGAAGTTTAGTGTAGGAAATGCTTAGAATTGGATTTTTTAAAATTTACCTGTTGGATTTGTTTATGTTCCAAGGTTCTTGTCTTCTGTTGCAGCTGTAGTATAGTGGAATCTTGATTCCGGACATGCTGGCCATGCTTCTCTAGTTGAAGTCTCAAAGATACTACATCTTCACTTGATGTTGCATCTAGTGAAGTCAAATTTACATTCTTAAGGCGCTTTGAAGTGGATACGTCAAACACTTGATTAGGATTTGGAACAAGTCCCAAGCCATGCACATGGCCAGGCTTTTCTTCTCCTAATATTTTACTAAGTGCATCTCCTTTCCATGCAACCTTTCCTTGACTGGTCTCCGCTAAACCTGGCTGCTGCACTATAAGTTCCTTCAAATCCCCCTATGCGTAGCACCAACATGAATTAAAATGAATAAAAATAACATGAAAAAGTAGTGATGTAAACAATCAAAGATGAAGCATTCACAAATAATGTACCACATGTGCATTTGTGTTCTTCTCACTTCTAGTCTGGTGTGTATGGATATACAAAACAGCCCTGTGAGGGTATTTCTTTTCAGGATCTTTTTCTCTCTGTGAACATGAAAAAGAGATATAAAGAACTTAATAATCACTACCATAGAGATGCAGCAAGAGTACACAGTTAGAGTTGTAAAAAATTACCGACTCCTCTCTGTTTCGAGCAAAACTCTTTGTTCCAGTTGTATGTGTTGACTTCTTCTTTGTACAGTTTACTCTGTTTTTCTTACTTATATCCTATCATATAATGATGAGGTAGAGAAAAGCATTTAAGTTCCGTGAATGTTTAAAAAATCTATTGGGCAATGAAAACACATAAATATAAATCCAACAATATCCATGTACCAGTGCTTTTTGAGTCGTCCAATTATCAACAAGCGCAATCCACTGGTCAGCAATTATACCGTTAGGAACATTACTATGGTTAGCTTTTGTGCTCTTATGCTCATCAAAATATATTGATCTCAGATTAGACTTGTGCTCCCTCCATCTCTCTCCAATGGTTCGAAGTATCCATTTTTCCATGCGATAAGGGTACAGGAATCTCATCTGTATATACCAATAACAAAAGACAAGTAAAAAAGGGAAGTATCAAAAGTTACCAACAAGGTTATACGATGTCTAGCTGAACTATGTACCTTCACTTGCTTAAGTATATCCTTCTTATTTTTTTGTTCATCAGTGTTTTTTTTTTCTTTCTTTCCTATTAGAAGCCTCCAATCCTTGTAGCTCAAGCTACACAAGCAACCATTCCTAGCCACCATGCCAAGAAATTTTCCTAGAAATCCAGCCTCTGCTCCAACTGGTTGATCGAACTCATTGCATCTAACCACGATTCTATGACCTTTTGGAAGGTTCCAAATATCTTTCAATTTTGTCTTTCCACGCTTTACTCTGTCCTCAGTTTCATCTATTCAGTGTTACATTGCACAAAATATACAATGATAAACACTTTCACAGATAACACATTCTGTTAGTAATAAAAAAATTAAAGTAGGTTAGTAAGTACCGTGTAAATTAACCTCAATATCACCATCACTATCGATCTGATCTCCTCTAGCACTTGAATGAAGTTCAGATACCTCAGTATTTTGCCCATGACTCTCTTGTCCAATATGCTCTTCTGACATATACTCATCATGGCTCTAGATTATCTGTTTTCTTCTACCCCTTGCCATATCCACTTCACAACATGAATTAGAGTAGAACATTACTAATATTAGTAATTAGCCCTGTTGTATTCAGAAATAGATGGGTACAAACATATTATGAATTAGAGTAGACCAGCTGAGTCGGAGAGAGTTGGAATTCTATGCTAGCAACAGATGCAGGTCCCAGATGGTGCCCGACTGGATTTTGTGGGTTCCATGTCCTGCAGCAGCCGATGCTTTTTCAGGTACATATCCAATGGATGTTTGGATTTTAGCACGGGTGGAATGCAGCAGCTCATGCCAATGGGTGGTCAGCAACAGGTATGCTGTATTGTTCTTGGCATTCAATTTCATTCGTTGAATTAGGCCTGAAATTTCTGCATGCTGCAAATGTCCCCTACCTGATTAGCAGAGACTGGTATAGCTATTTATTGGTTGGTCCTTTTTTTTTAATCAAGGGTGCTCATGATTGTTCTGTGTTGAAGATTGCTTGATGAGACTGTAAGCGTTGCCTTTACATAGAAATGATTCAGCAGTGATAAATGGAAAATGATTAAAATGTGCCTCAATGTGAGTAATTAATGTAAGGAAATGTTAGATCTTATTATTGTACGAACTGCTATTATACTTTCGAGCTTGATTTCAGACAAGCATGCGCCAAACAACACATCGTCAACTCATTTCAAACACGAAAATATCCTCCATTGGTCAGTTTGGCGCAAAGGCTGGGCAACACACACTGATCGTCTTTGATCATCTTCAGATGGACTCATCTCACATCACGGGCTGATCTGACACAGGGAGACGCGCGGCAACGCCGCTCTTAGTTTCTAGTAGAATTCTAAAAATTTAGGAATCATCGAGCCACGCACGGAATCGACCAGCCGCGCACGCTGCGGCGGCGCGAACTCGTCGTGAGCGGCGAAGAAGCGGAGGTAGGCAGAAGCCAGGAGAGTGCTACGAACCTGCGGCCAAGAAGTGAGCTCAGATCATCGCTGTGCTGCACGGAAGAAGGGATCGATCCAACGCCATTCATTCTCCTGAGGTGGCAACAGGGACCAACGACGGTGACCTTTGGAGGCGGCGACAGGGACCGGCGAGGGAGCGGGGGCACGTGGGCGTTGTCCTGTGGTGGCACGGTGCAGCCATTGGCGCTGGTGTGGGGACACAGCGCCGCTGCTGCGCCGGTGGTGGCGGAGTGGTTTGCAGCAGGAAGATGAGAGGTACGGAGTTGTGTTTGTGCGATGGAAAATAATAAAAGAAAAGGAACCATGATTCAGCTGGGATAACTAACGAGATCCACAATCAAGGGGCGGTTCTGTGCTGTTTTCACGTAGTCCTCTCTAGCTTGTCTCTATGAAGGGTGGGTCCACTATTAGACTTCTCAAGAATTAGCGCGAGTAATAAAAACAGATTAGCTGTGCGGGAGGAAAAAAAGTACGAAATAAAAAAGAATGGAGGGAAAGAAATGGCGGGAGCAAAACATGACCAAAAAAAATTACTAACTTGTGATTACGAGGGAAAGAATGGCGGGCGCCATAAAAGGAAAAACAAAAAACTTGTGATTACGCTGAATTTATATTATTAGTTTAGTGTTAGCATTTAAATCCGATAGCTAATAAAGTAAGACATCTAAAAATTACCCAGGCATTTAATCGGGCCTAGCAAATTAAATTACATTAAAATGATACTTTCTATCAAGCAAATCGAATCTAAATTAAAATATGTTTTTTGCGCAAGAAAAAATTAAAATATGGTTAATAGTGTTATATCCAAATTAAATAAGTATTTGGGACTACAAACGAATTCAAATGAAAAAGTTGTTAACTATAAAGTTTTATAACTTTTCGAGATTTACAACTTTGGTTTTGGTCAATTCTCCATCCGAGGTCGTATGAAAATTTTGAATTTCAAATATAAGGAAATTCGGCCATAATTTTCATTCTATAAATGATTTTAAATGAAAAAGTCGTCGACTACAAAGTTGCATAACTTTTCGAGATCTACTTTTGGTCGTTTTTCCATCCGAGGTTGTTTAAAAAAAATCGAATTTGAAATATGAGAATTTAAATGTAATCTTCGTTGGATAGACTATCAATGTTGCATAACTTTTCAAGAGCTACAACTTTTATTTTGGTCGCTTCTCCATCCGACATCCTTAACTACAACTACACACTCAGTTATGACTATAGAGCATATAGATTCCTTTAGTATTGACTTCTATTAAATCTGGTGAAACAAATAACTCAGCATCAAAACAACGTTAAATAAAAAAAGTTGTGAACTATAAAGTTTTATAACTTTTCGAGATCTACAACTTTTATTTTGGTTATTTCTCTATCCGAGATCCTTTTCTACCACTAGACACTGACTTGTGACTTTAGAACATCTGGACTTCTTTGGTATTAACTCTATAATATCTTATGATACATATTTGGATATCCAAACAATCTTAAATCAAAAAAGTTTGAACTACAAAGTTGTAAATCTTGAAAAAGTACTATAACTTTGGTATAAAGTTCGTCTTCATCGAACATTATATGAGAAAGTTACGAAGTCTTTCATGCAACCTATCATAAGGTTACGAAATGTGATAAAAAATATCAATCTCCTAAATATCCTAACAAAACCATGTGTAGCCTAATGGTAGAGAGCTGTTTAGTTTGTTGGGGTCGTGGGTTCAAAACCATATTAAAGCTGTTTTTTTGTTTTTTTTTTGTTTGTTTTTTTAGAAATCAAATCTTGAAAGGTGTTTTTTTTTGTTTTTCAGAAATCACACCTAAGCTGTGGCGCACCTATAGCCATTTGATTTTAGTCTTATACCTTCACAGTGCTAATATTTTTTTTCAATATATTTCCTGCCGACTGAGATGATGGGCCTGTTGCCATTGGATTTATGATGGACATATAAACAATTATATTCTGAAATCTCAAATTTCAAATGTGATCTCTGTTTTGCCAACACCATACAACTTGTGACCCCATACAATTATATTCTGAATTTACAAATCTAAAACTGTCAAACACTGAACATCACGTTTATTAAAGTTTTGTAGAGTAAAAACTCATAGGAATACACAAAATTACAACTTGGCAAACAGCTCAAGATGTTCATGCGTTGCAGCGATGATGCTGGTTTTTGGACCATGACCTGAATAATACAAACAGTTAAAGAAACTTGTCAGCTGGTACATAATCTTAGTACAACTATACAATATTGAATAGTAGAAAAATCAAACATATCTCACCTTTAATTTTGTTGAGCTATTAATCTTCTTCATCAGAACTTCTACTGGGATCTACATTTGTTTCCTCTACATCTCTTCTAGTCCATGAATGACTATTATGTGAATTAGCAAAAAGGTCATCAAGAGTACTGACATGATAAGGTTCACATTCTACATCATTCCATTCTTCTCCCATTTCAAGTACATCTCTAGGCTTCATCTTCAATGCAACTGACCATCCTGGGTTGTTATAATCATCTTTGACATGGAACACTTGGTCAACTTGATTGGCAAATACAAAAGGCTCATGCTCAATCCTGTCACCCTTGTGAATTTGCTGTGAGAAATTCACAAGTGTACAACCAAACGTATCTGTTTTCACTCCCTTTCCTCAAGTGACATCAACCCATTCACATTTAAACAACACCACTGAGAATCTTCCATAATAGTCTAACTCGACTATATTAAGTATCCTTCTGTAGTAGGTAATATCTCCAAGGATAGGGTTAGTATCCCCTCCAGAAGAATAACTTGATGTTTTTGCAGTCACAACAACTCCACTATTTTGCGTCGCCTTGTCATAACATTTGGCTCTAAATCTGAAACCACGGATGCTAAAGGCTCTGTGTCTGCTTGCTGCATCCAATGGGCCGCGAGCCAACCATCTAATGTCCACATTGATGCTATCGCTACCATTTTTTTGCTCCAACTGCATGATCTGTATCATCACAAAATATACTCAAGTCAATTTTTCCTATTCTTTTGAATAAAAAACAAACCATGATACCTACATGTTCTCTGAACCAATCAGGAAACTCTTTATTCTGTATATTCTCAATTTGTTTCAAAGATAGACGACATTGACGATTTCTTCTTTTGAGATCACCGGCATGCTCTCTAAAATGGAAATTAACATGGATTCAGTTTTAAAGGAACATATGTAATATGATGATAAGTGTCAGTAACACTTACTTCAAGTACGGAATGACAACTTCACAATTGTATAGTACATATCTATGTGCTTGCAGTTTCTCTAGATCAGATAAAATAAAACTGGACGGTATTCCCAATGGTTTCCCTATAGGAGGAAACAAAGAGGAATCATGACCATATAAGTTAGATTCAAGATGATCCTGATTCTCATCATTCCTTGATGGTTTGTTATGCTTTGTGGCGAAATCTTCCAGGTACCTAGAACAAAACACCATACACTCGTCTGCCAAAAATGAATTTGCCATTGAAGCCTCTGGATGAACTTTATTGCGAACATATGATTTCAGTTTATATAGGTACCTGCAACATATGGAAAAGCATCAATTTAGTAGGTTATATATAATAAATGATCCAAACAACGAAGTTGTATTAATTAAAATCAGTACCTTTCAATGAAGTACATCCATCGATAACAAACTGGTCCACCCATCTTACATTCAGTTGCTAAATGTACTACTAAGTGAGCCATAACTGTAAAAAATCCAGGAGGAAATATCATCTCTATTTTGCATAGTGTAACTTTAATTGATTGTTCCAAACGGTCAAGGTCATCAAAACGAAGCACTTTCGAACATATTCCTCGAAAGTAAGCAGACAACTCAAACATTACAGCTGTGATATCATCTGGAATAATTCCCCTTAGAACAATAGGCATGAGCTGTTGAAGTAGAACATGACAGCCATGTGTTTTGAGACCAATAAGTTTTCCTTCAGCACAATTTACAGATTTTGATATGTTTCCAGAGTAGCTATCAGGAACTTTTATGTCTCGAAGCACTTTACAAAATGTTTGTCTCTCACTTTTAGACATAGCAAACCTTGTAGGTGGCAAGTAGAACTTGCCTGAAGGTTTTTCTTGTGGGTGGAGGTCCTCCCTAATGTTCATCTCTTTGAGGTCTTTACGAGCTTGTAAATTATCTTTTGACTTTCCATCTAAACCAGATAGTGTACCATAACAATTTTTAAACACATTCTTCTCTATATGCATCACATCAAGATTGTATCGAAGAATATTATCATCCCAGTAAGGCAATGTGAAAAGACTACTTAATGCCTTATAAGTTTTTGAGTCCTTGAAATTACCTAATGCAGTGATTTCATCCAAAATTGGACGGTCATAATAAGTTTGTGGCTCTGTTCCAAGCTCCACTGTTCCATCAAATGAATTGGCATCCAAACGAAAAGGATGGTCAAGAGGAAGAAATCGACGATGACTCATAAAACAAGATTTACGACCATGCTTCAGACGTTTGGACCATACATTTTCACCACAAGGTAGACATGCAAAATTTCCATGAACCATATGAGAAGCAAGCATTCCCAAGCCTGGTAGGTCACTAATGGTCATTAGCACTGCTGCTCTCAAATCAAAAGTTTCGTTTCTGGATGCATGATATGTTGACATACCATTTTGAAATAAATCTTTTAGTCCTCCAAAAGTGGTTTAAGGTACACATGAATTTTGTCCCCAGGACTTTTAGAACCAGGAATTATTAAAGACAACGTTAGATAATGCTCTTTCATGCAAAACCATGGAGGTAAGTTATATATTACCAAGACAACTGGCCAACAACTATGTCTAGAGCTCAACATCCCATATGGATTAAACCCATCCGTAGCTAAGCCAAATCGAATATTCTGTGGATCTAATTTAATTTGTGGAAACTTTTCATCAAAGTCCGTCCATGCTCGGGAGTTAGCTGGATGTCGTAGCGCACCATCCTTTATGCCCTCTTCATCATGCCATCTTAGGAGAGGTGCTGTTTCTTTGCACATAAACAATCTTTTTAGCCTGTCTTTAATAGGAAAGTATCTTAATACTTTACAAGGTGTTGCTTTCCTTCTTTGCTTCTTTGTTAGTTTGGTTTCAGGTTCCATACCTTTCCACCTAGAAGCCTTGCACTTTGAGCAAAAATCATCATTTTCCTTGTCTTTCCAAAATAGTTCACAATCATTTGGACACGCATGAATACTTTCATAGCCCAAGCCAAATTTGGAAATAATTTTCTTAGCCTCATAATTTTTTTTGGGAAGTTCCTTTCCATTTTGAATAGCCTTCTGCAAAATACCAAGTAGATTACCTAATGATTTATCTGACCATTTGTTCATGGATTTTACATTGAACAAAAGCACAAGCATAGTTAGCAGCGTTAATTCACATCCTGTCCATAAAGGCTTTTTTGAATCTTCAACCAATTTATAGAACTCTTCTGCTTCTAAATTTGGCCCGCTGACAGGTGGATTCGGAAGATTTGCGGCATCTGTCATAGGTATGTCATCATACATGTGATAAAATGCATCATGAGGCAGCTGACTCATGTTACCATGCCTTTCTTCATTCTGAGATTGTGGCTGTTGATCAACAGTGCGCTGCACTGAAGGGTCACTATGAAAATCCCATTCTTCATAATTCTCAAGTATCCCATTGCAGACCAAATGTTCATGTATTTCATCGCGGGATAGGAGACTAGTATGCACACATGTATGACATGGACAATAAATCTTGGTATCTTCGGGCTTATTTTTAAATTCATATTCAACAAATCCTTCTACACCAGCTATGTACCGAGTAGAATCTTTAGGATAGCCCAAAAGAAGCTTGATGATTTTTAAATACATTGTGAAACCATAAAAATCTCTTGCTGTATAAATAAATAGCATCTGTAAGTTCATATTTATTTATCATCATATAATTTTGATCCCTTTAAGTTACATTATCACAACTATTTTGCCTAAGGCAATAAATATCAGAAAATTATAAACCAGCAAATTGTAAAAGGTTAACCAAAAGGAAAGAAGATTTCTAGCTTCTAGGGAGGACGATTGCTAGTCAGATAATTATTCGAAGACTACTACAGCTAGAGTAGAAAATGAGTCTAGCAAATCATACGTATTTCACAGAAAATGAGTCTAGTTGGTGTAGCAAATTTCACTTTCAGTTAGCAGACTGCTCCAGCTCTTTTAAGTTTCAGCACCAGTTTAGCAAATCACAGATGTACTAAATAAAAAAAATATATCACTACATATTGTGGTTCAGATACATCCAAGCCAGGTATTCTATTGCTTTCAATGCTAAAAATCCCATATAGCAACTTGAGCATTACAAACACTGTGGTATACTATGACTGAATTTTAACATTACTGCTTCAGGAAAGAGCTAGCAGGACACAATAGTCAAGTCAGTGCGGGCAAGCATGACACTTGATTTCGATTTAATTAATTGAGTGGGGGTACTCGCAACTCATGATTTAGGGTCAAATTGCACGATCTCAATGACAAAGAGGGTGCAGGTTGATTGGCTTAATCAGTTGGAGACTTCAAGGCATACCTAATGGCCTGCTGCTCGGCGCTCGCAGTCGCTGTCTCATCGATGGCCGCGTCCACCGCTGCTGCTGGTGTGGTGTCGCCCAGCTGCACGTGCACGGAGCTACAAAGAACTACTGCGCTGCTGCCGCCTGCTGGCGCGCTGCTCGCTGCAGCTGCCCCGCCCGGCCGGCCCTGAGCTGCTCTGATGGAGGAGGAGGATTTTTTTATAGGAATGGGAGGAGGAGGATTTGGTGGGGGAGGTTGGTCGCGACGCCGGCGAGCAGACAACCGGTGCCGGCCACGGAACAGGATGGAGCGATGCGGCACGGACAGGGAGGGGATTTGGGGTGCGGACGTGGTACCACCACGCAGAGCGGCGGCGGCCGTGATTAGGGTGCGTACATGATAATAGGAGCGAGGGGCTATAAGTTTTGGATCCGGCCTCGTTCTTATTATAAATAAAATTTAGTGAGGAAATAAAATGCAAATGGGTAATGGCTTGACTGGTTACGGGGTGTAATGGCTCGACTCTTTTCAATAGGTCGCATTGTAGTGTCTCTACCATAAAAGAGTCCTGCAACCTAGGTTCCAACCCTATCAACTAAGCTAGGAAAGTAAAGCACACAACCTAGGTAACAATGTAAATGCGGAAGATAAAGATGAGGTAGAGATGCAAACTCCCATCGATGACTCCGGTATTTTTACCGAGGTATCGAGAAGCGCTCAACTTTTCTCCTAGTCCTCGTTGGAGCCCCTCGCAAGGGCCAAGCTCCCGGTCAGGTAACTCTGTGGATAGCCCCGGTCCTTCCCCACGCGCAAGTGGGTCTCCGGTGTGCCTTCCGGCAAGCCTCTCCCAGACCGCTCCCCGCCGTCTTCGCTATCAAGCTTCCGGCTGAAACACCGAGAGCCTTGTTCCCTTCGGTATACGGTGGCGGCCACACCTCAAACGTGGTTGGTGTGGTCTCGCAAGACTACAAGCCCAGTCGAGTACAAACATGGTGCACGCAAGCACCTTGGGTTTAGAGGTATGCAAACCTCACTAGCAACAAGACCTAAGCCTAGAGCAAGCGTATATGAGCATGGTCTAACTAACCTAAGCACTTCGCAAAGCACCTACGCTAATCACCAAGTAATCTTTAAGCTCTATGCATGTGAAGAGCACAAATGAGGTATAGCAACACCCTCCTATCTTCCCTTAGCTCCCTCTCTCTACAAGTGTCCGGTTAGGGCAAGTATTTATAGCCCCCAAGTCGAAACTAGCCGTTGTGGCCGAGATCCTCTTCTCTGCGAGGTCACCAGACAGGGCGGTGCCTGGCACCGGACAGGGAGGTGACCACCACGTGGACTAGCCGTTGCTCACTAACAGACCGGCAGTTGGGGGTACTGTTCACAGGGTGGTGACTAGGGCGGTGCCCAAGTCCCCCTTCATTGCTCTCTGGAAAATTAGGGCGGTGGCACCGCCACCCCCTGTCCGGTGCACCGCCATGGCGGTGCACATGGTGCTGTCCGGTGCCCACCTTTTTCCCAGCCACAGCAGCCCTCTGTTTGGTGGCACCGCCACCCCCTGGCGGTGCACCGCCATGCCTAGGGCGGTGCCCCTCTTGCTGTTTCTTTGCGTTTCTTTTTCGGGGCTTCGTCATCTTCGCGTATTGGACTCCTTTCTTCTCTCCTAAGCTGTCAACACCTCCTCTAATGTCTTCTCTTGAGTGTTGATGAGTTTCTTCACGTTCCAAACTATAAAATAGACACTAGCAAACACATTAGTCCAATTTGGTTGTGTTGATCATCAAGCACCAAAATAGACACTAGCAAAGCCCTATGTCTAAGCTTGGTGTTATTTTAGCAGTTTTATATGAAAGTTGGCGGTTAGAAATGTGAGTTAAGCACCGCCAAAACACGTTGAATCCAAGTCAATTCTTTTTGCTCCATTAGGAGTTCCTGGCGGACCAGCAACTACTTTTGAGCAGCAATACTATCATCCGTTAGCGGGCGCCTGCGGAGTTCCTCCAACTCTGTCTGCATTTTCTTAATACGAATAGTCGGTCCTTTCAGTAACTCTTTATCCCAAACATGGAGCTCTTCATGTACTTGTCGGGTTTTTTTTTCCAGAAAACTAGGCGCATCTCCTCTAGACACTGCACGTGCCCAGGCCGCCTTTACCATCTTCTCTACCATTTCCTCCTTTAGCCATCTTGCTTCAAACCGTGTAGGCTCCTATTGTAGACTGACAACATGGTCAACTTGCACTTTGGTTTCGACAATCAACGGCCGGTGATCAGATTTAAGCATCCTGCCATTCTCCAGCCTGGCAGTAGGAAATAGACCACTCCATTGGGCATTAGAGACCCCCCGATCGATCCTTTCCCTTATTCGCCCTCTCTGCCATGTAAACATGTCGCCAACATACCCCATATCTGAGAGTGCACAATCAGCCAATGCATCGCTAAAAGCTTGCCAGTGGCGCTATTCTCTCAGTCTCCCTCCCTCCTTTTCATGATGAAATAGGATCTCATTAAAATATCCTAACACCATCCATGTCTTATCCATCCTTCCATGGAGGGAACACAAGGCCTCCCAAGTTTTATCTTTATGCTCCCAGCATGGTTCACCGTATATTCCGATGAGCCTCCACTCCATTCTATAATTAACCAGCACATCAACGAAATATTCTGAGACATCTTGCACTTAAATTGATATCTCTTTCCTCCACAGCATCAGCAACCCACCACTACGCCCATCACTTTCATGGATGATGTAATGATCACATTGCAATTTCCTCAAATTTTCTGCCTTCACCTTTCCCAAATGTGTTTCAGACATGAAAAATACATCTGGTCTCACGCGCTTCTGTAAATCCAGAAGCGCGAGCGCTGCTCGGGCACTTGTGAGCCTGCGGTAGTTCCAAGCCAGGATTTTCATTGTGCCCTGTCACTCTCCTCGAAGGAGAGCGCTGATTTTGCAGAATTGTTGTTTCGCCACCACTTCTACACAGACATTTCTTCTCCTGCTCCTTCAACGAACAACTGAGGGGTGTCCAGCTGAGGGGTGTGTTCCAGCAGATTAACTTGCTGAGACACACGCCCTGTACCTCCCACTTCCGTGCCATCTCTTTTCCTAGATTCAGGAGTCATATCCAGGTCTGCATCTTCGTCCTGTGAGGTATCCATCTCCTCTCCATCATCTTCCATCCAAGGAACCATGGCCACCCCCGCGCCCGCGACCTCTTCCACGACCATGACCCCTACCACCTCCATGTCTCCCCATCATCACAGGCGCAAAAGGAACTCGCAACCAGTCACCCCATTCGCATTTCTCTTCTATGAACACCATCACCACAGTCCGTGACCTCATGACCCACGAGACCACAATGAAAACAGAAGGTCGGCAACTTCTCATACTGTACTAGGTAAATCATCCTCTCCTTCAATGTAATCGGGACTATCCACACTAGTGGCTTGGTCAAGATGAGCCAAACCTTCGCCCGGAGATAAGTTGTCGGATTTATCTTCCCTTTATTCACCACCACTATAATTGGATCACCCACCTTCTTAGCTACCTTTTCTGCAAGCTTCCTCTTCTTCATTAAACCTTCCGGAACGCCTTGGATTCAAGCCCAAACTGGAATCCTAGCCAGCTTGTAAGAATTTACGCTAGAAAAACCATCATATTCTGTTGAGGGATGTTAAAAAATTGGTTTCATAGACAAGGGAGAAAAATCGAACTACCGCGATAGTTGAGGGAGATAAATTGGATCTTTCTGCACACAAATATGTACCACAAGTGAAACACGAGCGTAGCTTGTCCGCTCCGGCTAGCAAAGTATCCAGTGGGCGTGTGAGATTCCACGGGTCTGTGAGTAGGAAATGAAATCCAGGAGTTAAATTTTCTGTGCAGTTTAACAGGAATCTCAACTTCGCTTACTGGGCCACTAGAGCTTCGATGAATCAGGTCGCAGCTAGACCTTCGCGGGCCGACATCTTGGAAGGCTATGCCATGGGGTCAGGAGCTTTGGTCGTATGAGGTTCATGTTTGAATTGTTTCAGATCCATGCAAAAGACAAGCACTGGCCTCTCACTTTCTATACTAGAAGATGTTGATGGCTGGTATGCCTTGCACAAAGTTTATCATCGTTCTGTTGACAAGGTATACCATATGATGCGAACCTCAAGAAAATATTTCAACCCTCAGATTAACTGAGTTTGCTATACGATAGTTTTTCTCTTTCTCAAATTTCATAGAATGGAAAAATATAACAGGAAAACGGCACACTGCTTAGTTCAACTAGCCTGATTTGAAACAAAACATGGAGCCCCAGAAATTTAGATGTTATTTCTTACTCCCTCTGTCCCATAAAAAGAGTTCCTATGAGATTTGTATTGATCAAACATTCTTAAGTTTGACTAGGTTCATAAAAACATTAGCAATATTTGTATATCTAAATAAATTTATTATAAAAATATATTTAATGTTCTATCTAATAGTACTAATTATGTACCAAAAATATTAATATCTTTTTTGGTTTGTAAGATCCTTGCTAAGATTAATCCTCACTAATAATGCAAGACTTGATTTTGTGCTATATATATAGGACCAAATGTTTACATTCATTTGATTGTGATGCGTCAAGCCTTGGCTATAGTGCAACACCTAGGCGACACTTGAGGGTCTTAGTGGCCAGCCACTACGGTGCATCCTCTACCACAAAAAGATAAATTTAATATCAATATCAAAGGAGATAATGACCCGGCCACTTATATGATAAATCAGATAAACTGAAAAGAACGGATACTACACTTGATCTTAGCAAAAGGCTCACAAAGGTATGAATTACAACGAACAACCGCATCTTATTTTATAGGCTTGCACCTATGCCATATTGCTTGGCTAATAGGGCCCTGATTGGATCCTTTGCACTAACTACTAACTGGCTAAACTTTAGCCCTTGAGGATCCAAACATGAGCAAAGTTTAGCTAAATCTCTAACTAGTTGTTAGTTCACTAGTCCATGTAACTCAACTATCAGGGGCTAACAACTAGTTCTAGTCTATAGAATCCAACAATTAGTTAATGATCCAAACATGTATGGACTAATAACTAGTTGGCTAATTTTTAGCTGGCTATTTTTTAGACATGGCTAACAAACTAGTCTTAGTCCATCCAAACATGGCTGGTACTTTAAACAACTTGTGTTTATGTGTGTGTGGGTATCTGGTGGGCTGAATTTTTAATCAGGCCCATATGCTATAGGAAGCAATTATAACTAATATCAAGGTTGTCTCACCTAGCCTCTCGCCACTTTAAACTTACTTGCGAGACACTTGATCTTTATCCGGTTTGAAACATTGGGCCATTATATTGGACCAAATCACTGCCAGAGCTAGTAAATTGGTAGTGATGATTCCGCTCAAAAAAAAAATGGTATTGATGATGTGGCATCAAACGTGTGCATTAGGCTAGTACAGTACCAAATCGGCATCCTTCCGTAATTTCATCTGACCTCTTCTCTCGTGCCACTCTCGTAGAAAACACGCATCTACCCTACAATTGAAACATTACCAATATCCACTGTATCCATGTGTTTCTTTTTTTTTTCAAAAAAACCCAACTTCTTTTGTCACTAGCGCAGAAAAGATTTTCAAAGAAGAATATTTTTATTTCAAAAACGGGCAAACTGTACGCATCTAACCAATATCAATGTTAACTGCAGTTTACAGAAGCGGTCGGTATGCCTGCTTCCCAAAATTAATCGATTAAAAGATGCGAGACCTTATAAACAGCAACAAAATCAATTAGCACAGACGAGCACCTCAGAAAACAAAAAAAACCAAAAAAAAAAAAAAATTAAATGCGTTAACACCTCGTTACCACTGCACCACATCCTAAATTGTGAGTATATATACGATTCTATTTTGTTTAATTATTTCATAATCCTGTATTAAATATTTTGGCTACTAAATGAACTCAAATTGGAAAAGTTTTGGCTATAAAGTTTTAAATCTTATCAAGCACAACAACTTTGATATTGGATGTATTGAATCTTAAAATATGTGAATTTAAAACAAACAAACACACTAAAAAACTTAAGATAGAAAACTTATCAAATCAGGTTCGACCACTACTCCTTTAATATTAACTATGTAAACTTTCAATGTCCTTTATAATTTCTAAATTTTGAAACTCAAAATCAGTGAACTTAAAACCAAGGTTTTAAATCTGTGGCTAAAGATATTTTGCGGATGACCTCTAAAACAACTATAGCAGAGCCTAAATAGGACTACAGCGGGCTATAGCTGCTAAGTTCTTGTCAACACTCATCGCCAAGAGCAGGCCCCGGTTCCGCAGGTGTCGGAGATGGACCTCCTGAAGAAATGTCGGCTCCAGCTGAAGATGGGCCTCGCCGGTCCAGTCGTTAGGCTCGGCCCAGCAACCGCTACACAGGGCCCGAGTGGAACTAAGGAAGTAGAGTGTGTGCGTTGTAATACTCAAGGGAGAGGAGAGATTGAGTTTGTAACAAGATTTACAACAACCTTACATTCTAATGCAATCGGCCATCTGCCGTCTTCGTCTTGCTCTTCTTCTCCTATGCCTCTGTTCTTCTGAATCCTTCCCCGACCTCTGCTGCTGCTAACACCTGGTATCAGAGACTCTGATCCTTCCTTTGCCTCCCTCTGGTGCCATTTCTGCCTTCGGAATCGGTGTTGGTATGTTGCTCTCGTTCCCTATCAGTGAGCTGCTGTTCGGGGGATTTGAGATCCTGTAATTGCTTCACCTCGCGATTGAATCGACCACAGCGTGATGTGGATCCCCACCCAAATCCTCCACCCCACCTCCACTACACTAGATTCGCCAAACGCTTGGGAGCCATGAACCCAGATACCCAACTCCTCGTAGCGGAAATCCAAAAGCTCACCACCGAGCAATCCACCATTCAGCAGCAGCTCACAAATCAGCGTCATTTGCTCGAACGCCGCTTCTAGGAGGCGGATTCGTCGCTGGAGAAGAGATTCGAGGAGGCAGACCACGCCATCAAGCGCTGCATCCTCGAATCGGAGCTCCTCCAGGACGCGCACCTCACCGTCATTGAGCAAGCCGCCTCCAAGTCCTGGCGCTAGGAGACCAAGGGCGTCGTCGATGACCTCCGCCTCCGCATTGGCAAGCTCGACAAGTACTGGAACCGCTCGGTGATTGACGCCACCGTCGAGCCAGCGCTCATCCTCGAGCTGCCCATCAAATCAGAGCAGTACGCCGCTCCCCCATCTGCTAGCTTCATGGCTCGGCCCAACGGGCACCGCATCGACAACAATCACCGGGAGAGTGAGCATGAGGTTGTCACCACCCTTACTCATTCCCCGGTCACGGGTATGGCCGATCCCTCTGTACAACCTGTTAAATTGCATGGCACTGCACTTGATCTCTCTATCTTACGCAATCGTCCGCTTGATTTACACCACAATCCTACTTTCAAACTTCCCAAAATGAATTTCCCCTCCTTTGATGGCACTGATCTTCGGTTATGGATCACTTGCGCTGAGGATTATTTCGCTATGTACGCTTTTGATCCTTCCATGTGGATCCAATGCTCACGTATGCAGTTCACTGGACCAGCCAAGCGCTGGATCCAATCCATCACATAGAAAATCAAATCCATGCAATGGTCTGATTTCTGCCGCGCTTTGCACGCACTCTTCGATCGCGTTCAGCACGAAGCTCACCTTTGTCAACTCTATCGCATCCGTCAGAATTATGTCGATCGCTTCTCTGAACTTGTGGACCAGCTTACTGCTTATGATTCTATGACTAGTTCTCTGCATTACATTACACGCTTCATTGATGGACTTTAGCCACACATACGTGTTGTTTAAAGATGGCAACGGGCAAAAAAATCCGCGTACCCACGGGCACCCAACCCGGTGGGCCCGGATACGGGCGCGAACCTGTGCCCACGGGCGCGGGCGCGGGCGTAGAGTTGTGCCCAGCGGGCAAAGGTAAATAGGTAAAAAAAGAGCATGCCCGCATCCGCAAACCCGCACTGACATGTGGGGCCACTGCGTAAGAGCTATATAGCCTTCAGATTCTAGGGTTTCAGTTCACTCATCCGTCATCCCCATCGGCGTCGGCGCGTCGCGCCTCACTAGATCCGGTGGTTTCCCCTCTCCCCCATGCTCTCTCTTCCTCTCCACCACGGAGGGCTCCCTCTCCCTCCCTCCCTCTCCCACGGCGTGACTCCACCACGGTGTGGATCCGGCCCCGGCGGAGCGTGGAAGGACAGATCTGGCGACGGCGTGGCCGGGGAGGCCGGATCCGGCGCGCACTCCTCTTCCGATGGCGCTTGCTCCTCCTGTGGCCGATGTGCGCTCCTCCTCTACCCCTCCAGCCGGCGCACACTCCTCGCGACGGCAGTGGCCCGCTCCCTCTCCACCACCTGCAGATGCGCGCGGGAGAGGGTGCATGCGGCGGCGGCGTCCGGATCTAGCGGTGGGCGGCCAGATCCGGCGCTGCTGGCTGTGATTCAGCGCTGGTGGCTGCGCTCGCGCCGGCGGTCCGCTCCCACCCTCGACGGTGAATCTGGCAGCAGTGCAGTCCTTCTCCCCCTTCGGCGGCCTCCACCACCGGATCTGGCGGTAGGCCTCGCCCCTCCGACACCGGCCGCCGGACACCGGCCTCCCCGCACCGAGGCTCCTTCGTCGGCCGCCGTCCTCCCTGCTCCAAGGCTCCAACGCCGGCCGCCATCCTCCCTGCTCCGAAGCTCCGACCCAGGCCACCATCCCCGCTGCGCAGGCTGCCGTCTCTAGCGGGTATGCGGGCATGCCCGCGGGCAAAACATGCCAGCGGATAGCGGGCGCGGGCATAGATATATTGTCGTGGGTGCGGGTTTGTGATTCCTATACCCGCGCGGATTTCACCCGTTGCCATTTTTAGTGTTGTTGTTATTGTTTAGCGTCCTTCTTCTCTAGATACTACGTATGTTAGCCCACAGGATCACCGGCTCAGGTGAGTCGACGACTCACTAGTCTTGCCGAGCACGGCCGACCACGACAGACGTTGTCCGACCACACTCTATGGCTAGAGGTTGAAGAAGGGAGGACAGAGCATACACACAGCAGAGGCACCAGCGTTGGCCGGAGCCCTGTGTAGAAGATGGTAAATCTGAACTTTCTTTGTTGAGTTGTAGTGGCAAACTATATATACAACTCTACTCATCTAGTCCTAGTACAACTGCCCTGCTGCAACAGTGACTAGATAACACACCAAGACTGCATCTGTCCCTGCCGTGGCCACAGAAGAGTCAGGTGACCCGTTCGGCGCCTGCCCCTGCAACGGCTACAGTACCACAGCAGGGAGCCTTTTCGATGGAGTCTGTCTACCCAACGACCATGTGTTTTATGCAGTTTTAACACATGAATTTTTTTTGCACCATAGAATTAAAATCCAGCAGCTACCTCCAGCCTTCTTGTACCTCCAGACAATCATAAATCACAAGATCAAAGATCCACAGATCACAAGAAACAATTTTTTTTCTATGCAAGGATTCATGTGTTTTTTTTCCACTAAAAATCCATGTGTTTTTTTTTTCACTAAAACACATGTGCGACCGGGCAATCTTCTTGCGTACAACCTTATGTAGTTTCGCGTTCGAGCGTGCAAGAGCCAAGAATTCATGTGTTTTTTTCCACTAAAAAATCCATGTGTTTTTTTTTCACTAAAACACATGTGTGTTGTATAGCATTTCTATTTTGATGCCGCCTTCCCTTTCTGTGTGTTCACACGAGAAAGCAGTAACAGCCTACACCCTTTCCTGTTACAGGAAGAAGCCGCTGATCACCCCAGGAGGCATGATGGACGGTGCTGGAATCAGAAAGGGCCCTAACTTCTTCCACCACTGCCGGGACCTGACAAGCCAGCTGGTGGCATCGCGGACAAGCCAGGGCCGCCACCTATCGATCGCCGCCTAGTAGACCTCAAGGCCTATTGTCGCGCACGCGGTTTGTGCGACCACTGCGCCGAGAAGTGGAGCCACGATCACAAGTGCCCAGCTCAAGTCTCGCTTCGAGCAATGGAGGAGGTCTTTGATCTTTTCTCCTATGATGATGCTGTTGTTGATGCTATCACTGATGACCAACCACAGGAAGAATTGGAGGAGAATCTCTGTCTTTGTTTTGCAGCTTCTGCTGCACATGGCTCTACAACCAGTAAAACTTTGCAGTTCGCCGGGACAATGTAGTCGATCCCTCTGCTGATCTTGGTGGATTCTGGCAGTTCTGCTTCTTTCATCAGTCAGTCAGTCGTCAGCAAGCTTTCTGATGTGGTTTTGTATCCAACCAATTGGTCAGTGCGGGTGGCCAATGGGGAATTTATGCAGTGCACTGCTTATGTGGCTTCAGCAGCTTGGGCTATTGGCAATTGTCAGTTTACACATGACCTGAAGGTGCTCCCTCTCACTCAATATGATATCATTCACGGTGTTGATTGGTTGCAGGTCTTCAGTCCTATGAAAATTCATTGGCAAGACAAGTGGATATCATTTCCTTATGGCAGTTCTATTGTCATTCTGCATGGCCTCCATTCTAACTCTGCTGACAGCCATGATGAGGTAGTAGTACGTCCAGTTGCTTTCGGTCGGTACAGTTGCCCCTGCTTCTAACAGTGAGTTACATCCTACAATTGCAAAGCTCCTTGCTGAGTTTCCAAAGGTTTTCTCTGCTCCTACTGAGTTACCACCACCCCGAGCTTGTGATCACAGCATTCCATTGATATCTGGAGCTCGGCCGGTGAATGTGCGGCCATACTGTTATCCACCCACTCTAAAAGATGAGATTGAGTGTCAAGTAGAAGACATGCTCAGCCAAGGTATTATTCAGCCCAGTTCATCACCCTTCTGTTCACTAGTTCTGGTGGTTTGCAAAAAGGACGGTACATGGCATTTTTGCGTGGATTACCGCTACCTCAACACTCTCATTATCAAGAATGTGTTTCCCATTCCAGTGTTCGAACAACTGGTGGATGAATTGGTAGGTGCGCAGTGGTTCTCTACATTAGATCTGCTAGCAGATTATCATCAGATCAGGCTCCAAGAAGGTGAAGAATTCAAGACCCCCTTCTCCACTCATATTGGTCATTATGAGTTCAAAGTGATGGCCTTCGGCCTCTCGGGGGCACCAAGTACTTTCTAGGGTGCTACAAATTCTTGCCTGCGGTCTCTGTTGCGCAAATATGTGGTGGTATTCTTTGATGACATTTTAATCGACAGCAAAAACCTTTGAAGAGCATGTCCAGCACATTCATCTGGTTCTATCATTGCTGGCGTAGAACAATTGGCATGTCCAACTATCCAATTGCAAATTTGCTCAGAATCAGATTGCATATTTGGGCCATATGATCAGTGGCGATGGTGTGTCCACCGACCCTACAAAGATCAAAGCTATCACTACCTGGACACAACCTACTAATGTCAAAGAGTTACGCAGTTTTCCGGGGTTGGCTGTTTTTTACAGATGGTTTGTGCGTCATTATGTAATCATTTCCAAGTCGCTGACAGTTCTTTTGAAGAAGAATGAGTTGTTTGTCTGGACTGAAGACCACACCACTGCTTTCAACACTCTGAAGCAAAGTCCTAGCTCTGCACCAGTTCTAGCCTTACTGGATTTCACTGAAACATTCTGCATTGAGACAAATGCTTGTCTTACCAGTGTTTGTGCTGTTCTTCTTCAGCAGGGCCATCCCTTGGCTTTCATGAGCAAATCTCTGGGGCCACGGAATCAAGGACTCAGCACCTATGAGAAAGAGTATATGGCCATTTTGATTGCAGTTGAGAAGTGGCGTTCATATTTACAAATGGCTGAATTCATTATTTATATAGACTAGCGTAGCCTTGTCCATCTCAATGAACAATGTCTCAATACCCCTTGGCAACAAAAGATGTTCACAAAGTTACTTGGCCTTCCATACCATGTGGTGTATAAGCAGGGCTCTGACAATGGCATTGCAGATGCTTTGTCTCGCCGCGCTCATCAAGTCCAATGCTCTGCTATCTCAGCCCCGGTCCCAGCGTGGTTGGAAGACATTGTGACCAGCTATGTTAAGGACCCCAAGGATCAGGATCTTCAAGCCAAGTTGGCTCTCTCTCCAACATCAGAACCTCCCTATTCCCTGCATCAGGGCATCATTCGTTACAAAGGTACAATCTGGGTTGGTGCTGACCTTCCTCTGCAGACCAAAATCATCCATGCTTTTCATTCTTCAGCTGCTGGTGGCCACTCGGGCTTCTCGGTCACTTACATGCGCATTAAGCAACTCTTTTTCTTGGGTGGGTTTGAAAGATGCTGTTCGTCAGTTTGTTGCTAGCTGTGCTGTGTGTCAATAGGCTAAACCCGACAGAGCTCGATATCCAGGACTGATACAAACCCCTGCTAGTACCCTCCTCAGCTTGGGAGATGGTTTCAATTGACTTTGTGGAAGGACTGCCATCTTCTGGGGTAAGAACTGTATACATGTAGTAGTCCACAAGTTCTCGAAGTACAGTCACTTTATGCCTTTGGCGCATCCCTTCTCTGCATTGTATGTCGCCAAGCTCTTCATGCAACATGTGTATCGCCTCCACGGTTTGCCTCAGTCCATCATCTCGGATAGGGATCGAGTTTTCACAAGCACACCCTGGCAGGAGCTGTTCAAGCTGATTGGTGTTACACTACGCATGTCCTCAGCTTATCATCCGCAGTCGGATGGACAATCAGAGCGGGTAAATCAATGCATGGAAACCTTCTGGAGGTGTTTTGTCAACGCATGTCCTTCTAAGAGGATTGAATGGATCTATCTTGCTGAGTATTGGTACAGCACTTCTTGGCATTCTTCCTTAGGCTTCTCTCCATTCTATGTCTTGTATGGCTATCATCCAAAGCATTTTGGGTTAACTGATGAGTCTGCTTGTCCGCCAGCCTCACTTGCGGATTGGGTTCAAGAGAAATCCACCATTACCTCCCTGATCCAGCAGCATTTGGCTAGAGCACAGTAGAGCATGAAAAGTTAGGCCGACAAGGTACAGTCTGAACGCCAGTTCTCTGTTGGTGATTGGGTCTATTTGAAGTTACAGCCGTACATTCAAACTTCTTTAGCTCCTTGAGCAAATCAGAAGCTGGCCTATAAGTTCTTTGGCCCCTATCAAATTCTGGACAAGATTGGTCAAGTCGCCTATAAGTTACGGTTACCTCTAGATTCTCTCATACATCCAGTGTTCTATGTATCCCAATTGAAGAAAGCTGTGCCCACATAGCATTCAGTGGCAACTCTTCCTCGTCAGCTCGATGGTCTGCAGGTGCCAATCAAGGTACTCCAACGCCGTCTCTTCACCAATGGAACTTCTGTGACTCCGCAGGTTGATTCAGTGGTTGGGGCTGCCAATGTCCTTGGCCACCTGGGAGGTTGCTGAGGCTCTACAGCAGCGTTTCCCTCGAGCACCTGCTTAGGGACGAGCAGCTTCTCTTCAAGGGGGGTGTCAGCACTCATCGCCAAGAGCAGGCCCAGGTTCCACAGGCTATCGAAGATGGACCTCCTGAAGAAATGTCGGCTCCAGCTGAAGATGGGCCTCGCCGGTCCAGTCGGCAGGCTCGGCCCAGCAGCCGCTACACAGGCCTAAGTGGAACTAAGGAAGTAGAGAGCGTGCGTTGTAATACTTAAGGGAGAGGAGAGATTGAGTCTATAACAAGATTTACAACAACCTTACATTCTAACGCAATCGGCCATCTGCCGTCTTCGTCTTGCCTACCTCTGTTCTTCGTCTCCTATGCCTCTATTCTTCTGAATCCTTCCCCGATCTCTGTTGTTGCTAACAGTTCTACGTAAACACAAATAGCTTGATCAGCCTCAAACAGATATAGCCAACTATAGTGACAACTATAGTCAGAGATTTACAACCTTACTTAAAACACATATTTGAAACTCTACAAGACTTAAAATAAAATATCAACTACAAAGTTATAGATTGTATTGGGAACTGCAACTTTAATACAGACCATGTCAACATCCGGATGTTTGAAAACTTTAAATTTCAAAAGCAATGGATTTAAAACAATATTTTGGGACCCTAAGACCCTGTTTGGAATGGAAATTTCTCATAGGAATTTCACAGGAAAACAATTTCTTTGGTTGGCAGAAACTATGTGCTGTTTGGATCAAAGCCTCAAAGGAATGAATTGTTCTGGTGGAAAGGCTGGGTGTCCTTCACAAATCACAGGAATGAGAACATCTGCTCCGACTCAAATTATTCGTGGAAATAAGAGGCACACGCATGCGACTAAAATGAAGTTGAGGCGTGGGAAGCTAGATAAAGTCGTTGAATGCAAGCCCAAACCGCCACTGTCTTACATTTAGCTTGAGCTATATACCTCTTTGGATGAGCAAGCAATCAGCCGCAACTCACAGAAGATGGCGGAGTAGAAGGCGAATTCGCAGTGGAGAGCATGGCATGGGAGAGAAGAATATGAGCAGTGAATGAAGGGATAAAAATGCGGTGGAGACGTGGAGTGAAGATAAGAATAGTGAAGGGATGAGCACCTGCCTTTCCAATGCACACAACCCCCCACACACACACACACGTAATGCATTTTGTCCACGGACCATGAGATTCTTCTAGGCCGCTTCAAATGATTTCCAATAATTCATGGACCGTATGATTAACAGTCTCTATCATTTCAAGGTTTATCTTCAAAGAAATACTAAATGACACTTTGACTACTCATCCAATTCAATATTTACTTTTCTGTTCCCGTGTTCCAATTCATGTGTTTTTTTTCCAGTCCTCTGTTTTACTCATGCGTTACCTTTGTGCTCCTATATTTTCTCTTTTTTCTAGGTTTCTCAATCCTTAATTCCAAAACAAGCACTTAATTATAAACAATTTCAAATAAAAAACTTCTCAACTACAAAGTTGTAGATTGCGTCAAGAGCTACGATTTCGAGATACACATATATCGAAATGATAGCTCTCGACCTGATTTACAACTTTATAGTTGAAAAGCTTTTGATTTGAAGTTGTTTATGTCGACAAAACCATAGAATTTTCTAAGGAAAGTAAGGTTTCCCTTACATTTTGATTCTCAACTCAAGAGAGACCCAACTTTAGGGACACATATGAAGAGGTAATGCTTTATTTTTGGATAAAACTATTTCAAAGAAAGACATTTAGAATGTGTCGGGATCATAAACCTGGGGTCCCTCGCAGACCGGCTTCCCCACAGAGGCTCGGCCCAAGCAGACAACGCACGACTCATGGGCCATCCCAAGTGCTTGAACGACAGGCCAGAAGGACGATCCAATCACCGACCGGAAAGCCTAGGCCGAGGAGGAACGGCGCCCGCTTCCGACTCCGACCCGCCTCTCCGACCGGAGCGCTCGCTTCGGTCTCCAGCCCGCCTACGGACGGTCTCTCCGACCGGAAGGCCTAGCCCAACGCCGCTTCCAACTCCGACCGGCACGGTCAGAACCGACTGGGATCAACCGACCGGGGATGCCTGCTCGGTAAGGACCAGGAAACGGACGGAGAAAGTAAGGCAGGGCGCACAAGTCAAACCGCAATACCAGGGTCCGTACCCTGAGCACCTATAGAAACAGTACTCTGCAACCTCGCTGGCACGATAGAGCCTAAACAGTGTTGTAGGCCTGACGTTTTCCCCTATAGTATTGTGGGCGCCATTAACTCCCATACGGTAAGGCCCCCCCATGCCTCTGAGCATCAACAGTGTTGTGGGCGCCGGCTTTTTTCGTATCAGGACAACATGGTAAAAGTCCTCAGATGCCTCTAGGCATCAACAGTATAGCAGGTACCGACATCTGCCATACCTGAACAAGACGACGTAACCTCCCACGTGCATCTGACATCCAACAGTGTTGTGGGCACCTACCATCATCCTGTACCCGCCCGCGTGGGCAACAAGGATTAGAGGCATACGTATTCTCACCCTCTCACTTGTAAGACCATCCCCTTCATCTATAAAAGGGGATGCGCTCTCTCCAAAACATTCAGATTCAAGTCATTCCAGATTCATTAGATCGATCAAGTTCACTAGTACAGAACCGCCAGGTTCGAACCACGAGCACACGCTCGAACACCTAGTTCATAGCGGGGCTCCCGTCACTCTCGGCCTTTCTGGCAGGAGTCCGACCGGACCTCTTGTACCCCCATCCTTCTCCTTCTCGTTTGTAACCCCACTGCAAACTTCGAGCACCTAGGCTCAGGAATAAAGTCACCAACCGACTCAAACTAGACGTAGGGCACGTTGCCTGAACCAGCATAAACCCTGTGTCATTGAGTGCTAGGCCACCTCCGATCACAACATACGGCAAAACTACAAATATTTACTTGTTGGTCACTTTCTGCACCGACAATTGGCGCCGTCCGTGGGGAAGACATTGTATGTTCAACATTTTTTGGTCATCGGATGGCCCACTTTTCTGCCACTATTGCCATGGCGGGCTCAGGCGATACGATTCGCTTTGGCTCACTGGAGTTTCCCGCACCCTCACCTTTTGGGATGTGGGTTCCACCCATCTGTGTGCCATCCCAGGCCCTCCTCTTTGGAAGCCTGGACTTCATCGCCGACCGGCTCAGCGTACTACACCTCAGCGAGGAGGCTCTCATCCCGGCGCCCATCAAAGGGGCGCCCTCCATCGGCTCCGGGACGCATGACGACTTCAACGATGAGGCATCTGCGCTTCATTCTGAGCAAACTCTCCGCTCAAACCCCGCTGTAAGTAACGTACATACTATTATTTACTTGCTATTTTCTATCTTCCACTGATTATCAGGAGGGACCCCGTTGTCTCCGTGCGCGACCGCCATGCGGCCGGTTCCCCTACGGCCTTGCGTCCCCCACGGATGTGAATGCCCTGGGGGCTCCGAAGGATGCCGGCGCCTCCCGCTCTCATGTCTGAATTCGTGGGGATGGCGAGCTATGCTCCCACCTGTTTCCTCGACCTCATGGATGACGATGTCGAGAGTGACGGCTCTAGCATCGGCGATGTGGCGCCTAGCCACCGTTGTCCCGAGAGTGCGCTATGGCGGATGCTCCAGGACACCCAGCGACAGAAGCAGAGTCCTCAAAGACTCACACCCCTCCAGACCCTCGTATGGAGACCCCCGCGCTCACATGGGAGCACGGTGAAGAGCTACGACAACAGCGACTGAACCAGCCGCCGACTACGCCAGCGCGCTCAGCGCAGCACACTGCTCCTTGCGCGCATAAACCACCAGGCGGCGCCCGGGGTCACGCCCGTCGGGTCCAGCACAACACCATGGATAGGGGGAATGATCCTCCATAGTTCGCTCGGGCCAATCAGAACATCGCCGCTGCGGCAATGCTTCTGCGCGGCCTTCCTGAGCCGAATGACCCCCAGGAACAGGCGATCCACCGGAACCTCCGGGCACTAGTGGAGACCGCCGCCGTTCAATAGGCTGAGAGCTCCGTATCGCGACACCGACTCGCGGCCTCTCTCCCCATCAGGGGAATGGGGACACAACAGATGAGTCGCTCCACCCTCTCACCGCTACAACTGCCAAGCGTGGCACAAGAGGCCGCACCTCCGCCTCGTCTTGACTTGACGACCGCTCCGCACCGACCGCCTGTACACGAGTGGCTCAGGCCAAACCGAGACGCACGCAACAGCGACTGGAGTCCTAGCCCGGATGGCCCGGGACCACGGACCTTTGTCCAACGCCTCTAGCGAGCGCCGCTCCCGCCACGCTCCAACGGAGGCCGAGGCAAAGGCAAGGCCAAACACCAAGATCAAGACGAGGGCCCCTCCACGCAGAAGGGGAAAAAGAACAGAAAACATCGTGGCCGACCGGCCAACTCCGTGTTGGTCGCCACGACTGAACACATGGGCAAACAGCCCTAGCAGGACCCTTCGGGCCACTTCCATGAGCTCATGAAGAGCCCGTGCACCAACCATGCCTACCCCATCAAACACCTCTACAAGGACTGTGAGCTCCTCAAGCGCCTTCTGCGACAGGCCGGTGGGCCAAAGGAAGAAAAAGGCACAGAAGCAGCGGCCAAGACCGGGGGCGTAGCGGACAAGGATCCGGACGACTGAAGATTGAAGTAATCTGACCGGACGTCTACCGACTGAAGGACGACAACAATGACATTCTCACCAAACGCTTGGAACAGCTATGTCGTTTTTCTTCCCTTAAAATTCAGTCTTACCATTGTTTACTTAGCGTTTGCTCCTATAAGAGCACCCCAACTCGAACACTTTTCGACCCGGGTCGCTCGGGGACTCCACGAGGGTGCACTACTACCTCTTTGTTCATTTACTATCATATGGTGAAACTCCTTCTTGCCCAAACAAAAGGGTTAGTTCGTTCCTTTAATTTGCCTTACGTAGCTTTGCTTTAAATATTTTGACCAATCGCACCCTGCCTCTACCTACAGTTACGAGCAGCTGAGCCTCGCGGGCCATGCCCTGGGCTCCTAAGGTTGTAGCCTACGGGACGAATGGGCAAGTACGAAAAAGAAAGAATAAAAAACAAAATTATGCTAAGGTAAAACTAAGGAACGAATGGAACAAGCTTCCCCGAACGGAGTAACTCCATCATAAAAACGAAACCAATTGCAGTCATTAAGCACACAAGAACATTTGCATGGGGGCTCCCCCATGAACTTAAACTTTTTACATCTACTAAACTACTTATACTTCACAAGCTATTAGGGCGGCTCGGCGGCATTTGCTATTGGTGCGACCGGCGAAGGCATAGGCTGCTCACTCCTCGGTGGGACGACATTCGGCTCGGTTGGAGGCAGAACGACGTGCACTTCCGATCCAGACTCCGTGCCATCCGCAGGCTGGATGACGCCCCCTCGACGCATGCTCCTAGCCATGTCTTCATGGCGGACATCCATCACCCACTTCGCAGAGACTTACTCTTCCACCAACCTTGCGTGCGGCAGCAAGCTCTCCCCAATCAATTGGATGTCCTTCGTGCTCAAGCCGTCAGCATACCCGCTGCAGATAGTGGCGAAGTCCAGGCTCGGATGGTGCGTCGCCACCGAGGTCAACACCCCCGATGCTCCGTAGAATAGCCCGCTTGTGATAAGAGCCCGAACCTCATCCGAAACCTCCACCAGCTGGACGGTGGGCATGCTAGTACTTGGCGCCGACCCAAAGACCTCCGAGACAACAAGCTAGGCAACATTGTGGACCTAGTCAAGTTCCCCCTCGAGAGCACGTCGCTCTTCACGGGACTTGGCCAGCACCTCTGCATTCCGACCAAAAGTCGCCTTGACCATCTCCAGGTCCCGCTCCAACGACTTCACCTTTTCTGCCCAGCTCTGCAAAAAGGACGGCAAGCTCAAAAACAAGCTGAAAAGGAAGAAACCAACACAACTAAAAATAGCAAAGGTATGTACCGAAGCGGAAGTTCTCGAGGACGGAGAATTCCTCTGCCTGTCGGGCCGCCTGCGCGCGTAGCCGGGCATTCGCCTCCTTCATCCCCATCATCCGGCCCCGAAGCCTGAGCTCCTCCTGGTCTGCCTCCAACCGGGCCTTATGCTCCGACTCTAGGGCGCTCTGTTCCGACACCAACGCGCTCTGCTCTGACTCAAGGGTCTCCAAGGACTTCTGAAGCACCGCCTCGATGTCCGCCAGGGATTTCCACAAACCCGCCTTGGTCTCCGCCTGGCGGGCCTTTGCCGCCTCAAGCCCCTGCTCAGCGGCGGTCGCCCGCTCCGTTGCACGCTGCCCCTTCACCCGCACCGCGGCCACCTCAGCCACCCAGTCCTAGGACTCGCAGCGGGCGGACTCTAGCTGACGTTCAAGCTCAGCCACCTGGGTATGCTCCACCCGGAGGAAGCGGGAGTTGAGGGACAACATCCCCTTCAGACCCTACGAAAACGAAAAACAAGCATGCTGTGGCAACCAACAACAGACTAAGAGATCAAGAACATGAGAGACTCACTTCCACGGCGAGCTATAGGTCGACCTTGACCAACTGCTGGGTGAACTTAACTTGCTCCTGGGCATCCTCGAGCTTCGCCGATAACTTGAAGAGGTCGAACTCCTCGGTGAGTCCTTGCTCCCCAAGGATGTCCCAGAGTTGACGCTCCTGGGAATCTCGAAGGATGAACCACACCTTTATTGGATCCTCGGGGCAGGGCCACTCTAGGTCACCCTCTGGCAGCCTACCAGAGGGCCCAGCCTCCGACCGAACCACCGCCAGCTCCCACGATGATGCTGGCAGCTCCGCCACGACATCCGCCTCATCGTCGGATGGGATATCCACCACCTCGGTTGCGCGGGCCGCTGATGGGCGTTCCAACTCTATCCTGGCCACGTGTCCCCCAGGCGCCTTCGGCTCCGACCTCGAGGGTGAGCCATGCAGCCCTCTGCCCACCGAGGCAGGGGCCTCGATCTCCTTCTCCTCTTCCGCCGCAACTAGTGGAGGAGGGGCCATGAGGGACACCATTGGTGAAGCCTCCGCCACTACCAGGATCGCCTCCAGCACTGTTGCCGCCGCTGCCGTTGTACCGGCAACCGACCCAGGGAGCGCCACCCCCGGAAGGGAAGGGCTCGCTGCCACCACCCTGTTCCCCCCGCCACTTGCCATGGCGCGCTGCAGGGTGGGCCTCAGAGCCTCCTGCACAGGAGTTGGAGCGATGCTCAACCCCATCATCGCCTGGCCACTAACAAGGAGCACGAGTCGGTCATACTCCAAAAAAAGACTCAACAGCAAAAGATCGAAGAGAAACAAAGAAAAACATACCGGGAGGTAAGCGCCACGACTCTGAAGGCAAGACCCGACGTCGACGGGCCTACAGGACAAGGACCGCTCCTAGGCTGCGACCCGCGCCCCCTCACTTCAGCTGGGGGCGGAGTCGTCCCAACCGGCTCCTGCCCAGCCTACGGGTCACCACGACCCTCGGCTCGGGACGCCCTGACCGAAGCAGTAGGTGGGGCATCCTCCGGCTACAAGTCACGCGCTGGCACCGGTCCTGGCGATGCATGGGTACCAGCCCGCTCCTTGAACCACCCGGCTTGCTTGGCCGCATCCGCAGCAGGCGGGGACGAGACCGGCGACACCACCGAGGGGCGCGGTGACCGCGTCCGCTTCGCCGACGGCGTCCGTGCTTGTTGCACGCTTCCTCGGCATGGGAACCACTGCGCGCCTCTCCGCCTCCTGCTCATCACCAGCGGACATCGCCGTAGGGTCATGACACTCCGCCGAGGTCACGGCGACCTCCCGGCTTTCCTCCTCCTAGGAGAAAATCATGTCATCCACCTCTGTAGGAGCCTCCGACTCAAGCTCTGACTCGACGTCACTCCTTCTTTCCCTAGCATTCACGCGCCGGGCGATCTCCTGCTCCTTCTCTTGCTTCCGCCGAACCTCCTTGGTTCTCTTCCTCTTCCTAGCATCCGTCGCCTCCTAGGCGGCCTGCCGAGCCACGCCCTCCGGTCCCTTGGGAAGGTGCTGCCGGGACTTGTAAACTCTATGTCCCTACAGAACGGTCGACTTGAAATCAAAAAATAGGAAAGCAGAGGAAGATGCACGGACCAAAGGGAAGGGAGCATACCAGCCTGGACACGATCGCAGAGTTGAAAGGTGCGGGCTTCCTATCGACCTTCTCCTTGGGCTTCATCTGTAGCACCCAGTCAAGGCGACTCCAGACCTCGTCGTTCGGCAGCTCCTCCGGTGACGCACGGTCTGGGTCCGTCGGGCCATCGTACCTCCACATCGGCCGCAATCTCTCCGCCAACGGAGCAACCCGACGGCGGTTGAGGGTGTGGAACACCCGCACCCCATCAAGGCCGTGCTGCACAAGCTTCCGGAGCTCCTCCTCGATGATCTCCACCTTCTTCTTCTCCCGACGGGCATAGCCCCACGACCAACTATCCTGCTTCTCTAGCCTCCCGTCGGTGAACGCTAGGAACGACGCCTCCACTAGATTCCTAAAATAAAACCACTCCCTGTGCCACCCCCGGTTGGAGTCGCAGGGGGTGTACACGGGATACGAGCCTCCCACGCTCGATTTCCTCTGCAGGGCGAAACCCCCCACCGGCGCGACCTCGGGCGGATTCCCCACTAGCGAAGCTCACCCAGAGAATAGCCGCCGGAAGAAGTCCGCATGCGGCTCCATCCCAAGGAATGCCTCGCAGATGGTGACAAAGCCGGTGATATGCAGCACCCCCGTCGAATTAAGGTGCTACAGCTCCAAGCCCCACTTGTTGAGGAGCCCACGTAGGAACCAGTGCGCGGGGTATCCTAACCCGCGCTCATGGAAGGCGAGAAAGGAAACCACCTCATCAGGCCGAGGTTGCGGGAACTCCTCCCTCCTGGGAGCCCTCTAGTGCGCCACCTCCTTCAGCGCAGAAACCCCTTCGTGGCAAAGGCCTTCAACACTGACTCCCTCACAGTGGATGACCTCTAGTCCAACATTTCGCTCTGGGATCACGAAAGGATTTGTGAGTTTCTCTCTTCTCCCTCGCTCTCTCCCTTTGCTTTCTCTCCCTTTTCTTTCCTACAAACCACCGCGGCTCTCAAGAACGCTCTCGGCAAAAAGGAAAAGAAAAGGAGGCAGTAGAAGAGGAATAGGTGAAGGAACAGGGCGAAAACCTTCTCCCTCCTCCTACTTAAGGAAAAGGGTGCAGCGGTTGGGGAAGGCTTGCCGATCGGGAAAAATGAAACGGCGGAGCGAAAAACCCTCTCTCTTTCCCATTTAATGCAGATGGGACGCACCCTGACTGATGAGACGCGCCCTGCCCAACGGAACAGTGCCTGATCAGACAGGACGTGGCCTAGGCATGGCCCACCACTACCGCACGCCAACCACTACTGCACGCTGGGCACAACAACCAAAGCACCACCGCACGCAGGCGGCTCTCTGCCTCCCTAGGCGGGACTTGGAAAAACCCAAACAAAAGGATCTCTGCCAGGAGAGACCATCGGACTTCCTAAGTCGATCGAACGGCTCAAAAAAACACCAAGAGACAGGTAAGGAGAAAAGGGATGCCCCATGTAGGCCACGCCGACTCCGTCACGAACGACAAGCACGGGTCTCGGTCGGACATTTCTGACTGTTGCTCTTCAAACCTCATCACTCAAGTCATCAAGGTAACACTACCGACCCCCGCTATTTCTTTATAATCAGTTCATACATCCATACATGCATTCATTCCATACGCCCGTGCCCCCAGACGATTCAGGCCTTGAACCGCCCAGGGGCTCAGGAACTAAGCATCGCACATGCAGTGAAATGCATCACAACGCTCCGTGTTGCGTAATGAAGCGGCAGTTGCCTCATTCGACATGAGCAACGACAGTGCCAGGGGAGAAAACGCAGAGGAGCCCCATGCAGCCCTCGCCCAGTCTAGCAGATAGGGTCATCTCAACCTTCTCGTTCGATCGTAAGCCTCTGCCAAGCCCACAGAATCTCCATCGAGGGGAGGCTATTAGGCCACCTGGGTCGGTCTTCGGAACGACCTAGGCCTCTGCCGAGTTGCAGGTAAAGGAGTAGTGGAATGTCATAAGAGGGCTATGCCGACCCCGTCACGAACGACGGACCCGGATTCCACTCGATCATACCCGTTGGCGAACTCACCGAGCGCGTCACTCGAGCCCGAGTGATCGGGACAAGCGACAAAACTCAGCCCCTCCGGTTGTGAGGAACCGAGGATGGGGTAATGCACACAACTCAAACCGACCCCCATTAAAGGCCCAATGGGGCTCGGGGGCTCAAGACACCAAAACTCTTGGGTCTGCGACCCCGAACTCGCCCCATCAGGATCCACGTCTCCGACTCGCCTGATCCCACGGCGCGCACCGACGCCAGGATCCGCGAGCACCGTCTCGTCCGATCTCAAAACTAACTAACTAACTGCCTTGGCTGTGCGGACTGCACCAAGGCCAGGGTCTGTGACACCAAACTCGCCCAATCCATCAGCTACGCTTTGACTGCACACCAAATGCCTGGGTCTGCGACCCCGAACTTGCCCCATCCGGCTATGCCTGCACTCCAAAAAAGTACCTGGGTCTGTGACCCCGAACTCGCCCCATCAGGATCCACGACTCTGGCTCGCTCGATCCCACGGCGCGCACCAACGCCAGGATCCATGAGCTCTGTCTCGTTCGGTCCCTAAACTAAACTATCTCGATCCCACGGCGCGCACCGATGCTAGGATCTAGGACTCCGACTCGCTCTATCCCATGGCACGCACCGATGTCAGGATCCACGACTCCGACTAGCTCGATCCCACGGCACGCACCGATGCCAGGATCCGTGACTCTGACTCCCTCGATCCCATGGCACGCACCGACGCCAGGATCCATGACTCTGAGTCACTCGATCCCATGGCGCGCACCGACGCCAGGATCCGTGACTTCGACTCGCTCGATCCCACGGCACACACCGACGCCAGAATCCATGACACCGACTTGCTCGACCCCACGGCGCACACCGACACCAGGATCCACAACGCCGACTCGCTCGATCCCACGGCGCGCACCGACACCAGGATCCGCGAGCTCCATCTCGCCCGATCCCTAAAAAACTAACCACCACGGCTGCGCAATGACGCCTTGGTCGACAGCTCCGTCTTGACCAAAAAACACGCACACACGCCCACTAACAATACCCCCAAGCGATTCTGCCTGAATCGCCCGGGGGCTCAGGGGCTACACCCGCGGGTGCGCTCGCGCGCACCAGCCAACGAAACAAAAACCTCCCCCGCTGGCAACACGAAACCCCCCCCAAACGATTCTGCCCGAATCACCTGGTGGCTTGGGGGCTACACCCGCGGGTGCGCTCGCGCGCACCCGCTGTCAAAACAAAAATCCTCCAGATGATTCTACCTGAATCGTCCGAGGGCTCGGGGGCTCCTGTCGGGTTTATAAACCCGGCGTCCCATGTAGACCGGCTTCCCCACAGAGGCTCGCCCGAAGCAGACAACGCATGACTCATCGCCCGACCCAAGTGCCTGAACGATAGGCCAGAAGTACGATCCAATCACCGACCATAAGGCCTAGGCCGAGGAGGAACGGCGCCCGCTTTCGACTCTGACCCGCCTCTCTAACCGGAGCGCTCGCTTTGGTCTCCAGCCCGCCTCCGAACGACCTCTCCGACCGGAAGGCCTGGCCCAACGCCGCTTCCAACTCTGACCCGCGTCTCTGACCGGAGATACGGCAAACCCCTGCTCACTGCTCTTCTCCGATCGGCACGGTCAGAACCGACTGGGATCAACCGACCGGGGACGCCCGCTCGGTAAGGACTAGGAAACGGACGGAGAAAATAAGGCAGGGCGCACAAGTCAAACTGCAATACCAGGGTCCGTACCCTGAGCACCTATAGAAACAGTACTCTGCAACCTCCCTAGCACGACAGAGCCTAAACAGTGTTGTAGGCGCCGACGTTTTCCCCTACAGTATTGTAGGTGCCATTAACTCCCATACGGTAAGGCCCCCATGCCTCTGAGCATCAACAGTGTTGTGGGCGCCAAGTTTTACCGTACCAGGAGAACATGGTAAAAGTCCTCACATGCCTCTAGGCATCAACAGTATAGCAGGTACCGACATCTGCCATACCTGAACAAGACGACATAACCTCTCACGTGCATCTGACATCCAACAGTGTTGTGGGCGCCTACCATCATCCTGTACCCGCCGGCGTGGGCAACAAGGATTAGAAGCATACGTATTCTCTCCCTCTCACTTGTAAGACCATCCCCTTCATCTATAAAAGGGGATGCGCTCTCTCCCAAACATTCAGATTCAAGTCATTATAGATTCATTAGATCGATCAAGTTCACTAGTATAGAACCGCCAGGTTCAAACCACGAGCACACGCTCGAACACGTAGTTCATAGCGGGGCTCCCGTTACTCTCGGCCCTTTCGGCAGGAGTCCGACCGGACCTCTTGTACCCCCCATCCTTCTCCTTCTCGATTGTAACCCCACTGTAAACTTCGAGCACCTGGGCTCAGGAATAAAGTCACCAACCGACTTAAACTGGACGTAGGGCATGTTGCCTGAACCAGTATAAATCCTGTGTCATTGAGTGCTAGGCCATCTCCGATTACAACGTACGGCAAAACTATAAATATTTACTTGTTAGTCACTTTCTGCACTGACAGAATGACTCTTTGTTAAAACTGATTTTCAGATAACCTATGAAAATCATTTACAAAGGCGTCCTAAGGCACCCGTTTCTGTTAATCGATAGAGATGGGCATCTTAAGATATCCGCCGCTAAAAACCAATTTTTAGAGAAAGAGGCTATGTGAATCGTTGCTGTTAATAGTGATTTTTAGAGACATATATTTGAAAATCATTTACACTCTGTTAGTCGTATGGTTAAAAGAGGTAGGCGCCTCAGGACACCCGTCTCTGTAAATCGATCAAAGACGCGGCCACCTTAGGGCGCCTCCGTAAAATGATTTTCAGAGGCGAACATTTTCCATTTACGAAGGCGATCTCTAGATGTATCTGTCTCTATTAATCAGTGAGGTTGACACCGACCCTAAAACCATTGTTATGGTAGTGTGTGATCCTAAAATCCCTTAAAACATAATGGAACGTTCTTCACAACGCCGCCAATATATTTACACTTTTGTGCAACTTTCAGAAGACTGTGTTTATTACGCATCGAGCTAGCAATAGCATATATAATTCCACGTAACCATCACACATGTGATGTACCTCTGTAAAGTTTTACATGCATCTTTGTTCATGACAAGTTGAGGTTATTTTACACGACGCCACGACACGAAGCACATGCATGATCGATGCATCCACCCACTACACCTAGCTAGCTACCAACTCTTGTCACGCATATACACATATACACAGCCATCCACCACATGTACAAACACACCAACCTGGACATGATTTCACCTAATTCTGATTCACATGGCACGTACTGCCGCCGGCCGCCGCCGCCGTGGTCGCTTCCACGGCGGTGGCCGTGACGACAACGCTGGCCGCCGACCGCTTAAGGAACTCGATACAGTCGTCCACCGCCTCGCTCCGGTACGAGTCCGTGTACGCCACTGACGCCGCCGCCGGGCTCACGCGGTCGGCCGCTCTAGACGGCGTCGCTGCCGCCGCCGCCGGCCGTCGCATCGTCGTCGTCACTGGGGCGCCCTTGGTCGTCGTTGCCGTAAACGCAGCCGACAGCATCGCAAGACGCAGCACGACGTACCGGACACGGTCCAGCATAGACACCTGCGTGGCAGCGGCTCCCCGTCGGGGTCGCCGGCCACCGCCGCCGCCGCGCAGCCTCGGGATGCACGTGACTGTCGTCTGCTTCAGGTTCAGGGGCTCGGCCTGTAGGTTCATGTTGGATCGAGATCTCTCTATACTTTGTGCAACCTTCTATGTTGCTTCTTTGGGCACACACAGTAGTAGCTTTAGCTCTTGTTGGACTCCCTTTGCCGAGTTTGATGGGCTTTATATACATGGAAGAGAAAAGGCATTTGGTTATTCCAGTACCTGTCAGCACTGTATTTTAGCAAGATAAAAAAACATGTCGAAGCTACGCAACTTGGTGATTCACATGTTGCATGCAGAGCAAGGGCAGAACAACGGCCAGCACTGCTGCATATCTTTCAGTTGCATGATTGATTGTACAGACAACTAGGCTTGTCTGTATTTGCACCATATAATAGAAAATGCTACATCCATCCCAACAAAAACATTCTACTATTCAAATTTTGGCCCACAGAGAAATAACATTCTACCACTTGGGCACTTAGTGGGACCATGTACCTTAAATCACTGCTGGTTGCTTTGGAGCCGGTAACGATAGTGTATCACTGTTGGTTGATGGATTCAATCGACAATGATAGGTGGATTTTTATTATTGGTTCGTGGCTACGACTAATAAGGGTAGGCAACGTACTATCGCTCTCGGTTGTAGGCACGAACCGGCAATGAAAGTTTACCTATCACTACTCTAGATCTATAACGAAAAGTACTATAGAATATTGCCACTTGGGTAGAAACTGTCAGAAAAAGATGTTAGTCTTCTAGCCTCATAGGGTATAACAAACTTAACAAAATTCGGTTACTTAAAATATTATGCATGGTAATAATATTCTTAAACTATCCAAATAATTGGACAGACAAAACAAACACTTTTACAAAAGATGCCACTTCATATATGATGTAAAATGTAACCAATATAATTCAAGAAAATACAAGCCAAAAAAATCAACCAACATCTTTCTTATGATAGTGATATTGCTGTTTAGCTAAAGTGAATATTATATTTGACGATATCTATTCTGAATAAACATGCCGGAATCCCTGGATTATATGCAACACGAAATAGCTTTGCATAGGCTGGTAAGCTGGTGACTTAATTTCTAGAAGATATGGTTCCATCGACAATCATTCAAAGGAAGATCAAGACCCTAGCTACAAGATTCTTATACAACACTAGTGTGTGAAGTTTGTTTTCAACAAAAACTGTCTTATGCATGACCATCTGATGGAAGCTGCCAAAGCAGTGAGCCACGACAGCCCTATTTGGAGGATTTGATTCCTCACATTCAGCAATTTGACCCCCAATTATCAAGCCGACCACCGAATTAACTAAGCCATCAATTTGGTTGTGAATATTTAAACATCAGAAGATAAGACGAGTTGTCTTGATCTTATTCTACTGCTTAGGCGGTGGTTAGAGATTAGATTCCCCAAATCTGAAAAGCAGGGGAGATTCAGCAAGTAGAAAAGCCATTTAATTATATTCCAGACGAAAAAACATTTGTTTCTCTTTACAGAAGAGACATATGATCCTCGTTGCATCGGAAGGCGTGGTACCGGTTGGCAGTGTGATGTGTAAATAATTAAGGGGCATAATAAGAAGTTAAAACAATTCGAATAGAAATCGTTTCCATAGTCGGACACTCAGGACGAGCGCCTGTAGTCAGCCCACAAGCTCGCCACGCTTGCTGTCTACGCGTTGTGGCCTACAACAGCCACTGGGGCCTGTGGCCCGTGGCTCCGAACCACAAGCCGCGCACCTCCGCTGGTGAGCGAGGAAACCTGTCGCTACAGCGAGCTTATCGGCTGCCGTGATGTGTGTGCCTCCCCCGCCGCCACTGACTCCTTTCATGTCCCAAATTCTTATTTGACACGGGTGCGCCGGTAACAGTATCAATGCACGATGTCTTCCTCGTGAAACCCCTTGGTTAGGGAGGGTGGCAAGTGCGCAGGGCAGGTAGGAGGCCGGCGGACGGGTGGCGGTGGGGCGGACAGGCCTAGGGTCAGGTTTAGTTTTGAGCTTGGAAAAAATCTCTAATGTTCTTGGGACCTAGAGGGATGGCCGGGGCGGTGGCTGGCATGGTGGTTGTGGCGGTCCGAGGGCGGCAAGGCGTGGCAAGCGAGATGCAGAGGGAGGCAGGGAGTGACGTAGCTTGTTGGCCAAGAGAGATCAGAGGGCCCCACATGGGTACTTTCAGGTTGTGTGGGATGATTTGTAGACAGAGTTTCTTGGTGACATAATTGCTAGAGAAATAGCAAGTAGTCTAGGATCCAGACTACCCTTATTATGTAACCATTTTATACCATTTGAGGATAAGTACTTGTCGAAATTGTCTGACAATGGCTAATTTCTCTTCACTGGCGTGGATATATAATGAGGATCTGCAGTTCTGCACATCCTGAGACTGCATCCGGTTGCTAGGCCGGTAAGGATAGGGCTTCTTCATTACTAGTGCACGTTGGGCTGGCACAAGTGGGCCAACACAGATGAGATGCTTTACATTGATGCTATATTAATGCTGAGTGATATTATGAGTTGTTTCATACAGTTAACTAATAAAGTCAGTCTTTGTAAGTTTCGTCCGCATTTAATAGGTTATCACATAAATATTATTATTTCTAATGATATAGCAGCGTTTATAGGAAGAGAGAAGAATTGAGTTTCATATAGATGGAACTCTCTTGGTCTGTTGGTTTCCAACTCTAAATGAGTTATGAAAATAAATGCCTATGAAACAAATTCCCCGTTCGCTTGTCTGAAAAAAGAAGCCAAAGCACTGTAGCGGCTGGTTGTGTGAGAGAGAAATACTGTAGCGGCTGGAAGTTGTACTGTAGCATGTGAGGAGAAGCAGCCGGAGCAGCCGGCTGGTCTGAAATTTCCAGACCAGCCGAACGCGCCCAAAGCATTGAAGATAGTTGTTTTATCTTTTTCTCATTGCATTCTATATGACTTTTTTTTCCAAACCACGCTATGAAACTCTCTACCAATTGTAGAGATTGGCCTAACAATACAATATGTCCCTTAATTTAAGCATTGGAAAATAGGCAAGTTGTCTTCGTGTGATTGTGTATGTTTAGATGGTAGTCATAGATTGAGCAAATTTCAAAGAACTACAAGTACATATGCCATTTTAACACAGGACCTAGGTTCTATACCCTTTTTCATAAGACCACCGTACAACACAAAACCATAGCTTTTTTTTTTCTCAACTCGACGCAAAACAAAATAGATCTGGTTTGGCCCACACCTTGCAAAGAGCATATGAGATGGCAACTTGGTTCATGTGAACAGTTCTTTTGTGAAAGTTTCACATAAACAACATGATCACTAGACTGAGATTAGTTCACTACTACAAAACAAACAATCACTGCCGGTTGCTTCGGAACCGCAGTAATAATCATTCCTGGTTCATAGCTATAATCGGCGGTGATAGAGTAGCTGGTAGTGATATGTAGGTTTTCATTGCCGGTTGTAGCCACAAACCAATAGAGGTAAGTATGTTTTACATTGTTTTGCACATTAAAATTCATAACTTTTTCAAATAAAGTCGGATTAAGACAACCTTTATACCACTTGTAGAGTTCAAAGAGATCTAAATCTTAATAGTTGATAACTTTAATTTGAATGGTTTATATGTCCAAATATTCAATATAAGTTCTCGGGACAGATTTGAGATGGTTGACAATGTTGAATGGAGATAAAGTCAACATCAAAGTTATAGTACTCGACGAATTCTACAACATTACAGATAACAACCTTTTCATTTGAGATCGTTTAAAGTGTCAAATATACAATATAAGATTAATAAATGTGTAGTTAAAAGAGTAACATCAATTATAAGTGATGTGTAGCACAGATGGTATGAACACTTGATACAATGTTGAGGTTCTGAGTTTGAATCCCTAAAAACACATATCTTCTTTTTATTTTTATCATTGTTGGATTATGGCTAAACCCGACACTGATCTCAAGCCTGTGGTGCATGAATTTGTAGTAGTGGTTGTTCTTCCTTAAAATATGCTCTACGAGATGCATTACTCAAAAGAATCTAACCTCCTATCGATCTAACCTACTCATCACGTTAGTTGAGAGGGACTTCCAAGTTAATTACCTAGTGTCGGTGTTTTGTAAACCGGACTAGTAAATTTATATGATTGCCACGCTACTCTAGGAAGAATGATGGTAGCATCCAAAAGACACGAGGATTTATACTGGTTCAGCCCAGAAGACTGATGGTAGCATCCAAAAGACACGAGGATTTATACTGGTTCAGGCCAGAGCCCTATGTCCAGTCTTAGAGATGATCGAGTGTGTGTTCCTCGCTTGAATGCTCTGAAGTTCTTACAATGGGGGTGCAAGAATGGTAGAAGAGGTAGGAGAGCTAGAGCTAAGAGATGAACAACATGAAGGGAAGCTTCAGAAGTCCGGTGGTATGTGGAATGAATGAGAATGAGAGAATGTCCCCTGGGATGGTGCCCTGGTTGCCCTTATATAGAGTTCGGGGCTATGTTAGGTACAAAGAAGAAGGTTCTCCCGACCGAGGGGTCGTGAGCCTGAGGGAGGGTCCTCGCTAACTTGGCTTGCAAGCTACACCATCTTGTGGCGCACGTTCGAGCGTGGTTGTCGTCATGGTCTTGTGCCCACAGTCACGGTAAGGTGTGACGTGGTGCTACTGTGCCGACCGTATTGGCACTGTAGGCGTGGTGGTGGTTCGCCAACCGTCCTGCATGATGTGGTCTCCACCGTAGTCTTCATGATTGTCTCCGGGTCTCCTGGGGGTGTCGTACAGGAGTTGGTGCCCGCCCTAGGTCATCGATCGCCTTGTTATCTTGAAGACTAGGTGGCCACAATCCCGAGCTTCGGGGACATGGCTCCCGCCAGTCTAGATGGCCTCTAAGTCAAGGCCTGCATCGTGGATCCCATTCCATAGTGGGTACAATCGTACATGCGTCACGTCGAGCCGTATCTAGACGGTGGGCACCGTACCTAGTCATCACCGTTGTGTGGTGTTGTCTTGTTTGTGCTGCATGGCTTAGGGATGGCGTTTGACCAGACTAAGGTGACCGTTGTCCCCTTGGTCCTTGTGGGGTCAGTGCGGTGTGCTCACTCCTGTCAGGGTAGGCATGCTAGGCTAGGTCCAACCTCTCCCCGTTCCCCTAGGGGTCGAGATGGTGGAAAGGTCATGATTTTCTTGTGCATCGTGCGGCTAAGTTTGATGAAGGGGTTGTGGCTGACTTTGGCCTTAGCGTTTGGCCTGGTTTTCTTGGACCTGTTGGGCCTCGGTCATTCGGGCCCTTGCTGGCTGATGTGTCGTGGGCCTCTTGGCCTGCTAACTAATCATTGCCTTGAGGCACCTGGGGATCATAACCCCAACAGTAGCCCTCGAGCATTTTAGCGATCACAAAGTGATCGCGAAAGCACTGAGATGCATGTTCGTTGAGTGCGGGTTCGTAGTCGTGTCCTGTCTAGGCTTCATTGCTTGACCCCTTGGGGGCTAGTGCATTCAATGCAGTAGGTGGCCTTATGTTCTGCCCTGTTAGGATGTCCTAACGATGTGGTACGCGACTGCTAAGCCCTGCCATGTCAGTGTGCTGCGTATCGGGGTTTGTGACATAGGCGGGACCGAGTGGTCTAGTCAACGCTGTACCAGCCCTGCCTTTAGGACGGTCTCGATTTCCTCGATCTCACATGGGTATCTTTCACTAGCTATGACCTCCCGTGGTTCACCACGAGGCATGAGGATCTCATGCTGTTCAGTCCACCCCTGTCCTATAAATAGGGGCTTTTTCTACCGTTTGAAGCACTCATGACCATGACTATGAACCGTTCTTTGCCTCTACGAGGGGTTAGGTGCTGTGAGAGTGAGGAAATGAGAGAGGAAAGTCTGAGGAGAATCACGTAGTTCCCGTTATGCGTCCTTCTAGGTGTCGCCGATAGCACCCGAAAGCTGGTGGTGCCCCTTCAATAACTGGTGCTAGAAGGGGTCTTGCGAGCGGGGGAGGATTGAGGCGGTGTTCAGGACAACCGTAGGCCCTTGTGGTTCTAGCACTTCCTCGAACCTGCAGGTTTTGGGTTGCTGAAACACGAGCACCTAGGGCTACAACCAACTGCTCCTAGAGCCTGTAGGTTGCTCCTAGGAGCTGTCTGTGGCTCGGGGGAGGCGTTGCCATCCCTTGGTGTCCCCATCATGCTTTTCGAAGTATGATGGTGGTGGCCTGTAGGCTTGATCCCACCCCATCCTATGCTCCCCGCGCCTTTCTGCCCCAGAGGCTGTGGTGCTACGAGAAGGGACGCAAGACGATTTCTCATCTCCTTCCTTCCACACTTGTAGCTGGCGCCTTTGGGACCCCAACGACGCCGCCTAGGTGACAACATCATCGTCCAGTACTTTTTCAAGTGGTTATGCCGCTCTTGTACTTTTGGGGATTTGAATGAAAAGAATGCTCTTTCCTATGTGTTTGGGTTTCCCCTTGTGCCTGTCGTGAGCCCCGAGCCACAGGATCGGGGCCACACTATCGGCTTGATGTCACGAGGGATCGTCCCCTTGACCTCTTTTTGTGCGGTCATGAGGTTTTCTGAGATCGTGCATTGGCTCGTAGGTCTTGGACCTTTTGTTTCTTCCATGTGGCCAAGCCGTGATCATGCTTTGGGCTACGCATCGCTTCATAAGGAAGACACTACTATGTCACCCTAGCTGTCTGCTTTGTCAAACTCTCCTGGAGAGGTCGCGGACCTCTAACGGTTTATGATTCTCTAGAGCTAACCTTAGGTCTTGGACCTAGGACGTAGGGTGGAGTTGTTCGAGGCTAGGCCCTAACTCCTTACATGGTCATGGGGACCCGACTCCATTTTTCCCTGATGTCCTTGTCAACCTTGAGAGGTCATGTTGCCCTGTTATAGGCAGGTTTGGTTTCACCCCACGCGGGGAGAGGCATGTCTACTATAACCATGCGGTCAAAGCGGTGCGCCTCATCGGGGTCGATGGGTAATTCGAGGGGGCCCGATATCCTCAACAATTGACATGGAGTTCGGCTATGCCTCATCAAGAGACGTCCCATAAATTGTCGGCCATCAAACCCATCGTGTGGCTCCGCCTAGAGGCGGTCAACCTGGGCGACTTGAAAGTGGACAACTCAAACATAGGGAGAGATGGTCACGTGGCTCCGCACCACCTATTAGATCCATAGGGGCCCATCTCACCCTGCCTATATCCCTTTGTGGCCTCAAGCCCTTCTAAGGGCCGGCCCAAGAGTGGGTTTCCTAAGCACGATGCGGGGTCATGGTTGCGGTGGGTCGTTCTGCTCATGATCTTGGGGGTAGTTGACCTCCCTAGTCATGTCGTGGCATAATGGCGCCCACTCACGTGCAGTCGTGCACCACGAAACATGGGCACGTAAATCAAAATGATAAAGAGCAGGAATGTGTAAGGCTTACTTGGTTCACGCTGGTGCGTGGGCAACCGTCGCTCTGCCTCCCCTCTGATCGCTTCACCTACTCTATGGGGTTTTCCAAGTGGTTAGTAAATGTAAGTGAACATGTGTGGGTCTCAAGTGTCCATGGTGGCTATAAATATGCTTAGAGTGGTACGACGGGAGAGGCATTCTCTTTGAGTCATCTGCTCCACCCTTTCTCTATTCTAGTTCTCATGCGTTTGGAGCTCGTTCTCTACCAGCTTGAATGGATTGCGGCAAGTGGCCACTAGAGGAGTCGCCGGATGGCAGCGGGCCACCGCCGCGTCTTCGTGCTTGCCTGCGCGATCAGGGGTAAGTTTGTTCGGATGGTGTTTAAGTCGAAGATTGACCTATATTGACCATGTGCGTTCCTAGGGCTGCCTCCCACGTCGCATCTAGTGGGGCCACCGGTGCCGCTTGTGCTGTGACCCCGCCCATATGAGGGTCGAGTTCATTGTCCTCGTCGTCGTGTTCTTCGGCTGTGACCCCGCCCACTTTAGATTTTGTGCTTTTTTCTTTCGTGTGCTTGCTAATGATCTGGCTGTTCGAATGCCGCAGTCACGTGACCTATCCTAGGTATTGACCCATGAGGCTTGGTGTTGGTATTTCTTAACGCATACAGAAATAATCCACAAGCGCACAGAATTACCATTGTAGCACTTCACCCGGAAGTATTCATGGTATCGTATTTTCCATAGGGAACGAAGGAACTCTTCTAGCTAGTTCATCTAATGACAACACAAGGGTAGAATTAACAGGGGTTGAAATGGATTCCTATGGTTTTACGGTCTAAGGATAGATAAACACGACTCCTACTTACTCACTTTGGCCCCGGCTTACACCTGGTCTGCCAAGCGATACCGGCCTTCGCTCTACGTCGAACACAGACATGGGGGAGTATGAGGGATTAACAGGGCTACCACCACCCACCACCTACCCCTCAACCGTGGGGAACAAAGCAAATGAAGATAGCTTCTAGCCTAGACACCATGTCTACGCTATCAACTATTACTCTAACGTGCATGCAAGGGTTATCCGTCTCTATCAGGGCCCTTCTACTAGAGTACACGCCACAAGGACAGACAATGAACCCATGAACAATTAAGAGTATAGCTTAAATAGTTAAAGACTTTATACCAAAGGAACCACGAACACTCACTTAGCGGGAGAACCCGTTGAAGTAAAGTTGCTCGTCGAGGTACAAGTTGGGGAGACATCGACAAGCCCAGCTCTTCCCCGAACTCTCCCTCACATCTCTCCCTTACTACTCTACTAGCTACTAGGGCCTAAGCCCTTTGGAGTGTTGCTCAAAAGTGGAGAAGCTCTTTGCCTTGTGGTGTGTTTGGAATGAGGAGGGGGAGGCCGCCTTTTATAGGTGGAGTAAGGCGGTGTGTGCGTCTATATTTGGCACGAAGCCTGGTCTCCACCATCTTAGCATGGCGCCATGTGACCACCATTCAAAGGAGCGGCAGAGAAGTGCTAGGGAGGGGGTGGGTGATACAAGGGGTCGGTCGACCCCTGACTAGGCCCTCTCGCCACTGCCTTCACATGGTGGGCCTCTAGGGGTGCATAGGCCATACACGTGAAGATTTACACCAATTGGACATCATTTAATTTGGGTTTGGGCTCTCTTTCTCCACATGGCTAGGTCCTAATTTGGCTTGGTAGCGGGCCTTCTCCTTCTGGGCTCTTTTTGCTTTGCACGATACCGTGTCATACTTTGTTTCTTTGCGCATTTTGAATGTATTTTCCATGGATTCCATGAATGCCCTCCTACAAAAGGTCAAACACCAAAACTTGTGGAGATTGTTAGTTCTAAAACCCTATGTCTAAGCTTGGTGTTTATTTTAGCAGTTATTATATGATAGTTGGCGGTTAGAAATATGAGTTAAGCACCGCCAACAAACTCCCCCACACTTACCCCTTTGCTCATCCTCGAGCAATGCTTAGAGATAAAAGTAATCATGAACAAAACATTCTAAAATATATGGCTTACACAAGAGTTATCCTAACACATTCCTTACACAAGTGGGATATGTAGCATTAGCTAACATGTTTCCTTGGGTTGTTGAAAAGCGGAACAGTTCTCGAAACAAAGTTACCTTCCCAATTTCTCATCTTACTAACTTGGAGTTTTGAAAGTTTCTCTTAAAAAAAGTATAGTTCACTTTATACTCCTCAAGTGGCACTCTCAAATCACTCAATGTGTATAGATCCTTACCAAGGCATAACAATGTTTTGCCTTCTTTTATTTTCTCCTACTTCTAAAAAGGTTTATGTGGAGCTTTAGGTAGGGATAAACAATACAACATACTTGTATTGCATATGTTGTAAAGTCAAATTAAGGACCCATGGAGAGAAATGCCATACTCTTAGATCAAGATGTGCATGTGTGTGGAAAAAGGTAAATTGATACTATACTTCTTTTGTAGATATGATCTCTCTCTATAACTTATTATTTTGAAATATGGCTACCTTTCTTGTTTTTTAATAAATGAGCCTTCATGTACTCATCATTTTTTTCTATTTGTACTTGGACCTTCATGTGTCCATTTTTTATAACCTTTTGTATAGCCTATGTCTCTTCTTTTAAACCACATATTTAGAGAGAGATCACTATCTTTTTAGAATATGGAGTATTTGCCTAATAAATATTTTTTGTCTACTCCTAGTGGTGTAGGAGCAGGGTTTTTGGTGGATGAAAGCATGTTTTTGTGTACTCCCAGTGTAGGAGCAGCATGTCATGTGGGTGTACGTGACCTTGATCTTGGGAGCATGATAAATCTCTCAATAGGGGTCAACAAGACTTGACCAAACTCAACACAATAATAAGCAACTTATGTGGAAGGCTTCAAACTTTGCAAGATGTCAAATTTGGCTTTGGTAGGAATTGCTCACCAATTGAGGAGTATGTGATACTATGGTTTATATTTTTATCAAAATAAATTCTCCAAGTACTTCGAATAGAAATGGTAGGATCTCTAAGTTAAAACTATATCACACTTCACAACAACTTAGTCAACATGATTGTCCTATTAGAATGTTTTCCCACAAGCATAAGTGTATGTATATGGAACAAACTTTATGCAAGCTTTTATGTTAAAGATGTTATGAACATGTCACTTTTCAAAATTATAAATGAAGTGTGGTACATAGGGGCATTGTTCATCAGGAGGAGGTAGCAGGGATAAATTGAGTTTAATTTTAGTGAGCAAGATTTATGTTTGTTCAAACTCAAAGTTAGAGCGAGTTGAGGGTTATGTTGCACAAACCATCATTGAAGATGAAGCAGTTAAGGGGGATCAGAGATGGTTTGACTAAACCAAAGGTTCAACCAATCCTCTCTAGAGCCATCTGTTTCGTTCTTCTATATGATGGATCATTCGGGTTTGTGCAGCGGTTGGTGGGAGATCTCGAATGTGTGCGTGTCGTGCTGGAGGAATCTCCCCCACACTTATTTTTTTGTTCCTGTTTTATTCGACAAAAGAAACCACGGTGGAAACAAACAAGGGCTCTCCCGGTTTGAACACCGGGGAGCTTAAATCATTTTATTATTGTTGTTTATTAATTATTGTATATTTATTAAGTGTTCACCTAACTTATTATAATTATTATTTTTAGTTTTAACTCAAGCAAGGCTAAAGTAAGGATTGCAATGTAAGAATTAGCCTTTATTCATCTCCACACTAGATTACTTCTACTATTTATAAAAGTAATACTCTAAGTTCATTAACCAAAATTTAACACCATGTCAAGTTTGGATTAAAGAAGGCTATTTTAACCTAAGCACCATGCTTAATTTAAAAACCCTATGGGTGTATTGGTGAAATACACCCAAACCAGAGTATATGACATAAACAATAGAAAGCATGATTTTGCATGATCAAGATATTTCCAATGGAGAGAAGCATGAGTTAAAGAAGTTGGTGAACATTTAGTTTGTTTTTATCATTATTCTCTCTTTTTTATAGCAAGATAGAGCTAACATCGTCGTCATCATTTTTGTGCATGGAAATTTTGGTATTCTCACCATCCCCCCCACACTTGGACTTTTGTGTAAAAGTCAAGTGTGTAATGTCAGGGTCTCCTTGTTGAGTGTGTTTCATCATCAAAGATCATCAAGGTATGTAGTCGATGCAGCTCTCATGTTTTCAGGCATCATATGTCCCATGTTCTTCTTGATCTTAACCTGAAAGGATTAACACACAAGAATACCCGAAGGTGCATACTAACTTGATAACATGTTCTTGTTTTTTTATCAATAAGAAAGTTGTTTTTTTTATAATAATCCCTCTTATCTTTTTTATGATAATCTGGGGTATCTCCCGACAGTGCTTTATTTATGGTCATAAGCTTGACCTTGGGAACTTCATTTTGTAGCTATCATTGGTGGTGTAGTTCCCAACTTCACAACAAAGTATTGAGCATTTTCGTTCAAGCTGCAAAGTTAGTGCCACGATGCAACTATGGGATTTGCAATGTCTATGATAAACGAAGGCATCAACAACCATCCTCTTAAAAAGATTGGAGACAAGGATCAAGAGGTGGTTGTGATCCTCGTGGAAGCATGTGGCACTAAGCAAAATGTCCATGGCACATAAGTTTTTGTTCTCAAGAGATATATCGTGTGGAAACAACGTTGAGCCTTGATCATTATCGAGAACAACGGTTTTATGGCCAGAGGGACATGTCTTATGTTCGAGCGAGGTCGGCAATGGATGTTCAGTTTCACTAGAAAGCCTAGGTGAAATGAATGGGAAAATGAACTTCACCTCCTCGAACGGGTTATGGTTGGGATAATGCTCCACCATGGGGTTTTCTAGGTGAGTGGCAGAAGCAGGTTTCCCCCATTCTTCACCAAGGCTCCCATGAGTAGGTTTCCTTTGGAAAAGTTTTTCAAAGGGGTAGCCTATGAGAAGTTCAAAGTCAAGGATGGCAAAGATGTGGAAATCTAAGTGAACCTTGGTTTCATTAATTTCAATTAGCACGTCCCTGACAATCCTACAACACTCAAAGATGAGTCTTGATGGACTTTTGAAGAGTTTGTTGGTCGAGACTAGCGGTATTTTGCCCAGAAGGGTTTCCGCAAGGAATTCAGACATGATATTAGTCTCGACCGTGGGGTCGGTTTCTATGATAGTTCCCCTAAATAAACAAGGTATGGTCATGGAAGGTAAAAGAATCCAAATTGCTTCAGAAGAACATTTCACTTCCATTAGCCATTCCTTCGATGGTTTAGCCTTGGGGGAAACTTCCTCATGAGGATTGTGCCAGAAGTGTTTCGAGGTATTGCCATTGTCCTCAAATTCGATAGGGAACTTCGAAGCATGAATTAATCTTTCCTTTGGTGTTTGTGGTTCGGGTGAGGGCTCATGAGTTGAATCTAAGGATGGTATAGTTTTAGATTCGACTGGTGAGGACTCCTCAACACTCAACGTAACTTTTACCTAGAGGGATTTAGTTCTTATGATGAAAGAAGAGTGTTTGTCTATGAAATGCTCAAGGAATTCTACTTGTTCCGTCATAGCCTTGTGTGTAAAACGACCTCCAGCAGTCATGTCTAGGCATAGGCTAGCACTGATGTCAATACCCAAACAAAAGAGTCACAGTAATATGCTATTGGGTAACAAGTCTGGGCCGGTCTGTATTAACGCTAAAAACCTGGCCCAGGCTGCACCTATGGACTCCTTGTGCTGCTCAAAGTCAAGGATTGCCCTTGGTACAGAGTCGATACAGGACATAGGAAAGAATGCAAGGTGAAACTTGTCTTTAAGTTCATCCCAGTCCCCATTCGTACTTTCTACGGCATGTGTGTACCATTGCTTTGCCTTCCCCATGAGAGAGAAGGGAAACAATTTCCACTTTAGAGTTTCCCATGTCATGCCTAGGATACTCAAGCACGAACACATCTCCTTGAACTCATGCAGGTGATGGAAGGGGTTTTCATTATAGTGCCCTGAGAAGGGTTGTGCCTGAACCATGGCTATCAAGTCAGGGTGGAGTTCACAGCCAGATGAAATCTTTGGTTTAGAAGGTCGCTTAGGAAACTCGCCCTTTGAAGCGAAAAGGGTTGGATTCGATGTAGGCTTCATGGTAAAAGTATTTTTTGTGTTTTTTAGACAAAAAGAAAAGATACAGATACGAGGACAAACTAGGTTTGAAGAAAATACAACCGTTCCCTGGCAACGGCGCTAGAAATGCTTGTTGGTATTTCTTAACGCATACAGAAATAATCCGCAAGCACACAGAATTACTGTTGCAGCACTTCACCTAGAAGTATTCAGGGTATCGTATTTTCCACAGGGAACAGAGGTACTCTTCTAGCTAGTTTGTCCAAGGACAACACAAGGGTAGAATTAGCAGGGGTTGAAATGGATTCCTATGGTTTTACGGTCTAAGGATAGATAAACATGACTCCTTGCTCACTTTGGGTGCTGGCTTACACCTAGTCTGCTAAGCGATATCGGCCTTCTCTCTATGTTGAACACAGACATGGGGGAGTACGAGGGATGAATAGGGCTATCACCACCCACCGCCTACCCCTCAACCTAGCATAGACACCACGTCTACACTATCAACTATTTCTCTAGCGTGCATGCAAGGGTTGTCCATCTCTATCAGGGCCCTTCTACTAGAATACATGCCACAAGGATGGACGATGAACCCACGAACAAGTAAGAGTATAGCTTAACTAGTCAAAGACTTTATACCAAAGGAACCACGAACACTTACTTAGTGGGAGAACCCATTGAAGTAAAGTTGCTCGTCGAGGTACAAGTTGGGAAGACATCGATAAGCTCGGCTCTTCCCCGAACTCTCCCTCACATCTCTCCCTTACTATACTAGCTACTAGGGCCTAAGCCCTTTGGAGTGTTGCTCAAAAGTGGAGAAGCTCTTTGTCTTGTGGTGTGTCTGGAATGAGGAGGGGGGCCTCCTTTTATAGGTGGAGTAAGGCAGTGTGTGAGTCTATATTTGGCGCGAAGCCTGGTCTCCACCGCCTCTGCATGGCGCCATGTGACTGCCATTTGAAGGAGCGGCAGAGAGGCGCTATGGAGGGGGCAAACGACCTCAGGGGTCGGTCGACCCCTGACCGGGCCATCTTGCCACCGTCTTCGCGTGGTGGGCCTATAGGGGTGTATAGGCCATGCACGTGAAGTTTTATGCCAATTAGAGATCATTTAATTTGGGTTTGGGTTCTCTTTCTCCACATGGCTAGGCCCTAATTTAACTTGGTAGTGGGCCTTCTCCTTCTAGGCTCTTTTTTCTTTGCACAATACCGTGTCATACTTTGTTTCTTTGCGCATTTTGAATGTATTTTCCATGGGTTCCATGAATGCCCTCCTACAAATGGTCAACACCAAAACTTGTCGATATTGTTAGTTCTAATGCCCTATGTCTAAGCTTGGCATTTATTTTAGTAGTTGTTATATGATAGTTGGCGGTTAGAAATGTGAGTTAAGCATCGCCAACACTTGGCTTAGTGCAACTTTGTTTTCATGACCGAAGTGTCGTAGATCAGAACTGATGGCAGCGCGCCTTTCGTTGACCTCTCTTTCTCAGGTCATGATTATGTTTCTTCCCTCTTTCCTTATGCGCGGGTGCATGGCCTTGCCCAGAGCTTGCTCTTGGGGCTAGGCTTCATACGTCCCACGGATGTGCATCGATGCACAGTTTTGTTGTGATGTAGCCCTTGTGAATGAGTCATGTCGGCTTGCACGCGCCGACTAACATGGGTCACTCGGAGTCACACATGTCGTTAGGGTGTCGCTTTGTCATGCGCTTATTGAGGCATACTACGATCTTTGGGTGTGGGAAGGATTCAATGATGTTGATGGTTATGTACAAAGTCTTAGCCAGAGAGACTTGTGTCTTGGCGTAGCTTTGGTGCGAACACTAGGTTGCCACGCTGCTGGTCGTGGCTTTTGACATCCGTGGTGCTTGACGTGGCTCGTTGAATTGAGGAATGCGCTATGTTGCAAGCCCTCTAGAGCTCATCGATCGCGTCATTCTCATGCCAGGTCATTTCCTGCCCGCCGTATGCTGCGGCTGAGGTCGCCGAGCGCGACCTCCACGTGCTCCCCTATCGCATAGGGAAGTTGAGTTTGGGCCTAGCCCCTGGGGGCTACCCTTCAGAGCTTGACTCTAGAATGACGCCAATCATCATCGCCCTCGTGAGTTGAGGCTCTGGGGGTTGGCATGCCACCATTGTGATGTCGTAGTTCTCCCATTTGTAGAGGTGGGCCTGCTGAAGGTTGCCTCCTATGGTGATTATCCCATGGGGCCGGACATCTTGAGCTTTAGATAGGTGTAGTTAGGGATGGCCATGATCTTAGCATAGCATGGTCGACCCAGGATGGCGTGGTAGGCACCAGGGAAATCTGCTATTTCGAAGGTGAGCATTTCCGTGCGAAAGTTGGCTCGACCTCTAAACGTCATGAGTAGGTCGACCTCTAAACGTCATGAGTATGTAATCCTCCAGCTTCTTTCTAAATATGCATGATATGATTGAAGAAATCATGGAAGTTTTCATAGATGATTTTTCTATTTATGGAAAAACTTTCGATGATTGTCTTAAAAATTTGGACAAGATTTTGCAAAGGTGTGAAGAAAAGCACTTAGTCCTTAATTGAGAAAAATATCATTTCATGGTTAGAGATGGCATAGTGCTTGGACACTTGGTGTCCAAACAAGAGATTGAGGTAGATAAGGCTAAAATTGAAGTAATTGAATAGTTACCTCCTCCCATAAATATTAGAGGGATTCACAGTTTTCTTGGCCATGCGGGGTTTTACCGCCGCTTTATAAAATATTTTTCACATATTGCTAGACCACTAACAAAGCTTTTGGCCAAGGATGTTCCCTTCGAATTTGATGATGCATGCTTGAAATCCTTTGAAATTCTTAAGAAAGCACTCATCTTTGCACCAATCATTCAACCCCCTGGTTGGTCGTTACCTTTTGAAATTATGTGTGATGCTAGTGATTATGTTGTGGGGGCAGTTTTGGGACAAACAAAAGATAAGAAGCCTCATGCAATTGCTTATGCCAGCAAAATTCTGATAGGACCTCAACTTATTTATGCAACAACTGAAAAAAAACTCCTAGCTATTGTTTTTGCTATAGATAAATTGAGATCCTACTTAGTAGGAGCTAAGGTGATTGTTTACACTAATCATGCTACGTTAAAAATACTTGCTCACTAAGAAAGATGCTAAACCTCGACTTATAAGATGGATTTTGCTACTCCAAGAATTTGACTTAGAAATAAAGGATAAAAAGGGAGTAGAAAATTCTGTTGCAGATCACTTGTCTAGAATGTAGTTTGAAAATCCGCTGGAATTGCCCATCAACGATTCACTTTGGGATGACATGCTCTTCAAGATCACAAAATCTAACCCCTGGTACGCAAATATTGTTAATTTTATGGTTGCAGGATATGTACCACTAGGGGAAAACAAAAGGAAGCTCATCTACAAAAGTTGTCTCCACATTTGGGATGAGCCGTACCTCTTTAGAGTCTATTTTGATGGCCTACTCAGAAGATGTGTATTGGCAGAAGAAGGCATCAAGATCATTGAACGATGCCACTCATCACCATATGGAGGGCATTATGGTGCATTCCGTACTCATTCAAAGATCTGGCAAAGTGGATTCTCCTGGCCAACAATCTATGAAGACATGAAGGATTTCGTTCAGAGGTATGGATCATGTTAGAGGCACGGAAACATCAATTCAAGAGATGCCATGCCACTCACCAACAACCTCCAGATCGAGCTCTTCGATGTCTGGGGAATCGACTACATGGGACCGTTTCCAAAGTAAAAGAACTGTGAATATATCTTGGTGGCAGTTGACTATGTCTCCAAGTGGGTTGAAGCCATGCCATGTAGAGCTACTGATGCAAAGAACTCCAAGAAGATGTTTGAAGAAATAATATTTCCATGACTCAAAGTTCCGAGAATGGTGATTAGTCATGGAGGCACTCACTTCACTAACAGGAACTTTCACAAGTACTTGTTAAGACATGGGATCTATCACAATGTTGCTACTCCATATCACCCTCAGACAAGTGGCCAAGCAGAAACATCGAACAAACAAATCAAGAATATTCTATAGAAGACGGTCAACGAGATGGGGACTACATGGAAGGATAGACTACCCGATGTAATATGGGCTTACAGAACAACCTATAAAACACCACTTGGGATGTCACCATACTAACTTGTCTACGGGAAGACCTGTCATCTATCTGTTGAGCTAGAATTCAAAGCTCATTGGGCCATCAAACGATGGAACGTAGACTTTGAAGCTGCCAGAACCAAGAGGAAGATGCAACTCTCTAAGCTCGATGAATGGCATGAAAAAGAATATCAGAACGCCAAGATATACAAAGAGAGAACAAAGAGATGTCATGATAAGAGGATCAAGAAGGAGTTTGCCCTAGGAGATAAGGTATTACTTTTAATTTCAGGGTTAAATTATTTGGGCACGGAAAACTTTGGAGCAAATTGGAAGGACCGTTCAAGGTTATAAGCACTTCGTCGCATGGAGTGGTGACACTTCAAAATGATGAAGGTACGTTATTCAAGGTAAATGGTCATCGTCTCAAGATCTTTCTAGAACCTAAAAACCAACTGAGGATTTGGATGAGGTAGATTTTATTATTTTACCATAGATTTGCACCTCTGCCCTCCACCTTACAATTCATAATGCGGGAATATCTTTTTTGGGATTAGATAAACATTAGAAACCGCTGCGCGAAAAATCTCCATGAGGTGATGACATGTGGGGTCGGCCGGCCCACCAGTTTGTCACCCCGCCACCGCTTGATTGTTTCACAAACCTTCCAGAGATTTCTCACAAGAATATCCAATTTTCTGATACCATTCGGTTTTTCCTCGTTACGAGACCTCTAATAGATAGATCTTGACCCTTGCTGTAAGTTTTCTCTCCTATATAAACAACCCCCCTGCCTGTCTCCATAGTCATTCCATCAAAGCCTTCCATCTCTAGCAGCACCCAAGCTCTCCTCCTCTCAAGTTCCAATGGCCGATAGAGAGATCGTCCCCTATAGAGTTGAAGAAGACATACCTCTAAGCATCATCCCGCCACAAGAAGTAGCTCCTGTCGCCTCCAACCAATCTTACTTCGCCCAAGCCATCCATCGTACGGTGATCGCTCTACTGCCGCTGCTTCTTCTTCTCCAAGACAAGCCACGCTAGCCAGAGGCACCAAAGATCAAGGTCCTGAAGGAGATCAACCTCCTTCCACCAAAGGCAAACAAGACGCTGACCAGGGTGAAGACCAATAAGTTTGGAGACATTACATGCGCTAAATACAAGTTGGTCACACCTCGCTTGACCATAGATGGTGTTCGTGCTGCTCCTGAACAAGTCAAGGTTGTGCCATCGAAGGAGAAGAAGAAGAGGGCGCCACCCTCTACCCTAGAGAATGAGGAGAAACGCCAATGGTCTACTGTTGCTATGCTGCAAGACAGGATCTAGACCCTCACTGAGTATACCCCTGCTCTGCAGTATAGGATCGATAAAGAGCACATCCATCGTAGGAACCTAGAATATGAGCTTACTATATTAAGCCGCTATGTTGTCAATCAGAACAAGTTTAAGAATTAAGAGTTAGGTTGTGGATCGATAGGGCACAATTAGGTTAATATTTAGGTTGTTTACTTAGCTCAGTGGTTAGGTCGATTGAAGTTTGTGCTAGCTAGTTGAAAGTTTGTGTTTAGGTTGGATTGTGTAATAAAGTGCCCTATCAATGGAATTTTGCTATTACTACCTACTCTCTATTTCTTTTGTATATGTGTTTGTCTCCACATGTTGTGCATAAAGGTAAACAGGAAACAAGTGTGGGGGGAGCACACCATGACAACAAAATGAGATCTGATCATGAAATTTAGAAAGCAATGGACCAAATACCATGCTCACCAAAGTTGGACCCAAATGGGCCTGAGAGTGGGCTGCCCGGCCTCCTACATGGGCCAGATGACCCAACCTAGCTCCTCTTCACCTCTTGCTTCGTCCATGGTTAGGTTTGAGTCCAATATGTTCTATTTTCTCTTATCTCGCTTTCTATTTCAAACCGAATTGGAAATCCTATGATAAACAACTTTAAAACCTGAGGAAAGATTATTTCCGTCCTGACTAAAGGATAGATTCACATAATACTTTTCTTGGAAGTCATGTTACTATTAGGAACTTATTTTTAGGGACCCATGTTACTTACGTTGTTGTGTAATGAGATATTGTAGAATAATAAGAACTTGATTCTTGATGTCTTGTCATTGGAGAATTTTATTTTGAAAAGTTAAAAAGAATAGTTACACTTCTCCTTTGTGGTAAGCCAAGTCCTACCAGAGCCTTACATGATATGATAGACTAGGAAACCTTCTACATATATTACTTGCTACTGCATTGAGTTTGGTCAAACCCTGTGACCCTTGTTGAGAAATTTATCATGCTCCCAAGATCAAGATCACGTACACTCCACATATATCTGCTGCTCTTACACTGGGGGTATGCACAAACATGTTTCCATCCACTCAAAAATATTCTACTCCTACACTAGGAATAGACACAAAAATATGATTGTTAGGACAAAAGCTCCAAGTTCTTGTAAATGTCTCTTAAAAAATTCCAATTGCTGAAAAAGAGGCATGGGCTATGCAAGAGTTATTCATAAAAGAAAGAAAAAAGAAAAAATTGAAAAAATAGACAAGTGTCCGAGATATTTAAAATAATGGGTACTCAGATGCCCGCCTAAAAAAGAAAAAAAGAAGAGAAGAAAGATGAATAAGATAGCCCTTGTTTTCTTGCAAAAGTGTTTCAAAGTTCTAAACAAGAGAGATATATTTCAAGGAGCATAGTAGTTAGTTACCATATTGGAGGACCTATTCATCAAAGGAAATCATGTTTATCCATGACGGTATCTATGTGGGAAGACTCTAGAAGACTCTAGAAGACTCTAGAAGGCGAATCACCAAAGTAGACCCCAAGACACTGACATGTGGGGCTGGCCGGCCCCACTGTCAAGTCGGCTGGCATGTGGGCCCCCCATGTTAGCCTCCCGTCGCTACGTCGGTTCTCCACCGCCTTAGGGTTTGCATCTATGCCATCCTTTTAAGTCAGTTTGATCTGAGTGTCTAGGATATTTGAAGGCCCCTATATATACCTGCCTTTACCCCCCTCTCCACAACATTGCATTTGATCCTGAGAGCCTGAACGCCAGAAACCCTAATTCATATTTCCACCAGGATTAGAGCTAGCAATCAAGAGAAGATTAGTCCTCAATAGGATCTAGTCTTGTATTGGAGATAGAGAGATAGAGTGTGAGGGAAGAGTTTGGAGGAAGTGCCAGCATATCGGTGCTCTCTCTATGACTTGTACCCTGGCGGAATCAAGTTCTTCTTGAGCTTGCTTCTAAGATTTCTCTAGTAATCAAACTTCTACTTCAAGTAAGCATCTTGTTTATATAGTTCTTTAGGTTTGCAACTCTTTCTAAGTACTTTAATCCTTGTAGCTCCTGGGTTAAAGTAGTATTCATAGTGTAAGTGTGGTGCTTGGACTCGGTAAATCATGGATGTACCCTATATTTTGGATCAGTGGTAGCTCATGACGGTGACTCTTGTAGCCTCGTTGAATCCTTTGTAGTCCACCTCTTGTTTGTAGGCCTAGCAGGACCTTGTTGCTATAGAAAACATACTCTGCCTGTGTTTTCTTTAGTAATATCCCCAAAATTGAACAATAGAAGATAGGTTACCGAAGTTAGAACTAGAAGACCTTTGTGATCTCTTTTATACCCCTATTATCTAAGCCTTGTTGTGAAGTTGGGTTAAGTTAGATTTAGTTATTCTCGCACATGTTTCCTTAAGTTCGATATAAAACTAGGATACTTCTGGTGAAGTGCTACATCGGTATAATATCCATGCTTGTGGATTATTCTATGTGCGTAAATATATACCAACAATGCTCTGATCATGTCCGCATCCATGATATCGGGGAGCTCATTGCACTGCTTGGAAAGGCGGTGGATGTAATCACGTAGAATCTCTACCGCTTTTTGTTTGTAGGCTTTGAGATCCTAGGAATTTCCAGGGCACACGTACGTTCCCGAAAAGTTCCCTACGAAGATGCGCTTGAAGTCTGCCCACGAGTGGATGCTATCCACGGGGAGATGCTTGAGCCATGCTCGGGCACTTTCCATGAGGTAGAGTGGTAGGTATTGGATGATGAAGAGATCGTCGTCCGCCCCGCCTACTCGATAGGCAAGGCAAAAGTCTTCTAGCCATACGGCAGGGTTGGTGTCCCCGGAGTACTTGACGATGTTTGGCGGCGCATAGAAACGCATCGGGAACAGCGTTTGCTGGATCCTTTTAGCTAATGCCTATGGGCCACAAGCATCCAGGCTTGGGCTATGTCGAGCATCCCGGACCCTGGGGTGTTGGCCATGGTTGTCCGGGTCACTGTCGCCGTAGTGCAGCGGATCTTTGCCCACCAGGCTTGGCCCAAGGCATCTGCATCCTTGAGTCAGGCGGGCATTGTGGTTCCCAACATAGCGGCTGCACGCTACGGAAAGCTCCCACCTGTGCGATGTGCCACCATTGACAGGACGAAGTATGCTTGGTGCGTGGTACCCCTCGGGGGCACCTCGCGCTGAGGAGATGTGCATGAGGCTAGCCTCAGGATGCCGCCTCTCCACAGAGCTTTGAGCTTGCTGCACCACTGTGGTTTCTAGCAGATCTCGTAGCTCCTAATGAATGTGCTTTCCCTCGTCGGTCGAGGGTTCTAGGGCTGTTCACATGATCATGGTGGTCGCTGTGACATTCTGGCTGGCTCAAGGGAAGACAGGTGTCTCCCTCTTACCCTATTGGATTTGATCGTACACACAACGCGCCCGTGCTTGTGCACCCTCGACGTCGAGGTGCTATGGGCTAGGGCATCCGTTGTCACAGCGTTCGTTCGCCTGATCAGCCTCATGGGCCCTGGCTTATTCCAGGCACCCCTAGTCATACTCTACCTGTTCTCTAGGGGTGCATAGAATCAGATAGGCGTCATCCTCTACGTCCTCCGTCGGTGCCGCCCTATCCTCTAAGAGGTGCAACATGTTCCATTCCCTCAACGGGTGGCAGCTCCCTTCAGAATCAGACGTAGAGTCCATGTTCTCAGGGGTCGCTAGTAGGAGGTAATAGATGGACTCTGGATCCCACTCCATCATCCCCATAAACCAGAGGATTCTGGCGTCGCTGTATGGCCATTGCGCTTGGCTAGCTCTCGTTCAAATAGCGTGATCGCGTCCCTCATTTTGTAGGGCAATGCGGTGCTGGGGTTCCAGAATTCAGCCTTTGGCAGCAGTGGCCGCCTTTGGAGAGTTAGGCAAAGGCATTCGCCAACATGTAGAAAACGCGTCAACTTACTGGCCCGGGATTCTCCCTAAGATAGGCATAAATCCTACATGCTAGCGCATCAAAATCGGTCTGTGATCGAGCGTCGAGATGTGTGGCGGAGCCGCATTCTCTTCGCTGAGTTGCAGCTAACCCAGATGGTCGGCTATGAAGTCTAGGTCCCCGAAGCGCAGGTCTTGGCCGGGGAGAATACTATTTACGGGAGTTAGCCCATCGATGTCAGCGAACTCAAGGCTTCCAAAGTGGATGCGGCCACGCTAGGAGCTAGTCCGATGTAGGTGCAGGGAGCCATCACTTCCTTCTCAACAACATGAGTGCGCTACTGTACCCTACCTGGCGCGCCAACTGTTAGTGTTTTGTAAACTAGACTAGTAAATTTATTTGATTGTCACGCTGCTCTAGGAAGACGATGATAGCATCCAAAAGACATGAGGATTTATACTAGTTCAGGCCAGAGCAATACGTTTAGTCTTAGAGATGATCGAGTGCATGTTCCTCGCTTGAATGCTCTGAAGTTCTTACAATGGGGGTGGAAGAATGGTGGAAGACGTAGGAGAGCTAGAGCTAAGAGATGAACTGTCAGAAGGGAAGCTTCAGGGTCCGATGGTATGTGGAATGAATGAGAATGAAAGAATGTCCCCTAGGATGATGCCCTGGTTGCCTTTATATAGAGTTCAGGGCCAGGGCAGGTACAAAGAAGAAGGTTCTCCAGACCGAGGGGTCGTGAGCCTAAAGAAGGGTCCTAGCTAACTTGGCTTACAAGCAATGCTGTCTTGTGGCGCACGTGTGGGCGTAGTTGTCGTCATGGTCTTGTGCCCATGTCACGGTAAGGTGTGGCGTGGTGCTACTGTGCCAGCCATGGCGGCACTATAGACACGGTGGTGGTTCGCCAGCCATCCTACGCAATGTGGTCTCCGACGTGGTCTTCGTCATCGTCTCTGGGTCTCCTGGGGTTGTCGTATAGGAGTAGGTGGCCATCGATCGCCTGGTTATCTTAAAGAGTAGGTGGCCACAATCCCGAGCTCTGGGGTCATGGCTCCATTGGTCTGGATGGCCTCTAAGTCAAGGCCTCCATCGTGGATCTCATCCCGTAGTGGGTGGAATCATACATGTGTCTTGTTGGGCCATATCTAGACGGTGGCCACCGTACCTAGCCGTTACCATTGTGCGGTGTTGTCTTGTCCGTGCTACATGGCGCAGGGATGGCGTCTGACTAGACTGAGGTGACCGCTGTCCCCTCGGTCCTTGCTGGGTCAGTGCGGCATGCTCACTCCTATCAGAATAGGCACGCTAGGCTAGGTCCAACCTCTCCCTGTTCCTCCTAGGGGTCGGGATGGTGGAGAGGTCATGAGTTTCTTGTGCTTCATGCGGCTAAGTCTGATGAAGGGGTCGTGGCTGACTTTGGCCTTAGCGCTTGGCCTAGTTTACTCGGACCAACTGGGACTCGGTCATTTGGGCCCTCGCTGGCTGTTGTGTCATGGGCCGCTCAGGTTGCTAACTAATCGTTGCCTTGAAACACCCGGGGATCATAACCCCGACACCTAGCCTCATGATTATTTCTCGATGAGGAAGAGAAACAAAAACTGGTTTTCTACGTGTTATATATGCACCTTGTAACTGCACGAAAGATTCGATTTGGTTTTGGTAATTGAGTGACAATATTAATGGACTAACATATTTCACATGAGATGAAAGTGTAGGTTTACTCCACAAATGGTGTTGAGCAACATGGAGCCTTGGAGAGGAGGTGGCTTGGACATGTGATCCAAAGGTTCAACATGAGAGGAGATGATGGATGGAGATGAAAGCAAAATGCAAGCCAAAGATATATGCATAGGTTTTGCTTTCACCGGACTAAGATGTGTAGAGAAGTGATGGGCCAGATTTAAGGTAGATAGTCATACTGTACGAGCATTATAATCATATAAATATTATATTTATTCATCAGCATCTTGTATAATGTTTTTTCTGATACTGCCAAAACTTTTAGATGGATATGGACATATACATGCAAATGACAAAACATATAAACCCTTTACACTTACTTGGTCAACACATTTTGTGCCTCAATATCATGGATGGATACGTCACCCACAGATGAAAGAATAATAGCTAAAAATAAAAACCGTGGTGAGCAAGTTCCATACCATCAAACTTTGATCAACTGATCCCTATGTTTGTATTTATATATGCCTTGTTTTTTTAGTTGAAGAACATGTAGCTTTGGCCAACATTAAAATGCTAGCAACATCTGGACTACTTGACATAGTGGACTGGATCACATCTGTTTGTGCCCAGCTGCATGGGTAAGCCAAAGCTTGGCCCACGAAAGCCCAATAAGGAAGCTCCAGGTCTCCTATGGCTTTCTGTGTTCCACTGTTGGTTCATCTTGGTTGTGTGCAGGGTGTACACTTGTGTCGGTATAGAAAGTGACCAACTAGTGAATATTTGTAGTTTTGCTGTACGTTGTGATCGGAGGTGGCCTAGCACTCAATGACACAGGATTTATATTGGTTCAGGCAACGTGCCCTACGTCCAGTGTGGGTCGGTCGTTGACTTTATTCCTGAGCCCAAGTGCTCAAAGTCTGTAGTGGGGTTACAAACGAGAAGGAGAAAGATGGGGTGTACGAGAGGCCCGGTCGGGTCCGACCGGAAGGGCCGAGAGCGACCGGAGCTCCGCTATGAGCTAGGTGTCTGAGCATGTGCTTGAGGGGTTGTGAGCTATCAATCTAGTGAATCTGAACTTGAAGAAGTCAACCTCCTTCATTGGAGAGAGCGCATCCCCTTTTATAGATGAAGGGGATGGCTTTACAGATGAGAGGGAGAGAGTACAGATGTTTCTAAGCCTTGTTGCCCATGCCGATGAGGATAGTGATGATGGTAGGCGACCACAACACTGTTGATGTTTATGTGGAATGTCAGATGCACATGGGAGGTTGTGTTGGCTTCTTTAGGAAGGGTGGATGTCGGTACCTACAAAATACTGTTGGTATGTGAGGAGCCTGTCACAGAACCAACCAATTTATAAGAGCACAAGTACAAAAACAATCGCCGAAATGATCAAATTCTCGAACTTGAGCCCATATAAACCCGGTAGTCAACTAAAATCTCAAAGGATTTCAAACCAACTTGCATACAACCAAGATCACAGTAATTCAACATAACATATCGTACGTTACAACATTTCACAGACTTTCGCAAATACATTACATCATCACAGAGTCATCGTTATTACAAAACAAGTCTTGTAAAACATGCGGAAGCAAATTGTTTAACTCACACACCTGAGTTCAAATACACATACTGGTTCACTGATCACAGCCCGCAAAAGCATTCAGATAAGAGAACAGAGATCATGCCCATGATCTAGTCTTCGTCACTCGCCGGGTGGAGACAATACTTACAGAATCCCTGATAAAGAAGGTCATCTACAACAAGAGGGAATAAACCCTGAGTATGGGAATGTACTCAGCTAGACTTACCCGTCGAAAACCAAAATAAATGACACCAAGGATTATGCATAGCTTAATGTTGTGGATCTGGCTGACACTTTCTTTTTTGCGGAAAAGCATAAGTAATAATGATTAACTCATAACCTGGACTAGTAGTGACTTTTAGCCATTAACCTGTCAACTATATTAGCACCTGTACTAATCAATCATTTTATTAGGGTGCAAACATTAATAACCATATCAGGTATTCATTGTGTCAACCTTATCATCATCATCATCCATTTAACCATATCGTTAAATTAATTGAATCTACGTTGCCGCTGCTCAGTCAAGTTCTCACTATCCGGGAGAGACGGCGATTCGAATCGATTCCTATCCAGCTGGAGGGATATTCCTAAACACAAACCCTGCTTCCCCCATCAGGGTCGCAAACAAGTCACCTTTGATACGATTCAGGAGTCGCGAGTCCGAACAGATCGACATTCTCAGAGAACCACTCTGCCAAGGTTGTTCGGGACTCTAACCCGCCTTGGACTTATGCCAATGGCTCTCCGCACATCCTTACTACCTCCAGAATGCACGCCACTGCTCGCGTCCCCGGCCTGTGTCGAACTACTAGGCTTCACGGTCGGAACGACTTATCCAGCCAGCTAAGTGTTAGGCTGCGTTCAACATGACATGAGGACGTACAGCGTATCGGTCCTTAAACGACTCAGACGGAGTCACTATGTTCAAACCTACACAAGACCCCGCCCGGTCTTAATTCATTATTCACATGGTTCTTTTCCACGATAGCAAATATAGCCAACCATGATCCACCTCATCCTAGAGCTCGCAGGTGACAGGAAATCACCTGACTTCTACCGCACTAAGCATGGCTAAGCATTTAACCCATTCCTGAACTTAAATAGGATTCCAGTGCGATATCTGGACAAGGAAGGATATATATAATGCAGCAATTAGTTCCAACCAATTCCTATACTTAATGCATCATCAACAATAAAAGACACTCAAAGTATTTGTAAAAGCATAGGAGGCTTAATATGCTCCGGGGCTTGCCTTTCAGGAACGAGGAAGGCTGGTGGTCAGGGCACTCGGGCAATTCCTCCGCGGCGACTGCTTCATTGGCTTCCTGCACCTCGGGTTCCTCCTCCTGGTTGGCTCCCTCGAACTCCAGCAACGTCACTCCCTCCGGCACACCTATTGCATGAATGCGTAAGATAAATATCATGGATGCACATGAACGAATGTCAGGGATGCTCGGGGAATGCGCATGTTTGCTGTAGTTTGCATATTCCAACTTAAGCCCTATTCAAATCACTTTACTTACCAAGTTTATACAACCTAATGTATAATTGCTCATCTTCAGTTAATGACCTAGCACCTACACCTAAGCATATTCTCAAGTTAGGCTAACCCCTAAACAATCAACGAGAACATTGCATCAAGCATACACTCAAGCATTTGTATTTCAGCAAAATGAAGACTATGTAGCGGTACAGTAAACTGGCCATAACTGGAGATTTATAAATCCAATTGACATGCAACAAGACAATTTGGAAAGCTTATGAAATTGTCTACAATTCATTTTCAGACCTCAAAGCATGATTCAAACCTTTACCAGGTTGAATTCCTAAATCAACAAAACTCTGTCCTCCCAAGACAGAGAGTAAGCAAAACTGGAAACTAACTTTAAACAGCTGTAGTTTCTAAACTACTAGGCCAATTTCCCTGAAATTTTGACAGGAGCTAGATACATAAATTATCTACAACTCTTGTGTTCATCACATTTACAGAAAATCAAAATATCATGGGGAACTTCCTAAAGTCCCCAGATCTGACCAGAGGGACATGATGCAAACGAAATAATTATTAACTTATGATGTAAACAAATAATTGGACAAAACTAACTCTAGTCACATATCACTTATATCACAAGAACACCAGAAAGTAGGGTGTTCATCCCCAAAACATTTCTTTTAATACCTTTCTTAATTTATTTAATTAATTAGAGGAAATAGTAAACATATATGAAAAATACACCATTAAATCTACAAAAATTACAATAGACACTACATGCCCTAAGTAGACTATCATAAAAATTTCACACCATTTGAGTAAGTATAACAACCTACACAAAAATGCTAAGGCAGAATGGCTAAAAATGACATAATTAGGAAACCTTAGTGAAATGTGTCAAGCAACAGATTTCATATTTTTCCTAGCATCCTTAAGGTACTAAGATACTACCTACCAAGTTTCATTGCCATAGGATTCCTAGATAATTTACAAAATTCACACAAGTATCCACCAATGATAAAAGGAAAATCTATAACTCAAAAACTACACATGCAATGACTCTCAAATTTTAACCAGAGCTTCTACTAAGCAATACTAGCTTACCCACAAAATTTCACAATTTTTGGATCACATAAATTCAAGATATGATTTAAACAAGTTTGCATGCGTTCAAAAACACATTTCAAGTTCCTATTTAATTCATCCAAAATTTCTACATAATGTGCTCAAGACATATTTTTCTTAAATACTAGATCTCACTGTGAGTCTAACAAAATTTGAATAACAGTATTTGGATCTACAAAAATGGAGTTACAAAATTTACAAAACCGCAGTCAAAACTGAAAATTTGAACTATCTTATGAATACACAACCACTAACGTGTGGGACCTGCCTGTCAGCCGGACCGGCTTGTCAGTGACACAGAACAGGGGAGGCGGCGTTCGATGGCATGGCGGTGGTCTAGCTCGCCGACGGCGAGGTCTCCGGCGACACCACGGCCACCTACGTGCTCTATGTGACGAGGGGAACCAATTTGTGCAAGTGGCAAGACCTAAGACCTAGCGGAGGGGGCTCGTCGCCGGTGATGGCGGCACGACAAAGCTCTGGTGCGAGCTGCCGGTGATGGCAAGCCATGGCTGGCTCAACCGAGCATGGCATGAGCTACAGGAGGTCGCCACGGTGCTATCCCAGCAAAGAGAAGAGGCGGGGAGGGTTCCTAGCTACCCCGACCACGGCGGCCTCAATTCTGGCGAGGGCACGCTCATGGCGGCGGTGACTGGAATGGCGAATGCGCCCTTACCAATGCTCAAACAGCTCGGCTAAGGGGTGGAGAAGGTAGAGGAGAACACGGCGGAGCTACGGATGAGCTGGCCGACGCATTTTTGCAGCGGCGAGCGAGCTAGGCGACGGCGGAGCTTGCTCGACAGCAATGGCGGGGCGTTGCTGCGCTTTGGCTGTGGTGGGAAGCGAAGGAAATGCAAAATGGAGCTGACGAACTGGTCGGGCAGGCATGTAGGTGGGTTCAGGTCGTGGCCGGCCGTGCTAGGGAGTCCACAGTGCGTGGCAGCGCGCTCAGGCGACCGGCGACGCGCGGTGTACACGTGGCCGTTGAGTTCTGAATTCGGTCAGGCACTGTAGCATCGTTTCAGTGAACCCGAACGAGCCTGACAACGTTACTTGATGGCCCTCTTTCTCCTAATCCGTTGGTCATTAGCGAAAACAGTCAAGATGAAAGTTGTAGCCCGTACTTCCATCTTAAATTTCTATTTAAGTACCAAGGACTAATTCTCAACAGATACAGAGTAAAATCAAGCCAAAGTCAGCTCAATCAAACTGGAATGGCATTTAGGACTTAGAAATATTTTCAGTGTTGAATCAGCTTTCACTTCTGACTTGTGGGCCCTTTTTGAGTATGTTGTGCACATTTTCATGACTTGGCTTCTAAACAAAGTTTGTTCCTTATAAAATTTGCTACAACTTTGCTTTAGGTTGCTCAGACATGCAAACATCCTAAGCTACACTTTTTAAACAGTCAAACAATAGGGTTTAGGGGTCAAAACAGTCAAACCATGACTTGGGAACCTAATTAGGCAAAATGATCAACATGAACATTGTTCCTAATGACATTCTAAGTATAACTAAGGTTCTTAGGAGAATAATTAGCCACACCCCACATTGGTCACACAAGAATCAAGCATGGTATGTACTGAAACAATGAAAAACACATGAAATGTTACACTTGTTTCATAGTCATGTTTCACATGTTTCATGATCTTGTTGCATGGTACTAACTAACCATGTTTCACTAAAGTGTGTTGCATATGTTGCACTTGAGTGTTGCACACTATTCATTTCATAAAACAAACACACATGGATATGACAATATGTTTCAATGTTTCACAAGCATGTTTCATGCAATATAAGCTCATGAATGGATGAATGATGCTCATGTTTATGAAATGCAAGTGCAAATGTGGAAGCTAAACACCAGGGGTGTTACAGCCCTCCCCCCTTATAAAAATCTCGTCCTGAGATTTAAAAAGAGTACTATTGTTGATAGAATTCCTTATAATCGTCCCTCAAATAATCTTCTCTTTCCCACGTTGCATCACGTTCACTACCCTGATTACTCCACATGACTTTGTAAAACTTGACCACATGACTTCGAGTCACTCGCTCACGAGTGTCAATCACTCGGACCGGCTTTTCTTCAAAGGTCAAATCGGATTTTAACTCGATATCCCCCAATGGAACTCTCTCTTCAGGGACACGAAGACATTTCTTCAATTGGGATACATGAACGACATTGAAGATAGCACTCATCTCTGGAGGTAATTGAATCTTGTATGCCACCTTACCACTTTGTCCAATGATTTCAAACGGACCAACATATCTCGGCGCAAGCTTTCGCTTCACACCAAAGCGTTGGACACTCTTCATAGGTGAGACTTTCAGATAAACGAAGTCTCCAACTTCGAACTCAATAGGTTTTCTACGTCGATCAGCATAACTTTTCTGCCTAGCTTGAGCTACGGCCATGTGAGTTTGGATAGTACGGACTTGTTCTTCGGCTTCTTGAACAAAATCAATTCCATAATATCTCCTTTCACCGGCTTCTACCCAGTTCAACGGGGTTCTACACTTTTGGCCATACAAAGCTTCAAACGGTGCCATCATGATACTCTCTTGATAACTGTTATTGTACGAGAATTCAGCTAGGGGCAACCATTTTTCCCATGAGCCCTTAGCCGAGATGACACATGCTCTCAACATATCTTCTAAGATTTGATTCACTCGCTCAGTTTGCCCATTGGTTTGTGGATGATACGCAGAGCTTCTTACTAGCTTAGTTCCTAATAATCCGTGTAAGTGCTCCCAAAAGCGAGTAGTGAACTGTGGTCCTCTATCTGAGACAATAGTACGAGAGATCCCATGAAGTCAGACTATCTGGTTGAAGTACAACTCCACATAGTCGGTTGGACGAAAGTCTATGCGGACAGAAATGAAGTGTGCTGACTTGGTCAGCCGGTCAACAATCACCCAAATGGAGTTAAAATTCCTCTGAGTAGTCGGGAGTCCAACAATAAAATCCATACTTATCTCCTCCCATTTCCAACCTAGAATAGACAGTGGCTGAAGTAATCCAGCTTTCATGTGCACAGCCTTGACCCAACAACAAGTGTCGCACCTAGCCACATAAGCGGCTATCTCTTTCTTCATTTTGGTCCACCAAAATCGAGGCTTCAAATCATGATACATTTTACTACTGCGAGGATGAATAGATAATTTAGAGGAATGGGCTTCGGATATGATATGATTTCTAAGCTCTCTATCCTTCGGAACTACCAACCTATCCTTGAACCATAACACGCCTTCCTCATCAACTCGAAAATGTTTAGTTTCTTGCTCTTTCATCTTGCGCTTGATGTGAAACACACCTGCATCTATCTTCTGTAGCTCGATTATTTGACTCTGTAGAGTACAACTGACAGTGATGTTGTGAAGGACTGCAGGATGAAGGAGCTTCGACAAATGGACATCACTCTCAATCAATGAGTGGTAATGAGACTTCCTGCTTAAGGCATCCGCTACGACGTTTGCCTTGCTAGGGTGATAGTGCACTTGGAGGTTATAATCCTTGATCAACTCGAACCATCTTCTCTGACGCATATTCAACTCTGGCTAAGTGAAGATGTACTTGAGACTTTTATGATTAGTGTAGATGTTGCACACATTGCTAAGTAAATAATGTCTCCAGGCCTTCAAAGCATGAACAACATCAGCGAGTTCCAAGTCATGCGTTGGATAATTCACTTCATGCTTCCGAAGTTGGCGAGAGGTATAAGCAATGACTCTACCTTCCTGCATAAGAACACCTCCTAACCTAATACCTGATGCATCACAGAACACATCAAATGGTTTCTCGATATCCGGTTGTTCCAAAACCGGATGGAACACCTCGGGTGTTAGCCTTGCATAACTTGACTTGCATAACATGAGCATGAGCATCAAGCATTCATAAACCATCATTTACAATTGAAACATTTGATCGAAACATATGAAACATTGCTTGTTATCTCGTGTTTCTTGGAATATATGCATAGGATCATGTGTAAACGAATGCAAGTAGGTAGTGTTAGTCACTAAAACACCGTAGCTATACTTAGGTTAGCAAATGGAACATGGTTCATGAATGTCACTTCCCATGATCAAGCCTTAAGTCATGTTTCATGTGATTACACTAAATAGCTCTGTGAGTGCCTAATACATGAAATGATTATATGACCTTGCAATTAGCCTAAACATGTTTAGAGTATCATTATGAACAACTTTGATATTCATAGCTAGGGCTAAATAGATCACTAAGTCATAGTTCTTGTTCAAGTCATCATTTGAATGTAGCTTGTTTGACCAAGTTTGAACTATGTGTTAGAGACCTTGCATGGAGGTGGTCACTAAAGCAAAGTTGTAGTATTTGGTATAAGGAACAACTTTTATTTTTAGGTCATTGACTGATTTAGCTTCTAACATGATTGAATTTGGATCACAAAAATCATCAAAGCACTGATTTCAACACTTAGCAAATTTCACCAAGTCTTTTCGGTTGACAGCTGACAAGCTCAATTTTGGATGGATTTTTCTCGGCACTGGTCGCGAATTAGCACTGGGTCCTTGAATAGAAATTTGAGCTAGAACATAGGTCTACAATTTCGGTTTAGATTATGCGCGCTAATTCTTCACGTATTGGAAGATCGAGCTTTGCAAAAACACGCTGTCAGGCTTCTTTGCAGACTCTGAACCAACTGAATCACCCAGCTCGATGGCCGACCGGCTTCAGGCATCGCGCGCCGCATGGAGGTCCACAGCGGCCACGCGTCACCAGCGACCTGCCCCGCGTGGCAAAGCCAGTCCAGAGCGTGCCTTCAACTCCCCAGCGTCCGCCTGCACTCAGCCGCGCCCTCATTTCCTCATTTCGCCTCCTCCTTCCTCGCCGCAGCGACAGCCGAGCTCATCTCACCTCCACCGTCGCCATAGCCAGCTCAAGCTAGCGCTGAGCCGCCCTTTCGCCACCGCAACAGCATCACCGCCTTCCCAGTGACTTCCTGCGTCCCCCAGTGCCCGCTGTTCAAGCTTGGTAAGCCATCGCGCTGTGCAAAGCCTCGCCGGAGCATCACCGTGAGCCCCATCGTCGTGGCCATGTCGCCACCGTCAACCTCTCGTCACGCTAGTTGATGCGCTAGGTTCGCCGTAGCCCGTAGATGCTCGGCGTAGCGTTTGATTGAGCCACCGTAGCTTTCACCGGCGTCTCGCCGTCGGCCTGCACCTCCGCTCCGCCATGGCCGCCGCCGCCGTTGATAGCACCGACGAGAAGTCCCACCAAGTAGAGCATTGTGTGCGCGAGGTCGAGTAGAACATCTGGTGATGATGTCACCGCCGGCAAGTTCGCTGTCGGTGAGCTTTGACCGCGCCACCGCCGCACAGCGTAGCTGCTCTATTTTCGCGTCGCTGACGTGTGGGTCCAACTGGCGAATGGGGCCCGGCTGTCAGCGACAGTAGGAGATAGGATAGGTCATTTGATTCTAGATTTTTGCATTGTTTTGGGATTTTTATATCTCTAGTTTGGTAGCTTCAAAAATTTTGAAATAAATTTGGTAGTGTTCCTTAGGGAGTGTAGTATTTATGACAAATATGATACTAGCTTTTTTGCAGTAGAAGTTTTGGGAGATTTAAATAGAGATTTGAAATTTGTTTTTGAATGCATGCAAATTTGTTTATTTTATATCTAGAGTTCCTGTGCTCCAAAAATTATGAAATTTTTGTGGTAAGCTATTCTTGTCATGTATGAGCTCTGGTAAAAATTTGAGGATCAGTGCATGCATAGATTTGTAGTTATAGATTTTTCTTTTATAATTAGGAGATCCTTGTGTGAATTTTTATAAATTATTTAGGAATCCAATATTCATGAGATTTGTTGGAGGTTATCCTAGTAGTATATGGATGCTAAGAAAAATAGGAAATCTGTTGCTTGACACTTTTCAATAGGGTTTTCTATTTATGCTAATTCAAGCCTTGCTGCCTTGTTATTTTTGTATAGGATGTTTTACTTGGCAAAATGGCATGAAACTTTTACAGTAGTCTATTGGTAGCACTAGTAAGCCACTGTAGTTTTCTGAGAAATTATGATGCACATTTGGTATATGTTTATTATTTAACCTATGTATCTAAATAAAATAATAAAGGCATAATAAGAAATAGTTTGGGCTTCACCATTATATTTTCTTGGATGTATTTGGTATGCTTAAACTGTTGGTAGACTTTGGGTTGTAAAAATTTGAATACTTATATGAAGTAGAAGTATTGTTACATTGTAATGCGAATTAGAATAGTTTCCGGATAGATTCTGGAGTTTGATAAGTTGCATGATAAAAATGATGTTTGCTGTAAAAATAGTTAATAACAAAGTTGTAGATAACTTCATCATATGTCTTGTGTTAAAATTTCAGGACCATAGGTCAAACGGTTTAGGAGTTACAGCTATTGAAAGTTAGCCTTTCCGAATTTGCTTGTTCTCTGGAATTTCTGGACAGCGTTGGATTGATTGTCTGTTTTGGTTAAGATAAATTGTGAATTAGCTTTTGGTGATTAAATAAGGGTTGTAGACAATTTTATAAGCTTTCCAGAAAGTCTAAGATCACAGCAGTTGGATAAGTAGAACTTCAGTTATAAGTAAAACAAGCAGCTGCTGTTTTGTGTGTAGTGAATGATTTGTAAATGTGTTTGATTAAGTAATCAAGAAGGGATATGCACCTACTCGGTAAAATATGATGCATTTGTTAACACCATGCTGTTAAGAATACTTATACGAATGCATTCATCATGTGTCATCATTTTATACTTGTACGCATATATGCATTCGCAATACCTTATGCCATATTCATGCATCTATGATCGGAGGAAGAAATAACGTTGCTGGAATTCGACGAAGTAGAGGAAGGGGACCAGCAGGAGAATCCTCAAGTCGCAGCTCCCGAAGGCGAGGAGCAGAATCCAAAAGAGCTTCCAGAGTGCCCTGATCACCGCCCTACTTCCTTTCTGCGAGGCAAGCCCCGGAGCATTCTAAGTCTCCCAGTATTTTACAAATGATTACTTAAGTACTTATGATTGATGCATTAGGTTATAAGAGTTGAATGGAACCACTTGATGCATATAAATTCCTTGTCCAGCTCTTACACCTTTAACCGGTATAGGTCCAGGATCGAATATATGCTTAGCCATGCTTAGACCGGTAGAAGTCGGGTGATTTCCTGTCACCTGCGAGATATAGGTGGATACCGGAGCACGGTTGGCTATATTTGCTATCGTGGAAAAGAACCATGGGGTAATGTAAATGGAGACCGGGCGGGATGTCGATAGAGAAGCAACAAGACATGGAGGTCTTGGGTGTGGATCTATCCCCGTCTGTGTCGATTAAGGACCGTACCGTTGTTGGCGCTTCTGACAAGATTGAACGCATGCCTATCACTTAGCTGGCCGGATAACTCATTTCGACCGCAAAGCCGAGTAGCTCAACTCAGGCCAAGACCCGTTCTGTTGTGCGCTCCTTGCGGGGGGCGATCAGACTGAGACCAAGGGCAGGCTAGGCCTGAACGTCCTGGCATCTGGTGTCCCAGATTGTGCGGCGCAGTACGGACCCATGAAATGTAGACCTGAGGTGTACCAAAGGTGACCTAAGGCTGCCTTCGCGCGGTATGCCTGGGTTTGTGTTAGGAATAAATTCCCAGCTGGTTGAAATCGATTCGAATCGCCGTCTCTCCTGGATAGTGAGAAACTTGGCTAGTCCCAACATCATAGTAACTGTGTTATGTAACATGATGGTTCAGATGAATATGGAATTACAATACCTGCTATGGTTACTATTGTATGCTTTTAAATGGATATACCACATGTTTGGCACAGGATAGTTGCTAATCTAGAGATGGATAGTTATAATTAACCTGATATTGGAACCATAATTGTATAGCTAAGTTAATCGCTTTTATGCAAAATGTTGTCAAGCTATCCCCACTGATACAGCCTTGCATAATCCTTGGAGTCTTTTTATTTCTGGTTTATGGCGGGTAAGTCTAGCTAAGTACCTTCTCGTACTCAGGGTTTTATTTCCCATGTTGTAGATGGCACTGTGTATTATGGTTATTGCAAGAGTTGCTTCTATCCCACTGTGGATGAGGAGTAAGCCTTGGGCAGGCTTCTTATTAATCCTTCTACATGCTTTTGTGGACCGTGATCGTATCTTGGCACTGTATCAAACTATGTTGGAAACTTTACTTTCGAACTTAATTGCTTCTGCTTTATCTATCAAACTCGGTTTGTAATAACTGGTTTCATACTCTGATGATGAAAATGTATCTATGAACTTTATGTAATATGTGGCATGTATGTTGAATCATGTACGATCTTGGTTGTTGTAAATCATTTATCGAGACCCGTCGTGGTACTCGACGGACTACCGGGTTTATATGGGTTCAAGTATGACAGTGCAACCGCTTGCGGGACGCCATTGTACTTGTACTCTTATAAATTGGTCGGTTCTGCGACACCGGAGCCGACGTTAGAAGAGCTCGTAGGGTATGGAAAGCCGCATCACACTCAGGAGTCCAGACAAACTTCATGTCTTTTTGCAGCAACCGAGTCATAGGCTTGGCTATTTTAGAGAAATCCGGGATGAAGCGACGATAATAGCCAGCCAACCCTAGAAAACTCCGAACCTCGTGCACCGAGATGGGAGCCTTCCAGTTCAATACTTCTTGCACGTTGGTGGGATCAACCATAATTCCACCATCGGACAACACGTGTCCAAGAAAAGGTACCTCACGAAGCTAGAATTCACATTTGCTGAACTTTGCATACAACTGGTGTTCTCGCAATCTAGTGAGAACCACCCGTAAATGTTCAACATGATCTTCTTCATTCTCAGAATAGACCAGGATATCATCTATAAATACCACCACAAATTTGTCCAACTCAGGCATAAACATTGAATTCATCAGATACATAAAATGTGCGGGGGCATTAGTCAATCCAAAAGACATAACCAGGTACTCATATAGACCATATCTTGTAGAGAATGCGGTTTTTGGGACATCCTCAGGCCGAATTTTGATTTTGATGATACCTAGATCTCAAATCAATCTTGGAAAAGACTTTTGCTTTAGACAACTGATCAAATAAGATATCTATGCGTGGTAGAGGGTACTTATTCTTGATTGTAACTGCATTCAAAGGTCTATAATCTACACACATGTGTAGGGATTGATCCTTCTTCTTCACAAAGATAGCTGGGCACCCCCACGGAGATGAACTATGTAACGTCCCACCTCTCCGAGGCTGGGCCCGCTTACATCTGGCAGCTTAACTAAGATATAGACTGCCCTCACAGACCAACATTTGTCTTTTCTGCGCACTTTGTCCTCACTCGTGCGCACCCGGGAAGAACTTCCCGGTCGGTCACCCATCGCTCCAGGCCAAGCACGCTTAACCTCAGAGTTATTTGCAGATGGGCTTCCAGAAAAGAAGTTGCAACTTATTGGTACGAGTATCCTATTAATCCTATGAAGCCCTGAGCCAGGGTGTTACAAACTAGGACGGATAAGGCCTTTCTTTAGAAGTTCATTCAACTGGGTCTTAAGTTCAGCTAGTTCATTGGGAGGCATTCTATATGGCCTTCTAGAGATAGGAGCTGTGCCAGGAAGCAACTCTATCTTGAACTCCACTTCCTGATCCGGGGGCAGTCCAGGCAAATCATCAGGAAAAACATCTAGAAAGTCACACACGACAGGGATATCTGCCAGAGACTTTGCTTGCACCGCATTGGTCGTGCAAGAAAGATTAATGTCTCGGGGTAATTGTACTAGAAAACCCGCCTGATTACCAGGATCTCTGAGCATGACTACCCTAGTCGATGTATCAATAAGCACTCCATGACGGCTCATCCAGTTCATTCCCAATATCACATCGATACCTAGCCCCGGTAAAACTACCAGATCAACCTGATAACTTCGCCCCTCTATCTCAAATTGTATGTCCCCAACTACTAGCTTGGTTGGGATAATACCACTGGCAGCCCTAATATAATAACCCTCACCCTCAACAATATATGTTTTCTGCATAAACTTGGATGCAAATGCTGGACTAATAAAGGAATGCGAAGCACCTGAATCAAATAGTACAACTGCGGGGTGTTGATCAATCAAAAACTTACTAGCAGTCACTACCTCTCCTGAAGGAATCTCAGTAATATTAGTGTGGTTCACCTGCCCCTGACGGCCACCTTGGTAGTTATTCTTCTTAGGGTAAGGGCATTCCCTTGCCTAGTGGCCTATCTTGTTGCAGTTCCAGCACGGCATATTGCTTAGAGGAGCCCTGGAACTGCCCTGACTGGTAGTGCCCTTGGGAAGAGCAACTGTAAGTGCCTTGCGAAACCCAGTCTTGGCGGGATTCTTCTTCTACGGTGGGCGAAACTTAGCGGCTGACGCTAGAGGACGGAATGGAGCCCTCGGTGTGACGGGAGCCTTGGATTGTGAGGCACCCGCCTCATAGGCCCTCTTACGACTTTTTGAAGCAGCATATACAGCATTGTTGTTCTCTTGCGATAAAGCATCACTCACAAACTCATTAAAATGAGCACACTTGCAATTTCCCATGGTCTTCATCAGTTTGGGGCTAAGTCCCCGCTTGAAGCTAGCAATCTTCTTAGCATCGGTGTCCACAAACTCGGTAGCATACCTTGCAAGGTTGTTGAAAGCTTGCAGGTATTCATTTAGGCTCTTGTTCCCCTGGGTCAGCTTCATGAACTATATATGCTTGATCGCCATGAGACCAGGAGGAATGTAATTTCCCCTGAAAGCAGACTTGAACTGATCCCAAGTGATTTGAGCATTAGCAGGCATAGTGGACCGATGATGACTCCACCAAATGCCAGCTGGCCCATGCAGTTGGTGAGATGCGTACTCAGTCTTCAGCACCTCAGTCAAGCGGAGCAGACAGAACTTCTGCTCGAGAGTATTCAACCACTCATCAGCTTGTAGAGGCTCCTCAGACTCCTTGAAGATCGGGGGTTTCGTGTCAAGGAAATCCTTGAAATCACTGTATTGATTTGGTTCCGTTCCTTGGCATGGACCACGACCATCCCGATTTGCAATCGTATGGAGGGCCTTGGCCATAGTGCGCTGTCCTTCCGCAAGCATTGCTATTAATTCCGTTGGTGTGGGTGGTGGTGGCGGTGGAAGATCATCATCATCATCAGCCGCACCGGCAGAACGAGTACGAGGCATTTACACAATGCGCAACCAGTAATTATTGATGATGTCAGCACATTGGAGAGGAACAATGCAATTGTGCCAAACTGAATTTACTGACGAGAATGAAAACTTCATACAATAAACAGAGGCAATAATTCATTCTCCAATCACCACATCATCAAGTAGATTACTAGTGCCATACGCAGTGCATTCCAACTTGATAAGTTTTAAACTTAACCATTACGATACGCATCCTGAAGGGAGCGAATTAAAGTACATTACATGCCGAGTTCGAATTTAAAAAGGTACATCCAACATCAGTCTTTGTACTTAAGTTCATTACATCAATGACTGCAAAAGCTAAACTAGTAAGACTTCTTAACAAACTACTCGTCAAAGTGATCGCTGTCCACATCGAAGACACCTTGGACTTCTTCTGGGTCTTCCTCTTCTTCTTCATCTGCCGGCTCAGCTGCATTGTCAACCATCTGCACGTCCTCTTCTTCCTCATCGGCCTCAATCACTTGAGGTCCACCCACATTTGGATACCTTGGTATGGGGCGAGGAATAGGAAACAGACGGTTGTGCAGTTGATGGTGCTCAACCTGAAGCTCTTCAAGCTGTTCTTGTAGTGCTTGCTCCCTTTGAAAGGTGTTGTGGTTGGCCAAAATCCAACCCCGACGTCTTTTTTCTGCTAACTCTAAAGCCGCATCCCGGTGACGTGTCACATGATCCAACTCTTGTGCAGCCTCATCTCTCTCAATAGTGAGGTTCATCAGCTGGTTATGAAGCTCGTCTCTCTCGCGTGCTGTTTAACCCCACTGTTGTAGACGATAATTTGCAATACCACGAATCTCATCAACTTCTTGCTGAGCTCTCCCACATGCATTCGCCTTACGACGATACTTGCGGGCATGCAACCTGAACTTGTGCTGAGCTTCCATTGCCTTGCCGGCTTCATCAAGCACACTAGAAAGGGTGTTTTGCCTGACTCGACAAAGCTTCAAGACTGCCATCATAGCACTCATTCTAGCGTTGTCGCTCTACACCCGTTCGCCACGGCCTTGAACCAAGGCCTGACCAACGTCCTGAGTCCACTCAGCCTCAGTAGGAGACACTCAGGGAATGGATGAAGCAGGTCCACCCACTAACTCATCCCTGAAGCTCTATGCTATATCCATAAGCACATCAAGGGTGGCAACCTGAGCGGCTTCCCATGGGCTTTGCCCATCAGTCTCAATGCTCCACCCATGCCACAATGGTCTTGTGGGGTTTTGCGGCACGATGAACGTCACGACGTACCATGGTACATCTCTCAATGGTACCGCCTGCCTCCACGTGTAGCTGGGTGCCTTCGGGTACCCAACTGAACTGAGCACCCTCTAGAGCAAAGTGGGAGTACCGAACTGGTCCAAAATGGTGCTGCTACCAGTAGGAAACACGGGCGTGGCCATCTGTATCAAAAAGGGATGCAATTCACGTGAGAGGATTATTTTGCTGAGAGATTGCACTTTACGCTTGGGATAAGCAATTATAAGGGAGGGGATAATGCAATATGAATGACATGAGTGAATATGATGCATGCGCGTTCCGTACGTCCTCACAAACCTATGAAAATTTAAGCTTTAGCGGAATATACGGTGGCATACATACGTTCTCTCAATTAGCGGTAACTAGTCGATCTACACGGTGTGTTGTTAGCGTACCTATAGAAACTTCATTGTAGCCCAACCCAACAAGATATAATGCTAATAATCACAAGTAGTAACTAAGATACTCTCCGTATATACATCCCCCGATATATATACTTCGGTATCCAAACTACCCGACAAATGTAAATGTACCCACAATTAAGTACCTTCATATATACATGTATGAAACATGCAAATACTCTAGTAACCACAACTAGCTCTCCCCTAGACCGACGGTTGGACGGTCATGCTCTCGCAACTCACACTTACCTTAGCGTAGAGGCAATTGATCCATACATTACCATTCAAATGAATGGCACCCATGCAATATCACGCCGCATGGACGACGAAAATAGAAACAATCAATTCCCCCAAGTTAGTAATTATATATAAGCCACCTAGAAGTCCATAAGTGGGCTATAAAGGATGTGATCACCAGTATACCAAAAATTTTTTCGGTTTTTGAACACTAATATATAACTATAAGTTGGAAAACCATTTTCACAACAAAAGCTTTTGTTTTAAATAGCCGTAAGACATTTTTAATGTTGAATCTAGCTCTGATACCAGCTGTCACAGAACCGACCAATTTATAAGAGCACAAGTACAAAAACAATCGCCGAAACGATCAAATTCTCGAACTTGAGCCCATATAAACCCGGTAGTCAACTGAAATCTCGAAGGATTTCAAACCAACTTGCATATAACCAAGATCACAGTAATTCAACATAACATATCGTACGTTACAACATTTCGCAGACGTTCGCAAATAGATTACATCATCACAGAGTCATCGTTATTACAAAATAAGTCTTGTAAAACATGCGGAAGCAAATGGTTTAACTCACACACTTGAGTTCAAATACATATACTGGTTCACTGATCACAGCCCGCAAAAGCATTCAGATAAGAGAACAGAGATCATGCCCATGATCTAGTATTCGTCACCCGCCGGGTGGAGACAATACTTACAGAATCCTTGATAAAGAAGGTCATCTGCAACAAGAGGGAATAAACCCTGAGTACGAGAATGTACTCAGCTAGACTTACCCGTCGAAAACAAAAATAAATGACACCAAGAATTATGCATAGCTTAATGTAGTGGATCTGGCTGACACTTTCTTTTTGCGGAAAAGCATAAGTAATAATGATTAACTCATAACCTAGACTAGTAGTGACTTTTAGCCATTAACCTATCAACTTAGCACCTGTACTAATCAATCATTTTATTAGGGTGCAAACATTAATAACCATATCAGGTATTCATTGTGGCAACCTTATCATCATCATCATCCATTTAACCATATCGTTAAATTAATTGAATCTACGTTGCCGCTGCTCAGTCAAGTTCTCACTATCCGGGAGAGACGGTGATTCGAATCGATTCCTATCCAGCTGGAGGGGTATTCCTAAACACAAACCATGCTTCCCCCGTCAGGGTCGCAAACAAGTCACCTTTGGTACGATTTAGGAGTCGCAAGTCCGAACAGATCAACATTCTTAGAGAACCACTCTGCCAAGGTTGTTCGGGACTCTAACCCGCCTTGGACTTATGCCAATGGCTCTCCACACATCCTTACTACCTCCAGAATGCACGCCACTGCTCGCATCCCCGGCCTGAGTTGAGCTACTAGGCTTCGCGGTCGGAACGACTTATCTGGCCAGCTAAGTGTTAGGCTGCGTTCAACATGACATGAGGACGTACAGCGTATCGGTCCTTAAACGACTCAGACGGAGTCACTATGTTCAAACCTACACAAGACCCCGTCCAGCCTTAATTCATTATTCACATGGTTCTTTTCCACGATAGCAAATATAGCCAACCGTGATCCACCTCATCCTAAAGCTCGCAGGTGACAGGAAATCACCTGACTTTTACCGCACTAAGCATGGCTAAGCATTTAACCCGTTCCTAAACTTAAATAGGATTCTAGTGCGATATCTGGACGCGGAAGGATATATATAATGTAGCAATTGGTTCTAACCAATTCCTATACTTAATGCATCATCAACAATAAAAGACACTCAAAGTATTTGTAAAAGCATGGGAGGCTTAATATGCTCCGGGGCTTGCCTTTCAGGAATGAGGAAGGCTGGTGGTCAGAGCACTCGGGCAATTCCTCCGCGGTGACTGCTTCGTCGGCTTCCTGCACCTCGGGTTCCTCCTCCTGGTTGGCTCCCTCGAACTCCAGCAACGTCACTCCCTCCGGCACACCTATTGCATGAATGCGCAAGATAAATATCATGGATGCACATGAACGAATGTCAGGGATGCTCGGGGAATGCGCATGTTCGCTGTAGTTTGCATATTCCAACTTAAGCCCTATTCAAATCACTTTACTTACCAAGTTTATACAACCTAATGTATAATTGCTCATCTTCAGTTAATGACCTAGCACCTGCACCTAAGCATATTCTCAATTTAGGCTAACCCCTAAACAATCAATGAGACCATTACATCAAGCATACACTCAAGCATTTGTATTTCAGCAAAATAAAGACTATGTAGCGGTACAGTAAACTAGCCATAACTGGAGATTTATAAATCCAATTGACATGCAACAAGACAATTTGGAAAGCTTATGAAATTGTCTACAATTCATTTTCAGACGTCAAAGCATGATTCAAACCTTTACCAGGTTGAATTCCTAAATCAACAAAACTCTATCCTCCCAAGACAGAGAGTAAGCAAAACTGGAACCTAACTTTAAACAGCTGTAGTTTCTAAACTACTAGGCCAAATGCCCTCAAATTTTGACAGGACCTAGATACATAAATTATCTACAACTCTTGTGTTCATCACATTCACAGAAAACCAAAATATCATGGCGAACTTCCTAAAGTCCCCAGATCTATCAAGAGGGACATGATGCAAACGAAATAATTATTAACTTATGATGTAAACAAATAATTGGACAAAACTAACTCGACTCACATATCACTTATATCACAAGAACACCAGAAAGTAGGGTGTTCATCCCCAAAACATTTCTTTTAATACCTTTCTTAATTTATTTAATTAATTAGAGGAAATAGTAAACATATATGAAAACTACACCATTAAATCTACAAAAATTACAGTAGACACTACATGCCCTAAGTAGACTACCATAAAAATTTCACACCATTTAAGTAAGTATAACAACCTACACAAAAATGGTACGGCAGAATGGCTTAAAATGGCATAATTAGGAAACCTTAGCGAAAAGTGTCAAGCAATAGATTTCATATTTTTCCTAGCATCCTTAAGGTACTAAGATACTACCTACCAAGTTTTATGGCCATAGGATTCCTAGATAATTTACAAAAATTCACACAAGTATCCACCAATGATAAAAGGAAAATCTATAACTCAAAAACTACAAATGCAATGACTCTCAAATTTTAACCAGAGCTTTTACTAAGCAATACTAGCTTACCCACAAAATTTGACAATTTTTGGATCACAGAAACTCAAGATATGATTTAAACAATTTTGCATGCGTTCAAAAACACATTTCAAGTTCCTATTTAATTCATCCAAAATTTCTACTTAATGTGCTCAAGACATATTTTTCTTAAATACTAGACCTCACTGTGAGTCTAGCAAAATTTGAATAACAGTATTTGGATCTACACAAATGGAGTTACCAAATTTACAAAACCGCAGTCAAAACTGAAAATTTGAACTATCTTATGAATACACAGCCACTGACGTGTGGGACCTGCCTGTCAGCCGGACCGGCTTGTCAGTGACACAGAACAGGGGAGGTGGCGTTCGATGGCACGGCGGTGGTCTAGCTCACCGACGGCGAGGACTCCGGCGACACCACGGCCACCTACGTGCTCTACGTGACGAGGGGAACCGATTTGTGCAAGTGGCAAGACCTAAGACCTAGCAGAGGGGGCTCGTCGCTGGTGATGGCGGCACGGCAAAGCTCTGGCGTGAGCTGCCGACGACGGCAAGCCACGGCTGGCTCAACCGAGCATGACATGAGCTACAGGAGGTCGCCACGGTGCTATCCCAGCAAAGAGAAGAGGCGGGGAGGGTTCCTAGCTACCCCGACCACGGCGGCCTCAATTCCGGCGAGGGCACGCTCATGGCGGCGGTGACTGGAATGGCGAATGCGCCCTTACCAATGCTCAAACAGCTCAGCAAGAACACGGCGAAGCTACGGATGAGCTGGCCAACGCGTTTTTGCAGCGGCGAGCGAGCTAGGCGACGGCGGAGCTTGCTCGGCAGCAATGGCGGGGTGTTGCTGCGCTTTGGCTGCGGTGGGAAGCGAAGGAAATGCAAAATGGAGCTGACGAACTGGTCGGGTAAGCGCGTAGGCGGGTTCATGTCGTGGCCGGCCACGCCAGGGCGTCCGCGGCACATGGCAGTGCGCTCAGGCGACCGGCGACGCACGGCATACACACGGCCGTCGAGTTCTAAATTCCGTCAGGCACTGTAGCATCGTTTTAGTGAACCCGAACGAGCCTAACAGCGTTACTTGATGGCCCTCTTTCTCCTAATCCGTTGGTCATTAGCGAAAATAGTCAAGATGAAAGTTGTAGCTCGTACTTCCATCTTCAATTTCTATTTAAGTACCAAGGACTAATTCTCAACAGATACAGAGTAAAATCAAGCCAAAGTCAGCTCAATCAAACTGGAATGGCATTTAGGACTTAGAAATATTTTCAGTGTTGAATCATCTTTCACTTCTGACTTGTGGGCCCTTTTTGAGCATGTTGTGCACATTTTCATGACTTGGCTTCTAAACAAAGTTTGTTCCTTATAAAATTTGCTACAACTTTGCTTTAGGTTGCTTAGACATGCAAACATCCTAAGCTACACTTTTTAAACAGTCAAACAAAAGGGTTTGGGGGTCAAAACAGTCAAACCATGACTTGGGAACCTAATTAGGCAAAATGATCAACATGAACATTGTTCCTAATGACATTCTAAGTATAACTAAGGTTCTTAGGAGAATAATTAGCCACAGCCCACATTGGTCACACAAGAATCAAGCATGGTATGTACTGAAACAATGAAAACACATGAAATGTTACACTTGTTTCATAGTCATGTTTCACATGTTTCATGATCTTGTTGCATGGTACTAACTAACCATGTTTCACTAAAGTGTGTTGCATATGTTGCACTTGAGTGTTGCACGCTATTCATTTCATAAAACAAACACACATGGATATGACAATATGTTTCAATGTTTCACAAGCATGTTTCATGCAATATAAGCTCATGAATGGATGAATGATGCTCATGTTTATGAAATGCAAGTGCAAATGTGGAAGCTCAACACCAGGGGTGTTACAGAGCCCTACCCTGTGTACCAGGTATGGCGAATCCTGGCGTCCACAGTACTATCGATGCCAAGAGGCATGTGGGGGGCTTTTTGCCGTACGGGAGTTCAACGGCGCCTACAATACTGTAGACACAAATGTCGGCGTCTACAATACTATTTGTGTCAGGGCGGTTGAGGAGCACTGTTCCCGTAGGCATTCAGGGTATGGTCCCTGGTATCGTGGTTTGACTTGTGTGCTGCCTTCTCCATTCGTCCCTGGTCCCTTTCGAGCGGGCGTCCCCGGTCGGACGGCCTCAGTCGGCCCTGGCCACGCTAGTCGGAGAAGAGCGGCAAGCAGGCTTCCCACGGGTCCCCGGTCAGAGACGCAGGGTCGGAGTAGGAAGCAGTGTTTTGGGCCAGGCCTTCCGATCGAAGGCCGCCTAGAGGTGGCTGGTGCCCATAGCGAGTGCTCCGATCGGAGAGGTGGGCCGTAGAAGTTGTCGAGCGGGCTTTTGTTCTTTTGGGTAGACCTTCCGGTTGGTGACCGGACTGTCCTTCCAGCCCATCGTGTTTTAGACTCTTGGGCCGGCCCATGAACTACATGCTGTTTTCCTAGGCTGAGCCCTGGCGTGGAAGCCAGTCCCCGAGGGACCCCAGGTTTATGAACCCGACACGAGCCCCCGAGCCCCCGGGTGATTTGAGCAAAATCATCCGGGGGATTTTTTGTCTTGACGGCGGGTGCGCCCGAGCGTACCCGCGGGTGTAGCCCCCGAGCCCCCGGGCAGTTCGGGCAGAACCGGCTGGGGGGGGGGGTTTCTGCGTTTGTTAGCGGGGGAGATTTTTTTGTTGTGTCGGCGGGTGCGCGCGAACGCACCCGCGGGTGTAGCCCCCGAGCCCTCGGGCGGTTCGGGCAGAACCGTCTGGGGGGTGTTGTTTCAGCGGGCGTGTGTGCACGTTTTTAGTTTTGAGATGGTTTTTGTTTAACCAAGGCGTCGTTGTACAGCCGAGGCATTTTTAGGTGCGGGGATGAGACAGAACTTACTGATCCTGGCATCGGTGCATGCCGCGGATCGGGTGAGAAGGTTAGTTCGGGACAACCCCTAGCGTCGGTGCGTGCCACGGATGGAGGTAGCTCGGTTCGGACGTGACAAAGCTCACTGATCTTTGGCATCGATGCGCGCCGTGGGATCAGTCGAGGCGGAGTCGCGAGCGAACCCAGGTGTCGGTGCGTGCCGTGGATTGAAAGTTAGTTTAGTTAGTTTAGGAATCCGTCGAGCCAAAGCTCTATAGAGTGAAGCCGTTATGCGAGTTCAGAGTCACGGTCCCAGGGTTTATTGGAGCGCAGTCAGAAGTGAAGTCGTTACGCGAGTTCGGAGTCGCGGTCCCAGGGTTTGTTTGGAGCGCAGTCGGAAGTGAAGCAGTTACGCGAGTTCAGAGTCGTGGTCCCAGGGTCTATTTGGAGCGCAGTCGGAAGTGAAGCCGTTACGCGAGTTCGGAGTCGCGGTCCTAGGGTTTATTTGGAGCGCAGTCGGAAGTGAAGCCGTTACGCGAGTTTAGAGTCATGGTCCCAGGGTTTATTTGGAGCGCAGTCGGAAGTGAAGCCGTTTGAAGCTGAAGCATAGTTAGTTGGTTAAAGATCGGACGAGGCGATGCTCGCGGATCCTGGCGTCGGTGCACGCCGTGGGACTTGGCGAGTCGGAGTAGTGGATCTGGCGAGTTCGAGGTCACAATCCTTGGCGTTTTTCTTGAGCCCCCGAGCCCTATTGGGCCTTCGTGGGGGTCGATGTGAGTTATGTGCGTTACCCCATCCTCGGTTCCTCACAAAGTAGAGGGGCTGAGTTTCGTCGCCTGTCCCGATCGCTCGGGCTCGAAGACTAGCTCGGTGAGTTCGCTAACGGGTGTGATCGAGTGGAATCTAGGTCCGTCGTTCATGACGGGGTCGGCATAGCCCTCTTGTGACATGCCACTACTCCTTTACCTGCAACCCGATAGATGCCTAGGTCATTCCGAAGACCCACCCGGGTGGCCTAACGGCCTCCCCTCGATGGAGATTCTGTGGGCCTAGCGAGATGTTCAGGATCAAACGAGAAGGTTGAGATGACCCGGTCTGCCAGACCGGGAGAGGGCCGCACGGTGCTCATCTACGGTTTTCTCCCCTGGCTATGTTGGTCCCTCTTGTTAAATGAGATGACCGCCACTTCGTGACGCAACACGGAGCATTCTGATGCATTTTGCTGCACGTGCGGTGCTTAGTTCCTGTGCCCCCGGGTGGTTCAGGGCCCGAATCATCCGGGAGGCATGGGCGTATGGAATGAAATGAGCGTATGGTTGTATGAAATGCTTTATAATGAAATAGAGGGGGTTTGATAGTGTTTACCTTGATGACTGGAGTGATGGGGCTCGGAGAGCTTCAATCGGAAACATCTGATCGGGACCCGTGCTCGTCGTTCATGACGGAGTCGGCATGGTCTACATGGGGCATCCCTTCGCTTCCTACCTGTGTCTCAGGGTGGATACTGAGTGATTCGATCGACTCAGGGGGATTGGTTGGTCTCCGGCATAGATTTCATTTTTTGGTCTCCTCAGGCCTGGCCTAGGGAAGAGGGGAGCTGTCCGCATGCGGTGGCGCTTCGGTTCCTGTGTCCATCGTGTGGTAGTGGTGGGCCACGGCCAGGCCATGTCCTGTCTGATCAGGGGCCGTTCCATCGAGCAAGGCGTGTCTCATCGGTTCAGGGCACGTCTCATCTACATTAAATGGAGAAGAGAGAGAATTTCTTGCTCCATCGTTCTGCTTTCCCCGATCGGCGCATCCTTCTTTAACCACTGTTCCCTTTCCTTTAAGTAGGAGCAGGGAGAGGGTTTTCATTCCACTCCTTTGCCTGTTCTTCATCTGCCGCCGCCTTCTCTCTTCCTTTTTCGCCGTGAGCGTTCCTGAAAGCCACGGAGGTTTATAGGAAAGAAGAAGGGGGAGAGACCGAGGGAGAAGAGAGGGACTCACCGATCTTTTTGCGATCCGGAGCGAAATGTCGGACTGGAGGTCGTCCACCGTGAGACAGTCGGTGTTGGAGGCTTTTGTCAAGAAGGGGTTTCTGCCACCGCAGGAGGTGGCGCACTGGAGGGTCCCTGGGTGAGAGGAGTCTCCGCAACCTCCCTGGGAGAGAGGAGTCTCCGCGACCTTGTACCCCGCGCACTGGTTCCTGTGCGAGCTCCTCAATGAGTGGGGTCTAGAGCTGCAGCACCTTAACCCGATGGGGGTGCTACACATTGCCGGCTTCGTTACCGTCTATGAGGCTTTCCTCGGGATGGAGCCGCACATGGATTTCTTCCAGCGACTGTTCTCCGGGAGGACCCTGACGGCAGGGAGTTCGGCCGAGACCGCGCCGATGGGAGGTTTCGCTTTGCAGAGGAAGCCGAGCGTGGGAGGTTCATACCCCATGTACTCCCCCTGTGACTCCAACCGGGGGTGGCACGGGGAGTGGTTTTACATCTAGAATCTGGCGGAGGCGCCGTTTCCAGCGTTCACCGGTGGGAGGCCGGAGAAGCAGAAAAGTTGGTCGTGGGGTTGCCCCCGCACGGAGAGGCACAAGGTGGAGGTCATCGAGGAGGAGCTGCGGAAGCTCATAAGGAGCGGCCTCGATGGGGTGCGAGTGTTCCACACCCTCTTCCGCCGCCGGGTTGCGCCGTTGGTGGAGAGGATGCGGATGATGTGGATGTACGGTGGCCGGTTGGACCCAGACCATGCGTCACTGGAGGACCTATCAGACGATGAGGTCTAGAGTCGCCTTGGCCGAGTGCTGCAGCTGAGGCCCAAGGATACGGTTGTGGGGAAACCCATACCGTTCAATGCCTCTACCGTGTCTAACCTGGTATGATCCCTTTATTTTGTTCGTGTTTCTTCCTCTGCTTTTCTTATTTGCTGATCCCGGGCCATCCATTTCATAGGGGCTTGAAAGGTACAAGTCCCGGCAGCACCTTCCTAAGGGACTGGAGGGCAGGGCCTGGTAGGCCGCCTAGATGGAGGCGGCGGACGCCTAGAAGAGGGAGAGAACCAAGGAGGTTCAGCGAAAGGAAGAGAAGAAGGAGGTCACCCGGCGTGTGAGGGCCAGGGAACGCAGGAGCGACGTTGAGTCAGAACTCGCGTCGGAAGATCCTCCTACGGATTTGGATGACATGGTCTTCACCAACGAGGAGGAGAGCCAGGAGGTCGTTGTGACCTCGGCAGAGGGTCACGACCCTATGACAACGTCCGCTGGTGAGGAGCCGGGGGCCGTGCGGCGTGCGGCGGTTCCCGCGTCGAGGAAGCGTGCAGTGAGCGCGGACCTTGTTGGCGAGCGAGCGGTGAAGCAGACGCGGTCACCGCGCTCCTCGGTGGCATCACCGGTCTTGCAGCCGGAGGAGGCCCTGCCTGCCGTGGGTGCGGTCGAGCAGTCCAGATGGTCTGAGGGGCAGACTAGCGCCCGGTCGATGCGTGACTTGCAGTCGGAGGACGCCCCACCCGCTACTCCGGTCGGGGAGTCCCGAGCCGGAGGTCGTGGCGACCCGCAGGCTGGGCAGGAGCCGGTCGGGATGACCCCGCCCCTGTCTGAGGTGAGGGGGCACGGGTCGTAGCCTGGGTGCGGTCCTCATTCCGTAGGTCCATGGTCGTCGGAGTCTGCCTTTCGAGCCGTGTCGCTTACCACCCGATATGTTTCCTTTTGTTGCTTCTTCAATTTTTTGCTGGTCGAGTTTTTTCGGAGTGTGGCTTACTTGTGACTTCTGTTAGCGGCCGGGGGATGCCGGTGTTGAGCATTGCGCCGACCCCCGTGCAGGGGGTTTGGAGGCCCACTCTACAACATGTTGCAGCGAGCGAAGGGGGCAGCAGGATGGCGGCGGCGAAGCCTTCCCTCCCGGGGTTGGTGCCCCCCGAGGCGGCTGCTGATAAGGCGGCAGCGACGACATTGGTGTTGACAGCGATCCCGGTGCCGATGGTAGGGGTTGCGTCGAAGGTAACTCTCGCGGCCCCTCCTCCGCCGGTCGTGGTGGAAGAGACGAGGGGGGCGAGCTCCCTATCTCGCCGGGTGGAGGGACGCACGTTTTATCCTTGCCGTCAGAGCCGAAGGCACCGGAGGGAAGTGCGGTCAGGACAGAGTTGGGATGCCTGGCGGCATCCCATGCGAATGAGGTGGTGGAGATCTCGTCTGACGACGAGGCGGATATCGCGGCGGGGCCACCGGTGTCGCCGCAGGAGCTAGCAGTGGTCCAGTTGGAGGCTGGGCCCTTCGGTGGTTTGTCGGAGAGTGACCTAGAGTGGCCCTGCCCTAAGGACCCATCGAAGGCGTGGTTCGTCCTCCGGGATTCCTAGGAGCGTCAGCTCTGGGACATTTTGGGGGGGGCAAGGGCATGCCGCGGTGTCCGAGCTCACCAAGCTGTCTGCAAAGCTGGAGAACGCCCGGAAGCAGACTCAGTTTGCTTGGCAGCTGGTTGAGGTCGACCTGCAGCTCACCACAGAGGTGAGTTTTTGGTACTTGTCCTTGCCCTTTGAATCTTTTGTGGGTTGTTTCTTAGCATGCTTGTTTTTCACAGGAAATAAGGAAGGTGTCGTCCCGTAAGTCTTACTTCCTCTGGGCAAAACACGTCCGGATGGCCGAGCTTGAGCGTCGGGTGGAGTCCGCTTGCCGCGAGTCCCAGGTCCGGGCAGCCGAGGCGGCCGTAGCGCGGGCGGAGGGGCAACGTGCGGCGGAGCGGGCGACTGCTGCCGAGCAAGGGCTCGAGACGGTGAAGGTCCACCAGGAGGAGACCGAGGCGGGGCTACGGACATCCTTGGCGAACACCGAGGCGGCGCTTCAAGAGGCCTTGGCGGCCCTTAAGCCAGAGCGGGCCGCCCTAGAGTCGGCACAGAAGGCCCTGGAGGCAGAGCAGAGGGCCCGATCGGAGGCGGATCAAGAGGACGTGAGTGCCCGGCTATGCGAGCAGGTGGCTCAACAAGCAGAGGATCTTTCCACCCTTGAGGCCTCTCGCATCAGTGCGTACCCTTTTGTTTTCTCATGGTGTTGATTTTTCCCTCAGCCTGTTTCTGAGCTTGTCGCCCTTCTCCAGAGCTGGGTGAAAAGGTGAAGGCGCTGGAGCGAGACCTTGAGATGACCAAGGCGAGCTTCAGCCGGAATACCAAGGAGCTAGCCAAGTCCCATGAAGAGCGACGTGCTCTTGAAGGGGACCTTGACCAGATCTGCAGCGTTGCCCAGCTCGTCATCTCGGAAATCTTCGGGTCGACGCCGAGTACCAGCGCGCCCGCGGTCCAGCTGGCGGAGGTTCCAGATGCGGTCTGGGACCTTGTCAGGAGCGGGCTGTTCTACGGAGTGTCGGGGGTGCTGACCTCGGTGGCCACGCACCACCCGAACCTGGACTTCGACGCTATCTATAGTGGGTATGCTGAAGGTCTGAGCATGGAGGACATCCAATCAATTGGGGAGAGCTTGCTGCTGCACACGCGGTCGGTGTCAGAGCGAGTCTCCACCGAGTGGGTGATGGACGTTCACCGTGAAGACATGGCCCGAAGCATGCGTGGAGAGGACGCTTCCGAGCCTGCGGATAGCCTAGAGCCTAGTTTGGGGGGGAATGTTGCCTCAGCCTCGATCGAGCCGAACGTCGTGCCGCCGGGGAGTGAGCAGCCTACGCCTTCGTCGATCGCGCCGCCAGCAGATGCCACCAGGCCAGTTTAATAGCTTGCAGGATGTAAGTAGTTAGTAAACGTAAAAAGTTTAAGTTCGTGGGGGGAGCCCCTGTGTAAAACGTTCGTGTGTGTTTTAATGACTGCAATCGGTTTTTGTTTTTGTGATGGAGTTGCTCCGTTCGGGGAAGCTTGTTCCCTTTCGTTCCTTAGTTTTCCCTTAGCATAGTTTTGTTTTTTATTTCTTTCTTTCTCATACCTGCCCATTTGTCCCGTAGGCTGCAACCTTGTGAGCCCGGGGCATGGCCCGTGAGGCTCGGCCGCTCGTAACTGTTGGAAAAGGCGGGGTGCGATCAGTCGGAATGTTTTAAAGCAAAGCTACGTAAGGCAAATTAAAGGAACAATCTGCCCTTTTGTTCGGGTAGGAAGGAGTTTCTCTGAATGAAAGTAAAAATCGAAAACAGAGGGGTAAAAGTGCCCCCTAGTGGAGTCCCCGAGAGCCCCGAGCCGAAAAGTGTTCGGGTCGGGGTGCTTTTATAGGAGCGTTCGCTAAGTAAACAGTGGTAAAACTAAAACTTAGGGAAAGGGAAAAACGACATAGCTGTTCCGGGGTGCTCGGAGAGAGCGTCGTCGTTGTTGTCCTTCAGTCAGAGGGCGTCCGGTCGGATTACTTCAGCCTTCAGTCGTCTGGATCCTCGCCCGCTACACCCCCTTCTTCCGTCGCTGCTTCTTCGCTTTTTTCTTTCCTTGGCCTGCCAGTCTACCTCAGTAGGCGCTTGAGGAGCTGGTAGTCCTTGTAGAGATGGTTGACGGGATAGTTGTGGTTGGTGCACGGGCTCTCCATCCGCTCGTGGAAGTGCCCCGATTGGTCCTGCTGGGGCTGCGTGCCCAGGTGATCGGCCGCGGCGACCGATGCGGAGTTGGCCGGTCGGTGGCGATCCTTTCTGTTCTTTTTTCCCCTCTGTGCGGAGGGGCCCTCATCCTGATCTGGGCGCTTGGCCTTACCTTTATCGTGGCCTCCGTTGAAGCACGGTGAGAACGACGCTTGCTGGGGGTGCTGGGCAAAGGTTGGTGGTCCTGGGCCATCAGCGTAGGGACTCCGGTCGCCGTTGCATGTGCCTTGGTTTGGTCCGAGCCGCGCGTAGATAGGCGGTTGGTGCGGAGCGGTCATCAGGTTAAGACGAGGTGCCGTTGTGGCCTCGTGCGCCGCGCTCAGCGGTTGTTGCGATGGCAGGGTGTAGTGCCCCATCTGCTGCGTCCCTGTTCCCTGGACGGGGTGCGAGGTCGCAAGTCGGTGTCGCGATACGGAGCATTCCGCTTGCTGAACGGTGGCGGTCTCCACCAGTGCCCGGAGGTTCCGGTGGATCGCCCGTTCGTGAGGGTCGTTCGGCTCGGACAGGCCGCGCAGGAGCATTGCCGCGGCGGCAATGTTCTGACTGGCCCGAGCGAACTGTGGGGGATCGGTCCCCCTATCCGGGGTGTTGTGTTGGACCTGACGGGCATGACCCTGAGCGCCATTTGCTAGTCCATGCGCACGGGGCGCAATGTAGTGCGCCGAGCGCGCTAGTGCGGTCGGTGGCTGATGCGGCCACTGTCGTTGTAGATCCTCCTCGTGCTCACGTGTGAGCTCGAGGGCCTGCGTATGAGGGCCCGGAGGGGCATGAGTCCGTGAGGACTACGTTGCCCCTGGCGGCTGTTTCGGAGCGTCCGTCATAGTGCATTCCCGGGACGGACGGTGGCTGGGTGCCACATCGCCGATGCTGGAGCCGTCACTCCTGACGTCGTCGTCCATGATGTCGAGGAAACAGGTGGGAGCGTAGCTCACCATCCCCACGAACTCAGACATGAGAGGAGGCGGCGCCATAATCTTTCGGAGCCCCCGGGCATATGCGTCCACGGGAGACACGAGGCCGTAGGGGAACCGATCGTACGGTGGCCGCGACGGGGGCGATGGCAGCCCCTGGTATTTGGCGGAAGATAGAATGTAGTAAGTAAAGAATGGCATGTATATTACTCACAGCGGGGTTTGAGCAGAGAGTTTGCTCAAAATGAAGCGTGGGTGCCGTGCCGTCGAAGTCGCGCGTCCCAGAGTCGATGGAGGACGTCTCTCCGATGGGCGCCAGGTCGCGATTCTCCTCGTGGAGGTGGAGTACGCCAAGCCGGTCGGTGATGAAGTCCAGGCTTCCGAAGAGGAAGGCCTAGGATGGCTCGAAAACGGGTGGAACCTGCATCCCCGGAGGCGAGAGTGCGGGATATTCCAGCGAGCTGAAGCGAATCGTATCGCCCGAGCCCGCCACGGCGGGGGTGGTGGAAAAATGGGCCATCTGATGACCAAAAAGTGTTGAACGTATAGTGTCTTTCCCACGGACAGCGCCAACTGTCGGTACAGAAAGTGACCAACTAGTGAATATTTGTAGTTTTGCTGTACGTTGTGATCGGAGGTGGCCTAGCACTCAATGACATAGGATTTATACTGGTTCAGGCAATGTGCCCTACGTCCAGTGTGGGTCGGTCGGTGACTTTATTCCTAAACCCAGGTGCTCGAAGTCTGTAGTGGGGTTACAAACGAGAAGGAAAAAGATGGGGTGTACGAGAGGCCCGGTCGGGTCCGACCGGAAGGGCCGAGAGCCACTGGAGCTCTGCTATGAGCTAGGTGTCTGAGCGTGTGCTTGAGGGGTTGTGAGCTATCGATCTAGTGAATCTGAACTTGAAGAAGTCGACCTCCTTCGTTGGAGGGAGCGCATCCCCTTTTATAGATGAAGGGAATGGCTTTACAGATGAGAGGGAGAGAGTACGGATGTTTCTAAGCCTTGTTGCCCACGCCGACGAGGATAGTGATGATGGTAGGCGTCCACAATACTGTTGATGTTTCTGTGGAATGTCAGGTGCACATGGGAGGTTGCATTGGTTTCTTCAGGAAGGGTGGATGTCGGTACCTGCAAAATACTGTTGGTATGTGAGGAACCCTACCCTGTGTACCAGGTATGGTGAATCCTGGCGTCCACGTTACTATCGATGCCCAGAGGCATTTTGGGGGCTTTTTGCCGTACGGGAGTTCAACGGCGCCTACAATACTGTAGACACAAATGTCAGCGTCTACAATACTGTTTGTGTCAGGGCGGTTGAGGAGCACTGTTCCCGCAGGCGTTCAGGGTATGGTCCCTGGTATCGTGGTTTGACTTGTGTGCTGCCTTCTCCGTTCGTCCCTGGTCCCTTTCGATCGGGCATCCCCGGTCGGACGGCCTCAGTCGGCCCTGGCCGCACCAGTCGGAGAAGAGCGGCAAACAGGCTTCCCACGGGTCCCCGATCGGAGACGCGGGGTCGGAGTAGGAAGCAGTGTTTTGGGCCAGGCCTTCCGATCGGAGGCCGCCTGGAGGCGGCTGGTGCCCAAAGCGAGTGCTCCAGTCGGAGAGGTGGGCCGAAGAAGTTGTCGAGCAGGCGTTTGTTCTTTTGGGTAGACCTTTCGGTCGGTGACCGGACTGTCCTTCCAGCCCGTCTTGTTTTAGACTCTTGGGCCGGCCCATGAATTACATGTTGTTTTCCTAGGCCAAGCCCTGGCATGGAAGCCGGCCCCGAGGGACCCCGGGTTTATAAACCCGACAACTTGTGTACTGCCTAAAAGCATCTGCTTATGCAATTTTTCCCCTCAATTAGATGACTGGAGATAGATTATGGATTTTCTTCTATATAGTGTCAGTATTTATTCATCGGCATATATAGTGTTGTAGTAGTTCGTCTTTTTCGATACTACCAAAACTTCTAGATATAGAGATGTTCCCACACACATTCAAATAAATGACAATACATATGTATACCAGTATCGATGGACAAGACAAAGTACATTGCACCGTGTCTTTAGGCGTATACAAATTGTCCTCCGTTAGACTACGATGCTCTTGTCCTCCTACATGTACAGATGTTCGGCTTCCCTTAATTTCATGATGTTTTTTTATGTGTGCTGCTGGTGGTTAGAGTATCTGAAAGTTTAATACAGTAGAGAAAATCATTTCCATGCGTCTGCGCTCTGCAGCGCTAGCTGTTAACTACTAAGTACATGACAAAGAGTGCGTCAACTTAATTTCAATCTAGTACTTAAGATACTTAATAGAAAACCAAAGACAAGTAAAAGAAATGGCTGCGACGCCGGTGATGACTACTACTAATCATATGTGTTACTGGTCTAAAACGAATCATTTGTGTTTATGACCTTGAAGACCTTTGCATTTATACCTCTTTTTATTTAATTTTCCCCAATCCTTTTCACCAAACACCTGGTGATCGAACTATTTTTGTAGCACGTAAGCTAACAGGAACAGAGGAGTAACCGATGGCTTCACTCTCCCAACTTATATAGTGCTAAAGGTTCTGTTCAGAATACTGCATCTGATGGAGATTTAAGTACTCATTACGCAATGCAATTCCCTGTACAAGTTCATGCATTCTAAACAGATATTGCGTTAGTGGACTTAGACATTTGTATGAGATGAAGTTGGCGCCTTCGCATGGATTTTTCAGATCAAGCAACGCCTGACATCTGTTGCTGACCAAAGAAAGGGTAGTATAGCAAAGATTAACTAGCATATTATTCTACCAAACAGGTTCATAAAGGTATGGGATTAAAAACCACTATCCACAAACTAAAGTTACTTTCCACATCCAAGCGCAAGTTGCGCTACTTTAACTAAATTAACATACATCGACAGTAGGATTTTATCTTCAAGCATGTTTCTTTAGTTCATCTACATGTTAGATGTTTCTAAAGATCCCAACAAGAGCAATGGATCGTCGACGATGTCAATTAGTAGTAGCGACGTGACCACCTGCTCCACGATCAAAGTGATAATAATTATAGCATACCACTGGATAATTTGCACCTATGAAAAGACAAGTACTACCAGTATAGACCATTCGTCTTGTTTCAGAAAATTGCATTGGTGTAGGATTATCCACTGACGATACAGTTACAATTATCCACCTAGCTAGATTGGGATTACCACCTTTCAGACGACAGCATCAGTCAGGATGTGGTTTCTTTCAATTTAGATCTGCACTACTCATCTCAAAATTGCACAGATCATGGTAATAATGTTTCTAATTTGTCAGCATGCCACAAAAAGAACTAGAGTACTAATTAATACAGGTTTTCTTGTATGGTATGATTCCAAATCGATCGATTCAGTCGGTAAAAAACTCAAAATAAATTTGTATTTTTTATGGAACGAAAAAGCAAGCGTGTGTTAATTACGTTGGAAGGGCCCCTAACTAATTGGTAATGATTACTGCACATGGAACCTTGTACCTTAAAACCTTTCTATTTCAAAAGACACACACACCAGTCCTCATCAAAATTGTTTTGGCCCATCCCCATCACACTCCAACAACTGAAAGTACTACATAAAACAGCACGACATTTTTTTGTCGCTAATTATATACTATTACACGCACCATTGGGCACTTGTACATATACAGGAGACCATGGAGGATCAGTGGACACTTGTGTGTAGCTAAGCTAGCTAGCAACCTTAGCTTGCAACTCAAGACCAGATCACCACAATTAGTTAGGCCAAATCACCCTTCACTTAGCTTGGTTTAGTACCAAACGCATGCAATTAACATTTGAGGCTGCAAGTAGCTGCTAGATACACCAACAACAATGTCCAGGCTGCAAGCGAAGAGCTTTAGGAGGAAATCATCTCACAGCCACAACAACAGGGTGCCGCGGCGGTGGCCGTCCAGGCTGGTGGACGGCTTCAGGAGGATGCTGGTGGGGCTCTTCTCCTTCCCGCCGCGGCCGCCCAAGGTGACCTTCTCCTCCGTCGACGACCACCGTGCCGGTGCAGGGGTAGCAGGCGGCGGAGGCGGCGATGCGTCCAAGCGGTCGTCGTGGAGCAGCTCGAACCTGCACCCACTGAACGCGCACTACGACGAGGCCATTGCCGACTGCGTCGAGTTCTTCAACAAGTCCGCCAGGGTCGACCTCAGGTCAAGGCCACACTTTTGATAATCCGGCAGGCCGGCTGCCAATTATTGTGATCTGTCGATCTGGCTAATCTAGTGATCTATGCGGTCCCTGCATGATCCATGTTTAGGTAGTTCCATCCCATCGTCGTCCCTGCTGCACTTCATCGATCTCGATAGTAAAAGATCAATTTTTGGATCCCATAAGTTTCGTAGTCCAATCCGAATCTAAGGTATACCAAACAGGTTCTGTATGTAGATGACGTTGTGCATGTGCATCGATGTGTGTATATATTTCTCTCTGTGTACGTCTGCTCAAGATTAATAATCAGATCATGGTCGTTGCATGTTATCTTCTCTTTATGTCACTTGATGAAAATATGCCCACGCTTTGCTACGGGCAGCGCCCAATAGAGATATATTTTCTATTTATTTAATGTAACACCAATTCGAGGCATACCCTTCTAATTGGCACCGCAATCAGTGTCAAATGTAACCGCATAACTTTTAGTACACTAGTAGGGTCTGAGCATCCATGTACATCTCTTCTGATCATCTAGGGCGCCGTTAAGGCATGTTCAGATGGTGACATCACTGAGATTGACGATTTTACCTCAAAGTTGCGTGAGGCTATACGTGCGTCCCGCACGACACCACACCAACAAGACGTGCAGGGTACTGTGTGTATTGTAGGAGTGTTGTATTAAACTTTTCCTCTATCTTAATAAAAAGACGCGCAAACCTTTTGCGTGATCGAGAAAAAATGCAACACCAATGTTGATATAAATTAACGCACACAGATAAATCTGCAAGCGCGCGGATACCGCTGTAGCTTTCACCCGGAAGTATTCTAAGTATCGTATTCACAGGAAAACGTGTGAGACTAACTATGGTCTAACTTAACTAAGGGTAAGTCAGGATAAGATATATATGATAAGTACATGATAATTGAGCATTGAAAATGAATAGTTAATCACCCAGAGTACTCCTTTCTAAGACATTAGCATAACCAGGTAGAAATTAGAGAGATAATTCATAAGTCATTCTTAGTTGCTAGTCAAAATATACGATGATTAGTCCAATTACACTTAGTAGTCATGGCCAAGATCATCTTTATATCTACACATAAGGGATATTACTAGGGAAGTTAAGAATATAGCTTGTTCTTCCTTCGTAACCAGATCCTACGTGCGCCTATATTCGGGGAGTGGACTACAAAGGACTTAACGGGAGTGTCACATCCGTGATCTACCACATGACCTAGAATATAGGGTGTATCCGCAGGTAAACAACGTATAAGCACCACGCTTATACAATGTCGACCACTCACCCTGTGCACATCGGAGCAAGCGCTATACGAACTTATGCATGGACATAATGATAAACTAGCTATACTAAGCATATAATCAAAGTAGACGATGGACATTATAACAAAGAACATGAATATGATGAATACTAATATTGTCATAACAATTGTAGCAAGCATATAAAAGTAAGGGAGATATAAAAGAGAGGGGATACAAAGATTATACCAAACCACGCTCTTGACAAGGTCGGGAATCCAAGCAAAGCTTGCTTGCCTCTCTCTAGATCTAACCTAGCTAGCTATGCTCTAGAATGGAGCTATGAGGATTAGGGTTTGATCTCTGTCTTCTGCTCTGACTTATGTCTTAGGGAGAGGGGTAGGGGTTGCTATATATAGGACGAGGTGGAGTAGGGGGTAAGGAATCAAGATGGAGTAGGGGGCAAGGAATCGCCACATCATCGATCCACATCAACTCCCTCGATCACCATTGGATAAACCAACCTAAAACCGTCTTAGAATCAACGGTGTAGATTGTCGGAAGGAGTACGACGGGGGCGGAGGGTGATTGGTGAGCCCAGGGGTCGGGCAGCCTATAGGTGGGGCCGCCCAGCCCCACCTGGCAGTCTCTCGGGTCCTGCCTCAGTGTATTGCCTTCTAGTGTCTTCTAGATCCTTCCCAAGTTGTTTACGCGGCGAAATTCCGTAATTTCCTTTGATGAATAGGTCCTCCTTGGAGGTTTTCTAGATAAACCCTGCTAAAAATACAGATTCACCAAAACTCATAGAATTTATTAGTTTAAACTCGTATACCTATGTTTGGTGATAGAATTAAGTATAAATATAGGTTATGTTGACGGTTTATAATTGATGTTAGTGACCGTCAACAAGTTCCCCCAAGCTTAACCTTTGCCAGTCCCTAAGTAAAGTTAAACTCAGCAATGGATCAGGAGTTGCTACAATATTTTCATGCCTCAAAAGTACACATATGTTCAGTCAAATATTCTCCTCCAGATTAGAATAAACTAATCTGACTTTCAAACTTACCCATATTACCTTCAACCTTGGGACTTCTTAACCTTCACTTGGGTCTTGAGCAATTGAAAGACAGAACGATCAAGTCAAGCACTATGTCTCAAGTTCTTTGTTCCACCATTGTTCCAGAGTTTTTATATGTTTTCAAAATAAAACTCAGAGATTCTATTGTATGACACTCTCAAGTCTCTCAATATATGTGGTATTTGTGGATCCTCACCAAAGGCAGTAAAGTTGTTATGCCTTTTTTCTCTTTCTACAACTAAAGCTTATGTGGAGTTCATAGGTAGGGAGAAAGCTAGATCATACTCGCAATGCATATATTGTAAAGTCAAACAACGGATCCAAAGAGAGATGAGTCATACAATCAAATCAAGATGTGCATGTGTGTGGAATATTTGGTGGATATATATATGGTGGCTAACCTAATTCTATTTTGCTCCTTAAAAATATATCTCTCTTTTGAAATTTAGAAACACTTGCTAGAGAGCAGGGGCTATCTTATTCATCTCTTTTTTTCAGACGGACATCTGAGTACCTATTGTTTTCACTGTCTCGGACACTTGTCCATTTTTTAACTCTTTTTTTCTTTTCTTTCTTTTTTTATGAATAACTTTTGTATAGCCCCATGTCCCTTTTTTGCAACATAACTTTTAAGAGATAGTAACAAGAACTTGGACCATTTATTTGGTGGATGAAAAACCTAACAAGCATGTTTTTTATGTTCACTCCCAGCGTAGGAGTAAAATATTTTTGGGTGGATCTAGATGGAAGACATGTTTTGCGCCTACCCCTAGTGTAGTAGTGCTGTGTGGGTGGTGTGTATGTGATCTTGATTTTAAGAGCATGGAAAACCTCTCATAAGGGTCAACAAAGCTTGGCAAAACTCAATGCAAAAGCAAGCAGCATATATGTGGAAGTTTTCCTAGTCTAAATAACATGTATGACTCTGGTGGAAATTTAAGCTTTGTCATACAGGAACTCATCATGTAGTATTTTTTTGTTTTTCAAAAAGTAAATCTTTAGAACTTTAGTGTCACTTGGAACAATATAAACAGTAGCTCAGACCTTTTCATATCATATCCGTAAATTACCTAGACTTAGATCAAGCATATGCTACCCACGAGTTTCAAGTTCAGAGTAAATCCTTATATCAAAACAATCTGATCCAAAATTCAGGAGAATTCAAGGCTGAAAACTAGGTACTTGAAAGGAATTATAATAGAGCAACTATTCATCATTTCTATTTAAGAGATTATTCTGAGTCCTCCATATTTTATTCAACTCTTAAAAATAAATTAAAGAAAATAAGACACATCTTTTTATTTTGTTTTCAATTTTACTAGATCACACATTATTATTATAACTATATATATTTATTATATAGATAAATTTTTATTTTGTTTTTCATTCACCATTTTCTTAATTATTTAAAAGAAATTAAAACTAGAACAAAGGGGAAATAATACTTACCTGGATACACGGAAGTACTTCTCCCCCAAGCTAACTCTTTTGGTGAGGATTCGGTGTTCTAAGTTCTTTGAATCGGACATCTCCTTGTGAAGTTTATTGACCAAATACCTCGCTTTGCTCTAAAGAGGAGGATTCTTGTGGTGGTGCCTCTAATGGTGATGTCACCTTTTTCTGCCAAATCTGTCTTGTTTCTGAGTTTTGATTTTGGTTTAACTTGTTCATAACCTTTACTTGTAGGAATTGGAAAATTAACTATCTTCCCCCATACTTTGCTTGAAATGTGTCCTGCTCATAAGACAAGGTAGAGATCAAGTGTATGGGCTCTGTTGGTGGAAAAACACCAACAGAACCAAAACTTTATTTATTATTCTCTATCCTTAGGCACATTGAACAAGATGAAGTTAATGTCTATGTGCTTTGTTTAATTATAACATGGGTGATAAGACTAAAAGATTATTTAGTGTAGCACCCGGTTTTAAGAACAAAACCACATACACACCATATGTCAGCCTAGGAACTCAAATCTCATATACAGCTATAAATAAGGGTAATATCAATAGACAATGCTCAATATATAACGTACTTAGTATAAATAATATAACCTTAGATAGCAAACAGCGGAAAGACAACTTCGATCTTCGGGTGAAGACTCCAATTTCATAGGGACAACTGACTATTTGATCACAAGCCTAATTTCTCCAAACTCAAGCAATCTGATACCCATCCAGGATTTTTCCAAAGTATTGAAAAAGTTAAGCAAGCGTAAGTACATGTCGTACTCAACAAATATAACATGGGGTTCATGAGGCTCAAAAGGCTAACACTGGTTTAACTACGATTATCTTTTAATTGTCACAATTTTAGCATAGGAATAGCAACAAGTTTATCACAAGCCCATATAAACACATGATTAGGTAAACATAAATAACGAATAACATAAACAGTAATCATTAGTGAGCATCTTTATCATCAGTATCATCAGTGTCCATCATCTATTCCATAAGGCTCCAAGGCTACTCGTGACCATGAGCACGGCTGATATACCAGTTTTACACTCTGCAGAGGTTGTACACTTTCATTGTGAGTCGTGATTTACCCTTTCGCTCGAGGCGGCCAACCTCTTGACCCACTACCAAGGAAGGTCTGCAGGGTTCACTATGAAGCCTTTCAAAGGTTCGTCTAACAAGTTAGGGCCATTAGATTCACTCGGCAAACAGATATAGGAACCCCCTTGTCGAATGGCACAATTCCATCATGGCTATATACATAAGAGTAGAGGCTATCCTATACCCGATTCGTCAAGCCATTCTTATGCCATAAAGGTAACCTCTAACAAGCTAGAAAAGTCATCATACTGAGCAAAAGCCAGAGCTATGTAGCCCTCACAGTTGTACTGTAAGTCCCGGATGTTCGCTTACAGATAAGTCCATAGTGAGAGGAATCTAGAGCACCATAAAAACAACCCAATGCTCTAGCCCCCTTATTCCATGTTGCTAAAAACATATTTTAGTGTTTATTGCACAATCCATTAGTCAAGTTACAAGATCATGGCTTTAGTTTGAGCACTAGCATCATACTACCCAATGCATAATCCCATAGGAATCAAGATACAAGGTAACAAAGTACTAGAAAATCCTTAGTGGTAGTCAAGGTAGACACATACAGCATGAATTAAATGATTAAAGGTGTATAGGACAACAAGGAAGATCCCATGCTATACTTGCCTTAAAACTCATATCCTTCTTCTATTCCAAACCCTCAATGAATTACTTCTGGATCACCAACTTCTTTTATATCACCAATGCAAAGCTCACCGACTGGACATGATCATAAAGCACCACACAAGCATCTATGCAATCATACACGAAGCAAACAATAGAACTAATTTAGAACAGTACACCAAACATAATAAACAGCAAGTAAAAAGGTTTTAAAGATGTTCTACACATTACTACGAACACAAAGCATTCTAATCGGAGCTAAAACAGAAAAAGTTATGAATTAAACAAGATTTCCTTTAATAAAATAATAGATTAAATCTAACCTTGAATTTCAAAAGTTGAAAATATATTTAACAGTAATATGAACTTGTAGATTATGCAATTACGAATCTAATGCAACTTGAATGGGTCAAATCAGAGTTAAAATGGAGAAGTTGTGGCTAAAACAAGATTAGTGACACTTCTGTAAATAGCTGGAACTTGAATTTAGAATTAATAAAATTGGATTTTAAACTAAGCCAGGGACGGCAGGCATGATAAAAAAAAGAAGTACAGGGGTTCTTTAGAAAAAGTGCAGGGACGGCGGGTTCTATTACTCGAAACTGTAGGGGCTCTTTTGAAAGATTTCCGGTCGAAGAGGTACCGACCAATCTCGGCTGTTGGATCAAGATTGAATGGCTAGGAATAGATAAGAGAGAGAGCAGACCGGCGTGGCCGGCGGCGAGCTTGGCGGCGGTGGTGCCATCGACGGAGATGGGAAAGCTCGCCGGAGCTCTTGAAGAAGGGCCTACGGGCTATGGATTCATGAGCCGAGGACACTAGGAGATAGAGGAGAGCAATGCGAACTTGGCTAGGTAGCTTACTGTGGCGCGGAGCGAAATAAGGCGGCGCTGTGCTCGGCGAGGCAAGTGGTGATGGCGGCGGCGCTAGGGTTCGGCGACGCTGCAACGCCTTGGCAAATACGGCTACTGCTTAGAACGAGATAGGGAGAGGCGGCGCTGTGCGGCTCGGTATTTATGGCCGGGAGACTTGGGAGGCACGGCAAGGGAGGAGGCGTGGGCAGCGCGGAGTCGGAGTCAGGTGGCGGCAGAGCAGAGTCCGGGTGGAAGACGCACGGGAGGTTGAAGACTCCACTGACAGATGGGGCCAAGGTGGCAGCGAGACAAGGCGGGAGGAGCAGAGAACGGCGCGGCTACGCTGGGCTGGCCTGCTGGGCTGCTGCGGCGGGAACTGGGCCAGCCTGCTGGAGAGAGGGGTGGGAACGGCCTGCAGCGGAGGGCAAAGGCCTAGCGAGGGAGCAAGCTGTGCACTAGGCTAGTGAGGGGAGAGAGCAGGTGGGCCGCGGAGGAGAAGTGGGCTGCTCGGGCCAAAAGCCGAGAAAGGAAGAAGAAGAAAATAAAATTCCTTTTCTATTTTCTTAACATATTTTCAAATCCAATTTAAATTCAAACTTAAATCCTTTTGCAAATTTTAATCAAACCAAAGCATCACAAAAAATATGCAGCAACATGTATGCATATTCATGTATGTAGACCTTATATTTGATTTTAAATTTTAAATAAATTATCATTTTTCTAAATTTAAATGCTCATAAATTGCATAATTAAATCAAATTCACCTATTTCAAAATAATGCAATTTTTAGGGTGTTACAATTCTACCCCCTTAAAATGAATCTCGTCCTCGAGATTCGGACGATGGTGATATTTTGCCTTTGGATCTTTTTTACTTCCTCGTGTAGTTCCATCGTGTAGTTTCATCTTCTTGATAAGGATCCCACTTTACTCTGCATATCTGTTAACCTTACTCCAAGTATCTTGCCAAACTGATTCCAAGATTTTGACAAATACTCCAAACAGTACCCAGGTATCTCCAATCACTAGGCCACCTTTCCTTTCTAATCCATAATATCAATTCTCTTTCTTACAATATCCACCTTCCAACGGAGCCTTTTCACTTTCTTGGTCAGAAAGAGAATCTACCACCAATCTTCAAAACATTAATTATTCAGGTTAAGTTACTCGAATTTGGAATACAATTCTTAGTCCTTAGTGTCACCCGAACCTTCTTAGCATAATTCTCCGTTGCTAAGGTCATTGGCCATGACTTTGCTTCTCGAAGTGATAGCACTTTTCCAAGTCATAATCAATTTCATTCCAATGAGGATATCACAAGCTCAAGACCATCTTAATGAAGATGTCCTGTAGATTCTTGTGATCCTCCTAGATGTTACTTTTATGCCCAAGTAGATAGTACCTCCATGCTCCACAATGGATCACTCCAGATCATACTTTAGATGTTCCATCTCATGCTTTCTTGCATAAATCTCTAATTTTCTTCTTGCATAAGGACACATCCCACATCTTGACAGGGTGCATCACAGTGGATATAAAGTTCTTGTCCTGATTTGGCAAAGCTAATACATAGGTTTTACATCAACCTTTTTTTACTCCTTTCAATACTTAGTCGAGGTCTCTTGATCCAAGCAAACTTAAAAGCTTCTTCAGTACCTCTATCAACATCTTGGTGGTCTTGGATAAACCTCCCTTGAACCTTGTCACACCCCAAAATTTTTTATTTTGGGTTGTGCATAGAAAACACTAAATAAAATAAATAATTTCAATGTTGATATAAAATTTCCCAAGTTTAGTTTAAGGTAGTGCAAATTTAGTTATAGAAAAAATGAATTTTCAATCTTTTCCAAATTAATTTTATGGGTTTGCTTGATGTGATGTTTGCTTGTTGTGTGACTTGGTGTAATGAGTGAGTAAAATTTTCAAAACATGTTTAGTAAGTCATTTATCCTGTCTCTCATTTCGTCTCTATCTTTTTCTATAATCAAATTCCTGCTTTCTCGATCCTAATCATTTCGCAAAACATGAATTAAATGATTAAAGGTGTATAGGACAACAAGGAAGATCCCATGCTATACTTGCCTTAAAACTCATATCCTTCTTCTAGTCCAAACCCTCAATAAATTACTTCTGGATCACCAACTTCTTTTATATCACCAACGCAAAGTTCACCGACTGGACATGAACATAAAGCACCACACAAGCATCTATGCAATCATACACGAAGCAAACAATAGAACTAATTTAGAACAATACACCCTTTCGACCGAGGCAGCGCTGTGCGGCTCGGTATTTATGGCCGGGAGACTTGCGAGGCACGGCAAGGGAGGAGGCGTGGGCAGCGTGGAGTCAGAGTCTGGCGGTGGCGGAGCAGAGTCCGGGTGGAAGGTGCGCGGGAGGTTGAAGACCCCGCTGACAGATGGGGCTAGGGTGGCAGTGAGACAAGGCGGGAGGAGCGGAGAATGGCGCGGCTACGCTGGGCCGGCCTGCTAGGCTGCTACAACGGGAACTAGGCCGTCCTGCTGGAGAGAGGGGTGGGAACGCCCTGTGGTCGAGGCGAAAGGCCGAGCGGGGGAGTGGGCCACGCGCTGGGCCAGTGAGGAGAGAGAGCAATGGGCCATGGAGGAGATGTGGGCTGCTCGGGCCAAAAGCTGAGAAAGGGAGAAGAAGAAAATAAAATTCCTTTTCTATTTTCTTAACATATTTTCAAATCCATTTTAAATTCAAACTTAAATCCTTTTGCAAATTTTGATCAAACCAAAGCATCACAAAAAATATGCAGCAGCATGTATGCACATTCATGTATGGAGACCTTATATTTGATTTTAAATTTTAAATAAGTTATCATTTTTCTAAATTTAAATGCTCACAAAATGCATAATTATATCAAATTCACCTATTTCAAAATAATGCAATTTTTAGGGTGTTATATTTAGTATAGAGATCATGTTTTATACAAGCATGGCTCAAGGCAAAGGTAACTTGAAGCAAAATACAAAGTGAATGAACTTTGATACTTACAGTTCTTTCATCCTTGTTGAATGAGGTATGTAGTTCTTACATGTATAATGAATGAGTTGTGTCTTATTTCATCTCCGATTTGAATTCATCTCATGACTTACCAATATTGAATTAAAAGTTTCTTACATAGGGTTAGTCCAACAAAATGACCAGTATCTACTATAGCATAATTTTGGCTTAAAAATCAACCTAGACACCACGTCTAATTTGATTTAGGAATGTACTAAAACCTTTGGAAGTAAGATAGGCACTCCTAAACTAAGCACCATCCTTATTTTAAAAGATGTATGAATCATACTCCAAACCTTAAGCATACTATAGTAAACAAAGGTAGCATGAAAAGCATTATAGAGATTTATTCAAATAGAGATGAAAGAGCATGATTGTTTATTTAGCAAATTGAGTCTGGCTTAAAGGTAGAGACAACCAAGATGAATTAGCAACATGGCATAAGATTTTTTAGAGAAGTTCACCCCCCACACTTGAATTTTTGTAAGGTAAAATCAAGTTTGGATGGATGTGATTCAATGTTGCATGATGATTGGTTGGACATACCTGGCGTTGTCATCCTTTATTATTTTTGCTTCAAACCTAGAATGGTTAGTGACAAAAAATACCCAAAGGAATAATTGCACAATTATGTTTCTATGCTTATTTCACAAGGGTATCACAGTAAAAGGTGAAAACTCATATTATCTCCCGAAAGTGCTTGTTTTAGGATAGAATCTTATCCTTGGGAAACCTTCTAATTGCACTCAAGTTGGTGAAGTAGTTTCCCTTCCAACATCAACCTTTGTGTACCTATCTCAAGATTCACACAATGAGATCTGCAATATTTTATGATAAACATATGCATCTACAACTACCCTTTCAAAGACTTTATGAACAAGGAGAATGAGGGGGTTGAAGATCTCGTGTGTGGCAATGTTGTAGAGACCAATTAATTCAGGAGATTTCTCAATTAATTTAGGAGATTTCTCATGCAAGCATGGATTTGATAAGGTGTTTATAAAATAACTTCCATGCTCGTTGATGTTATCTTCCTTTTCAAGCTCTAAGGGTGTTTCTACATGAATTTCTATAGACGAAAACATTGTCTCCATCATTCCATGCCTATGACATTCATTGGACGTTTTATTGTCCAAGATTTTCCATGGATTGGTGGCTCTCGGGTTGATCTCGCCTAAGGCCTCCTCAAACTTGGATGAGTCATGTTTATTAAAGAGATTGATTTAAGCTCACCATTAGATCTAAGACAAGTTTGGATTCTACCCATAAGGCTTCGTCCTTGTCCATCCATTCTTTAGCAACGGCACACAAGTTCTTAATACATTCCAGCCATTGTTGTTGCTCTTTTTGGTCATCCTTGTGGCCTCCATGATTCCTATGATTTGGTTGTCTTAGTGGATTTCTAGGGTCATCATGAGACTTAGGAGAGAGAGCATAAGAGGGATCATCGGGGTCAAGGATTAGTTGAAAGATAGGTTCAGATGAGACATCTAATGTGAATATAGAAGGGGAGAGGATAAGAATGGCTCCTAGATGGCTCAGCTCTCCTTCTATGGCATTACTTGAAATGTCATCCTTGAATTCTTCCCAATGTCCTATATGGAAATAAGGATGCTTTATAATAGATCCCTTCTTGAGAGGATTTAAATTATATTCACTCGAAGGTCTCTTATGGAACTGGAAGTTTAAGTTTTTCCCAAAATCAGCATAAAAAGATCATCCTTAATTTTAACAGGAATTTCCAAAGGTGGAATTCGTTCTTCTCTTGGGGATTTTGGGGGATTAGTGGTTCAGGATTGATAGCTAAACCTTGGGATTGAAGTGGTTGTGATTTGGTATCAGAACTTCCTCTTCTTGATCGGGAGATGATTTCTTCTTTTTTTCGGGGAGTTCATTATGAATGCTAGTGTAGGGAGTCTTTCCACTAATTCTATCAAGCATAGCCCTTGCTTCACTAGTAGACAAATGAAGGAAAGCTCCTCTAGAGGCTACATCAAGGGATTCCATGGAATCCTTGCTAAGACCCATGTAAAAATATTGAAGAAGTACAGGATCTTGAATGGTAAGGTCTGGGCTAGTGATGATGAGTTCATTAAAATGATCCCACAATGTAACAAGAGATTCTTCTTCTAGTTGTCTAAAATTTAGAACCTCTTTCCGAAGGCTAACCACTTTAGAGATGGGAAAGAAATGTAAACAAAATTTAAAGCATAATATTTCCCAATCTCCTTGCATACTTCCTATGGTTTGATTGTACCAATGTTTAGCTCTTCCCATCAAAGAGAATGGAAACAACTTCCATCTTACGGTTTTGTCAGACATGCCAGCGATACGCAAGCATGCATAGGTCTATTCAAACTCTTGTAGGTGTGAGTATGGGTTTTTGTTGCCTTCTCCCGAGAAGGATTTATCCCATATCAATTTTATAAAACACGGGCACAGCTCATAGCTAGGTGTTAGGATAGGCTCTGAAGATTTTGGTAGCTCTAGGCTTGCGCTCGTGGGTTTAGCATATTAATAGATAGGAGTGGAATCCATGCTAAAAGAAAACGTAAAATAAAAGAAAGAATAAAAGATAAAATATTAAGCTAGGCCCGAAGTTAATTCAGTAACCGTTTCCCCGGCAACGGCGCTATAATGCTTGTTGGTATAAATTAACGCACATAGATAAATTCGCAAGCGCACGGATACCACTGTAGCTTTCACCTAGAAGTATTCCAAGTATCGTATCCATAAGGAAACGTGTGAGACTAACTACGGTCTAACTAAATTAAGAATAAATCAGGATAAGATATATATGATAAGTAAATGATAGTTGAGCATTGATAATGAATAGTTGAGCACCCAGAGTACTCTTTTCTAAGACATTAGCATGACCAGGTAGAAACTAGAGAGATAATTCCTAAGTCATTCTTAGTTACTAGTCAAAGCATACGATGATTAATGCAATTACACTTAGCAGTCATGGCTAAGATCATCTTTATATCTAAACATAAGGAATATTAATAAGGAAGATTAAAAACAGAGCTTGTTCTTCCTTCGTAACCGGATCCTACGTGCGCCTATATTCAGGGAGTGGACTACAAAGGACTCAATGGTAGTGTCACATCCGTGATCTACCACATGACCTATAATATAGGGTGTATCCATAGATAAACAACGTATAAGCACCACGTTTACAATGTCGACCACTCACCCTGTGCATAGCAGAGCGAGCGCTATACGAACTTATGCATGGACATAATGATAAACTAGCTATACTAAGCATATAATCCAAGTAGACGATGAACATTATAACGAATAAGATGAATACTAATATTGTTATAACAATTGTAGCAAGCATATAAAAGTAATGGAGATACAAAAGAGAGGGGGTACAAATATTATACCAACCCACGCTCTTGACAAGATCGAAAATCCAAGCGAAGCCTTCTTGCATCTCTCTAGATCTAACCTAGCTAGCTATGCTCTAGAATGGAGCTCTGAGGATTAGGGTTTGATCTCTGTCTTCTACTTTGACTTATGCCTCAGGGAGGGGGTAGGGGCTGCTGTATATAGGCCGAGGTGGAGTATGGGGCAAGGAATCAAGGTGGAGTAGGGGGTCAAGAATAGCCACGTCATCGATCCACGTCAACTCCCTCGATCACCGTTGGATGAACCGACCTAAAACCGCCTTAGAATCAACGATGTAGATCGTAGAAAGGAGTACAAGGCGGCGAAGGGCGATTGGTGGGCTCAGGGGGCCGGGTGGCCTATAGGTGGGGCCGCCTAGCCCCACTTGGTAGCCTCTCAGGCCTCGCCTCAGTGTATTGCCTTCTGGTGTCTTCTAGATCCTTCCCAAGTTGTTTACGCGGTGAAATTTCGTAATTTCCTTTGATGAATAGGTCCTCCTTGGTGGTTTTCTAGATAAACCTTGATGAAAACACAGATTCACCAAAACTCGTGGAATTTATTAGTTTAAACCCCTATACCTATATTTGATGATGGAATTAAGTATAAATATAGGTTATGTTGACGGTTTATAATTGATGTTAGTGACCGTCAACAACCAATTAGGTGGATTTACCATTTCTTGTAAAATATAATAGGGGTTGCTATGGTACTTTTTAAATAACTATGAACTATGTATGTATACTATATATTACCTCTTAGAAGGTAATAGAATAAATATATATTTATGTATTATTTTATTTTAAAACATAGACAGAATAATTGTCATGGACAGGGTAGGATATATAGTAGGAGACGTCCAGACATGATACACTACTATAGGAAACTTAACCAAGGCGGGCAAAAAGGGTTAACCGAGGCCGTTTTTGAAACCACCTCGGCCGAAAGGTCATCGTTAATCATGGCCTTAACCGAGGCGGTTGCCCTATCCGCCTCGGTTAATCGAATAAAAAACAAAAAAAAAGAAAACCCGTAGATAAGCTCAGCGAGCCCATCCACGCGCCGCCATGGCCGCACGTCGGATTTGGATGTCCCTGAGCTGGATCCACCACACCGGAGCCGAATCGCCGCTCCCATGCTGGATCTGTCATGCTGGAGCCGGATCCGCTGCACCGGAGCAAGATCCGCCACGCTGGAGCCGGATCTGTCGCTCCCCAGCACGAGCGCCGCCATCGTTGGAGGAGGGGCACAACACCATAGCCCTAGAATGGCAATGCATCGTTGGTCGCTATAGGTGGATACAACGACGCACTATCGGTCGGTATAGATCTATGCCGACACTTAACTACTGCCGCTGAAAGTGGCATCAGGATAGGGTTATAGCGACCGACATACTTTTAGCGATCGATAGTCTGACAAAATGTTGAAGCAATACCGACCAACGGGCTGATGACATATAGTAGTTTTACCGTCCAACGGTCCAAGGCTAAAGGGATTTATACCAACCAACAATCCAACGCATAGATCACATGACGCAAAAATACATTATTAATCTCACATTAACCAAATTACGTATTCTTTTAGACATGAAACATACATGGTCACATTCAACATGAGACACAAAATCGAGTCACAATGACATAGCTTAGATTTCATTCATGCCAATTGGTACATGTAATAGTCATGCTGGGTTGCACACCTCGTAGTAACATGAGACACCAAATTATAGTATTCTTCACAACACACAAGTCTGGCTTTTACACCTCACAGCTAACATGCCCAAGGAGTTCTTTACAAAATGTTACATCATCCAAAGCAACTAGCATCCATCCCCAAGCAGTTCTTTACAAAATGCTATATAATCCAAAGCAACTAGCATCCATCGATGTTTCATCTCCATCTCACAAATTGTTTGATCTGCTTGCAGATACAAAATAATCACATTACATCTAGCGCCTTCCACCTGAAAAATCAAAACATATTTTTCAGTTCCAACTACTAGTGTGTGCTGCCTTATTTTCAGCTCATGTATTATCTGAAATGCAACACAAAGCTGGCCATGCACCACATATACTTATATGCACATATGCAATTGAACAAGCAACTTAACATCTCAAGGATGTGTACACCAACCCCAGCTCCAGCCGCTTCAATGAGTTTTGGGTCCACGCCTCTCCTCCCCTGCTGCAAGACCAACATAGCACATATTAGTAAGGTCAGAAGAGTATGTAAGTTTGCGACCATAACCAATATAAAAAAAGACAAGTCCGGTAACTGAGAACACAAATCTATTCTAGATTAAATTTATAGTTTTCTTTTAGTACATCATCAAGATAATACTAGAAAGACCGGCCACTCCAACCTTTCATAGGCCAGTTCATCTCGATCTTCGCTAAGTGCTGGCATCAAGAGGGGATAAGCAAATTGGAGCATCATTATACTAAAACCTTTCATAGACAGTGGAGGGAGCGGGCTGCAGGATGGGGAGACGAGTTGGGCTAAGGGAGGCGTCAGGGCTGGGGAGAGGAGTCGGGCTGAGGGAGGGAAGATGCGACTGAGTGAGGAAAACCCTAGCTCCCTTCTGTGTATATATAAACCCATTGGATATGGGCTTTTTGTTGGGCCTCAAGAATATTAACCGAGGCGGGCCATTTAGGAGGTCCGCCTTCGAAAAAGGAGGCATTTTTAAGGCCCGCCTCAGTTCATAGATTTTAGGAGGCGGTTTCGTTAGGTCAACCTCCTCGGTTAATAGGCATTAACTGAGGCGGTTCTGTTAAGTTGTCCGCCTCGGTTAAGCATTAGCCGAGGCGGTTGCTAGGGAGGCTACCCTGCCATGAATAACCGAGGCGGGCAACCGGCCCAACCGCCTCGGAGACTATTTTGGAAACGCCTTGTAAAAGTTTTTGTGTAGTAGTGACAGTGGGCTAATTTATTAGAGAGGGGCCTAGGCCCAGCCGTTATAAATTAGATCTAAAAGTAGTAGTAGGGTTTATGAGCTCTATTGATAAACAGACCCAAAGCCTATTAGTATTCTTATAAGCCCCTATATACATAGGGGGAAGGTCGATCTAGAAAGCAAGTTTAGGGTTAATCTCTTATCCTCGCTCTTCTCTTTTACAGCTGCCATCTCTCTCTGCTCCTTCCTCGATGCCGACTCCCTCTCCCTCTCTCGCAACCATGCCCACCAGCTGTGGGCACTGCCGCTGCTCCCTGTGCTCGTAACCTCAGTCGCCCCTGCTAGCTCCCAGCCAGCAGTAGCCGGCCTCAGCTCCCCGACTGCCGCAGCTACCTCAGCCAGGCCCTAGCCAGCCCCAGCAGCCCAGGAAAACAGGCACGTGACAACTTAGTATTTAGAGCCATGTTGTGATCCATCTCCATGGAGGATATTTGTAGCGTCATCAATCACTGGATGAAGGAATTGAACAATTTTTTTAGAGGCACCAAAAGTGCCCACCTTGAGCAGAGGACAGAACTCCACAGACTCCAATTTACGTGCCACCACCAATAAGGGGGATTGTTGCCGACACCTCCACCAGTTCAGATCTTAACCGAACAGGTGAAACCACCGCCAACAGCTCAGCCTCCTACAACAGTACCACCACCACACCAACAAGGAGATTCAAAAACCAGATCAACATCAACAAAAACAGCAACAAAGCATCCACAAAATTGACTTTCACAAAGTACAACGGGAACGAGGACCCATCAGGTGTCTATATAGATGCGTAAAAAAAATTAACCCAAAATACTAGAGAGGAGGATCAAACACAGCTCGCAGCATTCCACTAGCAAGGGCAAGCTCTCACATGGTTCATTAGATTAGAACAGGAATCCAACACATCATGGTCACAATTCGCTACGACCATTAGTAAACGCTTAGGTCCACAGTACACTCTGATCACAACCACTTGGGCCAACTCTCAAGCACACGATAGATAGAAGAACTGGACGAATATACACCAAACAATTTCTCCTCAATCTAACAAAGCTGACATGTCTCTATGCCACTCAACAAGTAATGCTATACACAGCAGGATTGGAATCTACTCTGGGACTAGATATTGAACTACAAGAACCTCAAGACTTGGAAACAGCAATAGCTCTTGCTCGCATATTTCAACTGGCCAGTATCCAAACGGCTACACCCCAGAAGCCATCTCAACCGATTCCGGAGATACAAATCTCCTTACATGCAGTCACAGGGGTCAAAACTTGCTAATCAGTGTTATATTTTTGTGTTGGATACACATATATGTTTATTATTATTCAAAGGTCCATAAGCAGTGTGCATTCCATTAACTAGTAGGCATGTATATAAAAAAAGAATAAAAATGAAAGCAGGCTCTGACATGCATGGATGCATATATGCATGTATGATGATGTATTGAATATTGGATCAAAACGCCGTGTGATCGTGGCAGCTGCTGCTGCTCTTCTTCCTCCGCATGAAGAGCGCGCCCACCAGCGGGATGAGCGGCTTCTTCTTCTTCCTTCCCTCCTCCGCCATCGCCTTGGCGGCCTCGTGCCCGGCCGACATCTGCCTCTGGAACCGCAGCTCCCGGTAGTAATGCGGCTGCGGCTGGTGGGGCTGATGGGGCGGCGCGCGGTGCAGCTCCATCACCACATCCGGCAACGGTGGCGCACGGCATGCGGCGGTGGTGGCGGCGACCGTCGGTGGGTCGGCGAACGTCACGTACCTCTTCTTCTGGAGCTCGCCTCCGGCAGCAGCGAGGCTGCCGTCAGCGGTGACGCCCCGTGGCGGCGCCGGCTGCTTCTCAGCGGCCTCGGTGAAGTGGAGGCCCTCGTCGATCTCCAGGTCGATGACCTTGGCTCCGGCCTCCTCGTCGTTGCGCACCTTGAGCCTCTTGAGTTCCATCATAGCGTGGCTGAGCTCCTCCTGTAGGGTCTGGATGCACCCGGCCATCTTCTGCTTCTCCTCCCGCTCCTTCTCCAGCTTCTGTTTTGCCTCCTCCAGCTCCGCGGTGAGTGGTGGCACGGGGCGTGGCGTAGCGGTGGTGACCGCGCCGGCGGCGACGCTCACGGCGTGGTGGTTGGGTCTTGTTGCCGCCACTCGATTCTGTGCAATCGATCGAGTATGCTAGGGAATGGAAATGCATGGGAGCATATATATTAAAAAATAAAACAAAAGGAACTTAATTATCAGTAACAGGTAGTTTTTTCCTATTAACTGAATATAAGCAAATGCATAAGAACTGATAGTGAAAATTTTTATAAGGGACGAATATCAGATATGAATTCTATGGAAAGTGAATCAATATGTTAAGTTTCCATGTTTTTCCTACTCTATAAAGTCGAGCATGCATACTATATATCACTTTTGGGGCAAATTAGTCTAGGTAACTGAATAACTGATGCTACCAGGTCCCATCCATGGCCATAATAATGATATTATTAGAATATATGCATAAGCGACTAAAAGGCTAACTTTATATGCTAGTGATGATTAGGGCACCTAATAATCACAGTACACAATTGCCATCATCAAGTTAATGGAGGTTGTAGGCAGATGGAGTACACCTTTATAGCTTCCTTAATTCAGGTGCAAGCTAGGAACATATCTTAACAGTCTTGACGCACATGCATGCACTTTTAAAAATTTCAATCTACATATATAGGGAGCTAGTACTACTTTACTGTGACCAAAAGTGATCCAAGTGTGTTGTGTGAAATAGATAGCTGCAGGGTTCTGGAAGGTATCAACATGCATGCATGTATCTTTGCTGATTAGTGCGTGGGTTAGTAGGAAGAAGATGCATGCTTACAGCAAGGAACATGTACATTTGGTAAAGAAGTCTATGCTGCTTTTGTAGCACCTTTTTTACTTGGCCGTGAAGAAAGGAATAGACAGTGATGATGCACTTATTTTGACATCTTGGTAGCCAGCTATCCCACCTTTTTTACATCTATCTATCAACTAAAGGAGATTAACCAGTCAAGACAGACATGAAAACTATTTATTTCCAAATATATTTTCTTCTATGTGTACAAAATATCCATAGGATATATAGCAGACATATAAAGTTGCAGTACTTGTTCAATATTGCTGTGTCTAATTACTAAGATATATTCCTTCCGTTTGTTTTTATTATTAGGCGTATTAAGGTTTAAAAATGTCAAGTATCATAAATTTAATTTTGGCCAACGATTTAGTTAAATTATGTGCATGCTTTTTTGGCGAATTAATAATACTGTGTGCGTGCATGCTTAGTACATAAAGTTATTATATAAACAGGTTTGTATTTCAAATATCTTTTAATATCGCTATGATCTTTTAGCAATATATTGAATACGCTATCTCCGTCCAAAAAAGGTACAATTCTACGTTCGATCATAGTCAAATCAAACTAACTTATGTTTGATAGAGTTTATAGAATATAGCTAGAATCATCAACATTTAAAGACTAGCCTACAAGAAACCAACGGATCGAGGTAGTAGCTTAGAGACTTGCTAGCAAGTAACTATAGCTAGTATCATATGACTGTGTCAGGGATCGATGATTATCATGCCACACACACCACCATGTAGGAAGCAGTGTAGCATATTAATTAGCAGTCTAATAATATATCCTGCATGCATATTTGTCAATAATGCAAGAGACTTGATAGGAAGTTTACTGGATTGCCTGAATCAATTTAAGGAATGTGCATGTCTAGTTATATTGTTACCTCGCTGACGGAGAGTGGCCGCCGTCCAGCAGAGAGCTCCCCGGCGAGGACCCTCTCGCCGAAGAGGACGACGGCCTCCTTGACGGACCGGAACGGCGCCCTGGTGTCGATCTCCGCTCGGCCGACTACCACCACCTCGCCGCGGCCGCCGCTGTGGCCGCCGATGACTTCTCCACCTCCTCCGCCTACCATGTTGCTGCTGGAGTCTAGCTGTAGTAGCTAGCTACCGCGCGCGGTCCAACTGAATCAACCGATCGGTCGCCGGAGACGATATTTATATATGTATGTATGCGAACGAATAAGGCCAGCTAGCAGACTAGCTATAGGACAAGACAAAACAACCGATGGATCGTAGTGGGAATGTAGTTGCAATGAACGTCGTCGTCGTCGTTGGAGCTAGAGAGAGATAGGTTGAGAGAGACAGCATGCATGTAGCATGTATAGACGCTGTAGCTAGCTAGATAGCTTAAGAGATAGATGTTGCGCTGGATGAGTACGTAGTGGATGGTAAGTTGTAGTATCAGCCAGCCGCACCCGCCTGCATGTGGTGTTGGCTGCTGCTGGGCTTAAGTTGCCGTATGGTGAGAGGTGGGTTCGTTGCTTCGCGTCCACTGCACTGTAATATTCCGGCGCCTACGATTCTCCCTCTTGCTATATATGCATGGGCATGGCCCCGCTTGCCGGTGGAGTGTCCTGATCCGATCCATCGGTCTTGCCGACCACACCGCACACACTGCAGCTAGCATACGTACATACACACGCTACTACATAATCCAATTTTAAGGGCGGCTCGTAACCCTTTGTAGAGACGGTTTAGCCAGCCGCTCCTACCGAACCGTCTCTACAAATCATGTATTTATAGGGGCGGTTCCCAGGTCGCCCTTACAAATCGATTTGTAGGGACGGCTGGTGTTACAGCCATCCCTACAAATCTATTTGTAGGGACGGCTCATATTACCAGTCGCCTCTACAAATCCAGCCGCTCCTACAATCGATTTGTATGGGCGGCTGGTAATACGAGCCGCCCCGGCGGCTGTAGTACCAGCCGCCTCTATAAATACCTATTTGTAGGGGCGGCTCAATCTAGAACCGCCCCTACAGGACGTTTCCTCGCTAAAAAAATTTAAATTTACGATTCAAAATCGCGTTGCCGAATGCCCCGCGACCAACGTTCCGAACCGCGTTCGCGTTGCCGAACGCCCACGACCAACATTCCGAACGCGCGTTATATTGCGAATGCCCCGCGACCAACGTTCCGAACCGCGTTCGCGTTGCCGAACACCCCGCGACCAACGTTCCGAACCGCGTTAGGTGTTTGCCGAAACGCCCGCGACCCGCGACTACAAGCACAAGAGTATTATATAAACTACAATTACAAGTCCAATTCACAAGAATATATACAATCCATCATTAAATATACAAATTCCATACACATTGTTATCAACGTCCTAGAGCTAGCCTTTCAGTCTCACGAAGGTGTTGGTACTGAGGATTTCTACCTAAGTCAGACTCTCGGTCATGGTAGGCGCCTCTAACGTGTACAATCTGGTCCAATATGAAGTTGCAAAGGTCGCCAACAAGCTCTAAGAGTTGGTCGTCCTTGTATGGGTCTCTTTTTATTCATTTCTCTTCTTTCCACTACAAGAGAACAAGTTTCGGTTTAGTATTTCATATCACGTCTGAAGTTTTTTATACTACTGGTGAAGAGGTTCAAACTTACCCTTAAGGGGTGTCTCCTGTAAACACCGGTGTTACTCATCATAGAACATATATAGTATCCACAATGTACACTCCCAGGCTTCTGCTTGGGGCACTGTTTGTTTTGCATATGAAAATGTTAAGTAATGCTTTTGACAGCCATGTAATACAGTACTGAAGAAGTAAGTTATACTTACCGCACATAGTGTTTTTATAGCCAGCTTTTCCTTCCTTGCTGGATCATGCCTTCCATGATGATTAGTGACATAAAACCTAAATTTCCTGTTCGAATTATTTTAGCAAATATAACTTGTTAGTATCCAAAAGTGAACGTTACAAGTATGTATACAAACATATAAGCTAATGAGAATTGTCGATATGTATACGTCTTGAGAATCGATATGAAGTCTTTTATGTCACCGGGTCCCTATCTATTGAATCAAAGACCCATGACATGCTTCTCCTGACATCGACGGCTATACAAATCCAGTGGTTGCTGCATGGATTTAATCATAGAACTAGATAAGCTCTTTTGCATCGAATAAAATATATCGAACAAAGTTTTAAGTATAGAGTTGAACTTACTCGAAGTTGTATGGTAGCCATATAGTAAAGTGTTGTTGGAGATTTTTGAAAGCCAGAGCAATGTATGCCATAACTTTAAGGGACTCTTCCCTTAGTTTCGCCGTACGGATGCGCTCTTTCTCCCGAAGAGTCTTTGCAGCAGCTAGCTCTTTGGCATCCCGTGTCCACTGTTTAGGGTAATTAAAATTTATTTGGGCTTTAGCTTGAGGGTCTAGATACCTGGCTTTCACACTTGGCATTTGTTTGACAATGTGCACTTGCATTCTACAAATCACAGCATAGGTTAGTTACAACAAAATTTAAAGATTACATTCATATCATATCAGGAGGACAAGGACTTACAGGCACCACGTGCGAATTAAATTCATCTCCATTTCTCTCAGGTGAAAGCATATGTGCATGTCATTGAAATCAAAGACAATTTTCTCGGCTGGGCTTCCAAATGTGCTGGTGGGGAAGCATGCTTGTATGAGATCTATGCTCGTTGGGAGAACACGCAAGTACCAATCAGGGAACCTTCTCATTCCAAGTGGTAGGCGCTGGATATCCCGGTTTGGTAGGAAGGGCTTGCCTCTTTCATATGTTTTCGGAAAATCCTTTGACCATTTAATGGCATCAACATTTGGATACTGCTTTGTAATTTGGTGGAGTTTGCTAGTGACGGCCTCCTCAGAACCCCGTGATGGGACTTTTTTAACTTGGTTCTCAGGCTTGAACTGGTCATGGGAAAACCACTTGGACACTGACGAGACGTCTTTGATCGGAACATAAAGTAGCCTTATGGTGATTGGATGCTTCTTTCGAAGTTCCCATTCAGGCACGTCCTCATCTTCTTGTGCATCACCTTCTTCAGGAGGCACTCGTTGTTCATGTATCGGCTGTGCTTGTTGAGAAGACTGTGGTATCTCATGATGCACTTGCTCGGTACGAGCTAGAGAAGGTTGTGGCATCTCATCAGGCACCTGCTCGCTAGGACGCGGGGAAGAATGTGGCATCTCAGGAATGTGGTGGTCACGAGACGGTGAAAATATCTCCCCGACCTCAACAACTCGCTCCAAATTTGGGAGAGGGGGAGGCGGCCAAGAAGCAGTCAATATAATGTCCCGATTATGCCAGAGGATGAACTGCCCTATAACATCTCCGAGTAACACCAGCCCCTCGGGAGTTGCATAGTCTATCCTCCACTGCATGAACTCGGGCTTCACTGTATGTACCTCGACCCTAGTGTAGTCCGGCGATATCTTATTATTGTGGTGTAAGCCACCGGGAGGATGTGCCACACTCGTTGCCACCTCCGTCATAGTGTTCTGTCGGCCGCTAAGAAACACCAAGGTGCAACTAGTTGGTTCCCATATGCGATCGACGGGGTTTGTGGCTGCAGTGGAACCTTAGTTGCTAGGAACTTTTGGAGGGCTGCCAACTAATGCTAGTTCTCCCAGCGGCGTCACTAATATCCGTGGCTCCGTAGACAGTCCTTGCTCCTCCAGCGCCTTCGCAACTAGAGCCTTCACTTGGAGCTCAAGACTAGTCTCCTGGTCTCTGCCATGTTTCTTGTACATGTGTCTGTCCTCTTCAAATCCTTGCTTCCATGTCGTCCTTTTCCCTAGCCCCCTGGTGCGGCCTATGTGCTCCTTGTTTTCCAAGCCAAGGCTAAGGGCGTCCCTCTCTCTGGAAGGATTAAATGAGCCCTTCTCCTTGTCTTCAGCATATTTCAGTATCCTTGATACTGCCTCTTGGGTCTCCGGCTTATCAAACTTAAGATTACCGTCGGATGATTCTGTACTCCTCACATATATCCAATTCCTTGAGTGTATTTTCAAATTCATCACATTGATATCCCCAGCAGTTGCGGCCTCTTCGTCCATCTTCCTAAACTGCTCTTCCTTGGCATAGTAGCCACCGGGGCCTAGATGATGGTGGTGTTTGTTCCTCTTCGTCAGCTCGGTGTTACGGGCACTGAGCTCCAATGCCTCCGGTGAAGTCTTTTGAGCCACGAGTTCCTCCCATTGACTAGGAGTTATTTTGCCAAACTCATTGAAGGGAGTTAACCCCTTTTGGATATACTTCGTGTTGAGCTCCGACCTCCAACGTCGAAATGACTCTCCCATCATCCTGAAAGCATTTTTTTACCAATTCATGCTTACCCTCTAGAAATCAAAAATTGAGCTTCAGCTACCTATCCCATAGTGCATTCTTTGTGTTATCTGGTACCTCTTTCCAATTAGGGATTGTTGGGTTCAATTTATCTCTTACTAGGGCCCCGATCGCATTACGGAATCATCCTCTTAATTCCTTTGGCTTAAGGATCTCTCCTACTGGCCCGACCTTCGTTATCACATAGCATGCCATATCTGGATATAGATTTCCTTTTCTATCCCCTCATTTCCTCTTAGGCTTGGTAGTCGTGGTTGTGTCTTGAGGTTGTGGAGTAGAGGCATCGTGATCCATCTCTGTGGCTGTTGCCTCTGCTCTCCTTTCCTCTACTCTGTCTTGTCCAGCGAGATGTCACGGACGTCGATGTCGTCTTTTCCGAGTTTCAGGAGGGACCTGTATATACCACAGGTCAAAGTGTTAGCAGAGGTAACACAGCCAAAGCTTTAGCAAAATTTATAAGCTAAGGCTTTTTCCCTACCTCCTCGTTCGGGTCAAAATCCTTGTACAAATCTACCTCCATTGGCCTCCTTCTGGCTTCACGTGGGAAAGGGTCCTCAGGCCTTTCATATCCCTCTTCTTAGTCATCATCATCATCATCCTCTTCTTCTTTGCCTTCAGCAGCCTCTCCTGCTCCCCCTTCCTCCTCGTCACATTGCTTCTGAGTAAGCATCACTTCTAGATCCTTTTCTACCTTGTTATCGAACTGTTCCTTAGTAAGCTGGTCCTCTAGTGCTTGCTCCTCATAGGTTGGCTGCTCATCATGCTCGGGGCATCGGGCTACACTGTCTGGTGTCCACGATATTATTTTGCGCTTTGTTCTAATAGATGCAAGAAAGTGTGATTTAGGTACGCAAGAAGGTATAAGAAATAAAAAAGGTCTATAAATCAAAGTAGTCCTATAAAACAACAATATATCAAAAAAATAAGTAGTAGAAGTAGTAGAGGCCTCAAAAACATGTCAATCATCATTTGATCATGAACTTAGAGCATCAAGGCATCATAACAGAGAAGAGAGGAGAAGGTAATGTAGGGGCGGCTACTAATGATGTCAAATTCCTCACAAGTTCTTGATCATCAGCTCATATTCCATATAATGTATGGACTTGGACAATTTCATCATCGGCAAAACAAAGGAGAGGAGAAGAGAGGGGAGATTTGGCAAAAAAAAGCAACAGCTGCTTAACAAACATAGAGAGGAAAAGGTGTAAAAAAGCTGCTGCTTCCAAAACATAGAGGATAGGAAAGGTGGCAAAAATAGAGGAGAGGGGAGATTTGGCAAAAAAAAAGCAGGTGCTGCTTCCAAAAAAAAACAACAGCTGCCATACTGACTTTGCTCGATCACACATGAACATCATATGCTTAATATCTTCCGAACCTAATAGGCAGATCGGACAATCAGAAGTAGTAGACAGTAGTAGTAGGGAAGTAGTAGAATTAGTTGACAGAAGTACAAGTAGTTGATAGAAGACAGAAGTAGAAGTAGTAAACAGTAGTAGTAGAGAAGTAGTAGAAGTAGCAAAAAAAGCAACAGCTGCTTAGGAGAGGAGAGGAGTAGAGTGGAGTAGAGGAGAGTAGTAGTAGAAGAGGAGTACAGAGAAGATAGCAAGTACATAGAAGATTAGTAGTCACCAGGCACATAGTAAGAAAGATGCATATGCATTGTCTTATGCACATTCTGTTAGCAAACACAATAAACAGTAGAAAACAGTTGGAAATTTGCCAACAACAATAGTGTATTTTTAATTTTTACTAAAACTTGAGGATCATCATAATACTGACAAATGACAATGTAATAACAATATATATCACTGCAGAGCCATGTGCATATATTAGAACTTTTGTTAGGCAAATTACTGGCAGACAACAGAAAAAGAAGCTCACAATGTCACAGGTGGCACACAACGTGAATCCAGCATGGTGAATGGTGAACATGCAGTGGAATTAAGTGGTACTGGCAGCAACATGCAGAAATGGGCATTGACATCAATGTGTGTAGTCATACATGAGGCACAGATGAACTCACACTAGTTATGAGTCAAGGCAAAGCATGCAACAGATCAATTTACCAAACCTACCCACCCAACAGCCCACAGCTAATTTATAGTTCCTGCTAGGCTGCAACTTATAATTTTATTGTGTCTTATTATTTATTCTTAAAATACTAAAATGTATCCATGCATTTGGTTCTTTTGGTTGTATATATAAGCAAATAAGCCCTAAATAGAGCTAAGAGCAGGAGCGATCAGCCATTAAATTAGGCACGCAAAACTAATTTAATTAGGTTCTAGACTTAGAGTGCGTTCTATTTCATTTCAATTGTATGTATAGGCTTTTTTATGCAACATTGGGGTTACTGGGATAGTATAATTCTCTTGCAGATTTGTGAACCATGAAAAAGAGTGGAGATGGCCTTTTGGGTGATTATCTAGTCGCTTTTTTAAATGAGATATTTTCTTATGATTAAAGGAAGATGAGATAATCAACACTTTCATGGTTATTAGAAGACATAACAAGCCTGACAGGAGGAAGTAGTGACGTATTGTTTTTCAGCTATTATAGGTATGTAATCTATAATCTATTTTAAGCAAGCTAGAGTCGTCTATTTAATTTTATGATGTTGTCCTTTTTAACTTAATCATATTACGATTCAAAATTCATATACTTGTATATCGTTATGTTACATTCATAGTAGTTAAATTTTTTTTAAAGCAATGGATAGCCCTAGCTACAAATCCTGACTACACCACTGGCCTAATGTAGGCTAAAATCAATGCAAACAGTGAATCCCACCCCTATATGTTCATGAGCTTAGCCCAACAACCTAGAAAAGAAGAAAAACAAGAGCGACAGATATATTATTGCAAGTTCCCTAAAAGTAAAATAGAGTGGCTAAACAAACTAGAAACAAGGGCAGCAAACAGTTATTCCATATTGGCGCCCACTTGAGTACTCGACCAATTAGGATTACGTGTTGTATGGATAGTGTTGAGGTCATGTCCTGTGCTTCCTAGATAAACATCTTGGAAGTAGCCATCCATTATGATGTGAACCGACACATGTATACCATATCAAACCAAACCACAGTCATGTAGAGCGAAAAGGTATAACGGTTTTCATGATGCGTGCCATCCTTTTTTTTAAAGTTTGAGCAAGCCATGATTCCAAATGACAGGGTGAATACTTGAATAGTGACTCCAACTTATAACAAAGGAAATACATACAACTTGAGTTAACCAAACAGCACAACAGAACATGGAAAACATAAAAAAAAAGGTTTATGTTTTCACTGCCCATAATAGAAATTGAAAATATTGCCTAATTATACTTTGCTTCCATCCAAAGTCTAGTCTACATTGTAGGCCTAATTACCTTAACAGCAGTAGCATGGATGCACACAAGAGTAATCACAGGATGTGTGCACCCAATGATTTTTGTGAAAACTCGAAGCTAGTAGGAATCATGTATATACTACTTGTAACTGGGTTAGATCTAAGTTCAAATTGCTTAGGGTTTGGGGTGCTTGGCTCCGCAAAGGAAGGAAGGAAGGGGAGAGAAGGGAGCGGGCATACCTAGTGGGTAATGGTCGCCGGTGAAGAGGTGGCGAAGTGGGGCGGGGTTCACCCAATGTTGGAGAAAACACGCAGTGTGGAGATGGGGCGTGTGGGTGCACCGCCCCACCAGTGGAGGTATCTGTGAGGCCACCCACCGGTGGAGGTGCTGTGAGGTCGCCCATGCCGGTGGAGGTCTTGTGAGACCGCCCGTCGTTGGAAACCCTAGGGCGGGGAGCAGGCGCGCGGGTGCGGGGAGTGGGCACGCAGGTGCGGGGGGGCACGTGGGTGCGGAGATGGGGCGCGCGGGTGCGGGGAAGGGGCGCAGGCCGGTGTCGGGACAGGTCCGGGAGGCGGTGTCGGGACAGGTCCGGGAGGGGCAGCCTGACGGCGTTGGAGGAAGAAGAGAGCGTCCAACAGGCTAACACCCGTGCGCCCTTGTATTTATACGCGGGACGATTTGTAGGGGCGGTTCCTGATTCAGCCGCCCCTACAAATGCATTTATAGGGGTGGTTCTTGGGGTGCTGAGATGGGGCGCGCGGGTGCGGGGAAGGGACGTAGGCCGGTGTCGGGACAGGTCCGGGAGGCGGTGTCAGGACAGGTCTGGGAGGGGTAGCCTAACTGCGTCGGAGGAAGAAGAGAGCGTCCAACAGGCTAACACCCGTGCGCCCTTGTATTTATACACGGGACGATTTGTAGGGGCAGTTCCTGATCCAAATTACCACTAGAAATTCATTTGTAGAGGCGGTTTCTGATCCAACCGCCCCTACAAATATTTTCTATTTTTTTAAATTATTAATTCTATATTTTTATATCATAAAAACACAAAGTAATATAAAAACAATTGTGTATATGCATAAATATAATATTTTGTATTATTCTATATATGAAGAAATATATATATAAACAATTGTAGTCAAAACAATATAGAAAACAAAAAAACAAAAATTAAAATTTTGAATTTTAAAACTTCGACTATAATTTTATGACATTAAATGAAATAAAATGAAAATGTTATAAACATAAAAGTTGTATAACTCATCAACATGTACAACTTTTGTTTTGGTCATCTTGTCATGTGACTTTGTTTGAACGATTCAAATTTTAAAATTCAAACAATTTCAACTTAAAACAATATTTTGAAAGAGTAAATGATTTCAGATGGAAAACTCATGAATACCAAAGTTGTAGAATTCATCAATATCTACAACTTTTATTTTGATCATATTTTCATTTGACCAAATTTGAATAGTTGAAAATTTGAATTTCAATAAATGACAACTTCAAATAAGATTTTGAAACCTTAAATGATTTGAACAATAAAAGTCGTTAACATAAAAGTTGTTGAACTCATCACTATCTACAACTTTTATTTTGGTCACTTCTTCATATGACAAAGTATTAGTAAATATTGTTCATAAATTCACATATGACTCATAGTTTCATGAACTATACGAGAAACATGTTAATTTGTGAACAACGTTTACTATCACTTTGTCAGATAAAAAAATGATCAAAATAAAAGTTATAGATCTTGATAAGTTATACAACTTTGGTATTCATCACTTTTTCAGCTGAAATCATTTAATGGTTGAAAATCTTGTTCGAACTTATTATTTTTTTAAATTTGAAAATTTGAAGTGCTCAAACTTTGTCAAATGAAAAGAATGACCAAATCAACACACTAACTTGATAGGGCAAGATTTTAGAAAATTTTAGGAAAAAAATCATCACATTTGGAGTTAGTATGAGGGAGAAAGACTAGTTACAAATTTTACTCAGAGATTAAAAAGAAAAATCACAACTGTTCATGATGATTAATGATGAACAAGTGTGATTTCTCTTTTTAATTTATGGCTGAAACTTGTAACTAGTTTTTCTCCCTCATACTAACTCCAAATGTGATGGTTTTTTTTCTAAAATTTTCTAAAATCATGCTCTATCATTTCAGTCTAGTCATCTATCTTTGTCACTAATTTTGAACAATTTAAATTTTTAATTTTAGAAAATAACAACTTCCAACCTAATTTTCAAACACTAAATGATTTCAGCTGTAAAGGTGATGAATATAAAAGTTGTATAACTCGTCAAGATCTTTTACTTTTATTTTGATCATTTCTTTATTTCATAAAGTGTGATTTCATAAAGTTTTAGTAGTAATAGAGTAGATGTTCAAATAGAGTCATCTGGATGTTGCAAAGGGTAGTCTCACACACATGCATAAATGTAGTCTCACACAAATACAAAAATATGTAGTCTTACATACGTACATAAATATATAGTCTCACACGCATGCATAAATAAAGTCTTACAAACACACGCTTACACAAACACTCCACGTTCAACAACTAGCTAGCCCGCTGTAATGACTTTCCCCTTGACACATTTTTGTTCCCATGGCAATATGTCTTTGGGGAGGTTCTTTTCCACAACATTGATCTTTTTAGGAAAGTCTGTGAATAGCGGCATCTCATTGTAGTTATTGTAAGCTTCAACATCGTCCACGCCATCAACTCCAATAATGTGTTGTTTCCTAGAGGCAACCACGTGCTTTGTCTTCTTCTTTGGGGGGAGGTTACTTTGTGGGTCAGACATATAGAAAACTTGTGTGACACGTGAAGCGAGCACCCAAGGGTCATCTTGGTAGCCTAATTCTCGAGGTCCAGGACTCTCAATCCGATCTCGCTCAGTTGTTGTTGTTTGATCCAGCGGCATCAAAATAGGGCCATTGTTATATCCCTTCCATAGTCAAGTTCCCATATCTCTTCAATGATGCCAAAGTATTAGATCTTTCATCCCAATCCATCGAGAGCCTCTATTCGAACATCGCTGTTTTGGTTCACATATTTACTATCCTTTGCGTGGGTATAGTACGTATACCCATTTATATCATAAGCATTCCAAGATGTCACTTGTCTCGATGGCCCCTTCGCCAACCCTCTGATGGTAATAGAGTCTATGGTTTATCCAGCGGTATGTTTTGGTCCTTCAACCATGTAGTTAGTCATTGCTTGCGTTGTTTCATGATCCAATCATTGAACAACCATTTCTCTCCGCCATAATGATAGCCAAGTGTTCATCAATGTACGGTTGCATCAGTTGTGTACTCTGCAAGACACTATAATGCACCCGACTCACCTCTTTGTAATCATGGTCGATGAACACTTTTCTACCACCGTGCCCTTCCTAGCCACCTACCCTTGTGACGAGAATCAGGTTTACCAATACCTTTCTGTACTTTTTTAGTACTCTTGACAAAGACTCGACGACTTCTTGATCTCAGTAACCTCTATCATGGAGCCCTCTCTGGGTATGATCGATTATGCACGTATCGACTTAGAACCAACATGAACCGCTCAGGGACCACATTTCATGCAAGTAGCAAGGGCCCAAATACCAGATGTCGATGAACCATGTGAATCATGAGATGTGGCATTATATCAAAAAAAGCATAAGGTAAACACATCTCTAGTTGGTTTTGTGTCTCCACCACAAATTCATGTAGGTTACTCAGCTCTTGCTTGCCAATCGTCTTTTGTGAGATCTTCGAAAAGAAGTAGCACATGCTGGTGATGGCCATTTTCAAGAACTCTGGCTTTATAGCCCTGATTGCAATAGGTAGAAACACTGTTAGCATCACATGGCAATCGTGAGCCTTGCAGCGTGTTATTGACAAATCCTTCATCGACACTACCTTCTTCACATTTGCTGAAAACCTAGTCGGGACTTTGACCCCTCTCAGGAAAGTGCATATAGCTCTCTTCTCGTCTAGTGTTAGGTTGAAGCACGCCGCGAGCAGAGTGTATTTTCCATTAGCCTCAGGTACCGGGTGAAGTTGTGGCATCACGTTTAGCTGCACCATGTCTTTCGTGCTTTCAGACCATCCTTTGACTTGTCTATGTCCATCAAGGTAGCAATGAGACTCTCAAAGACATTCTTCTACACGTGCATAGCATCAATGGCATGGGGGACCTCCAAGTCTGGCCAATAAGGCAGATACTAAAAGAAGATCGATTATTTCTTGAAAGTACAGCCTTTGACATGAGGTGTGCTTCTATCTCTGTTAGTCCCATCTGGATTCTTCTTTTCATAGACAACGCGTATGTTTTTCATTATTCTGTACACGTGTTCTCTGTTATGACGTCTCTCTGGAGGGGGTTCAATCTCCGGGGCATTGTCATAAAATCTAAATAACAATTTGTTGCGGTACTTATGACTTATCTTTAAGAAGCGTCGGTTCCTTAGGTAAACTATTTTCTTGGATACATCTAGGTACACCCATGTAGTACCATCCAAGCAAACCAAGCATCCCATCTTCCCTTTGATCTGTCTAGACAAAGCAAACATCGCGGGGTAATCATTGGTAGTAATAAATATTATTGCTCTACATATGAAGTCCTCCTTTCGGAATGCATCGTACATCTGCTCCCTATGCCTCCATAGCCTCTCCATTTCTTGCATCAAAGGCTCGAGGAACACGTCTATATCAATGTCTGGTTGTTTAGGGCCAGAAATAAGAATAGTGAGGAGAAGGTACTTTCTCTTCTGACACAACCATGTTGGGATGTTGTACATGGTCAAGATCACTAGGCAAGTGATGTGGTCGCTCATCCTCTCATTGAAGGGATTCATTCCATCGGTGCTCAAGCCAAACCGTACATTCCTTGGGTCATCGTTGAATTCTTTGTGCTTCTCATCAAACCTTTGCCACTGACTACAATTAGCCGGGTGTGCAATCTTATCATCATCCACCTTGCGCTCATCATCCCACCATGTCATGATTGCGGCTTATTTAGGGTTTAGGAAGATACGTCTCAAGAGGTTGGTCACTGGCAGGTACCACATTACCAAGGCAGAAATTCTTCTCTGCTTTGCATTGTTGCCTAATGGAGTGTCCTCTAGGGGCTGAGATTCTTGTACCACCTTTTTTGTACCCTTCTTATTCCTCTTTTTCCTCATGGAGGTTTCGTCCCCACCATAAAGGTCATTGTTCTTGTACCGACTGGCCCCACACCGGGGACATTTATCTAGTGACTTGAATGTTTCGCCACGAAAAGTATACAGTGGTTGAGGCATGAATGGATTTTTTCAACCCCCATTGTCAATGGACTTATGACCTTCTTCGCTTGGTATGTGTTGGTGGGAACTGAGTTTGGTTGTGGCAGCACCCATGATAGGAGATGTAATAGATCATTGAAACTACAGTCTGATCAGCCGTACTTAGCCTTCAGGATGAGCAGCTCAAGCACAAAATGTAGCAATGTCCAATGTGTCGAACAACCCTTTTCAACACCATACACAATTTCCTTCGATGCTTTTCTCACCCTTTCCAAATTTTCTAGACCTTTCAGGCTATTTAGTAAAATCTCTGGTCTTAGGGCTCGAATCATGTCCTCCAAATCATCTTCATCCCCAACATGTGCTCCACCATCATTATTGGCACCAGCTTCGTCGTTACCATCCCAACCACCAGCATCACCACCTTGTTCATTGCCAAACTCGAAATACATTCGTGCATCAAGCTCTGCTGAATATTGGGACAGGGATTCTATGATTTCATCATCGTATTCCTCCTTATCCTCGTCGTTAACAATAACCGTTTCACCATGATGAATCCACACTATGTAGTCTTCAACAAATTCTCGCATAATCAAATGTCATCTGATGATAGTCACATCTGTCCATGCTATACGGTTCTTGCAATCTTTATAGGGGCAAATAATTGTATCCTTATTCTCTTTCAATATCGTTGCATGCTTCTTTGCGGCTTCAATAAATTTGTCCATCTCTTCACAGAAACCTGCCTTGAACCTTAACGAATCATACATCCAAGAATTCATGTACTCCATCTTTTACAACAACAACAAAACAAACATTAAAAGACTACTTATTCAGATATATATAAAAATGAATCAAATTAATAATTACTTAAGAATAATTGTATATACTCCAGATATATATGAATATAAATCTAATATAATTACAAGAAGCATACAAACACATCATGATAGAGGAGAATTAATTAATGGCCCATTTATCCATAAATAATTAAAATACATATTTATTGAGTACAATAAACAATTTCAAAGACAACAATTAGCAACAATTATACTTTATCCAATATCTTTCATACAAACTCTAGTCCAATTTTATCAAACATAAATTCACAAAAACGAAATCAATTAAAAAATCAAACCCTAGATCTAGATCTACATGCACATGAAACATGCATAAAACTAACTAATTGTTCACTAAAATCAAAACACATGGACCAAATAAGGGTATGATCTTGTTCCCCTCCCTAATTTACTCTAGTACGTTTAAAACTTGGGTCTAATTTGCTTCATAAGTAGCTCAAGCACCATAGAAGATAGAGAGAAATAAAACTCTAATTACTCCCTAACCAACCATTAAAACTTTAAAAAAAGTGTGGAATAGTATTTTCTTACATTCTACAACTTCTCCACCTAAGGATTTGAGACCAAAACATTCTCCCCTTAGTAAAGCAATTTTTGGAAGGTCCCAAGGCCTCTCCATCTTTCTTTCATGGGTTGAAGTTTGTGACCCGAGGAGGAAGAAGGTGTTGCAACTGTTTTATATGTGGGTCATTTGTAGGGGCGGCTGGTGATTGAGCCGCCCCTATAAATCGGAGCTATATATACGGGGGTATTTGTAGGGGCGACTCAATCACCAGCCGCCCCTATAAATAGCAACTCTAGGGGCGGCTAGTGATTGAGCCGCCCCTATAAATCAGACCTCATTTGTAGGGACGGCTCGTATCACCAACCGTCCCTGTCGTTTCATTTGTAGGAGTGACTGATGTCTGAGCACCTGAGCACATTACTGTAGAGACGGCTCCATCACCAATCATCTAAAAAAAATTTAAACCATTGGTAATAATCGTTTTTACGTAGTGATATACACACAACTGTGACTGACGTAACACCCGCAGCATGCATGGTAGGTATGGTGTAGCTTGCTTGCTATCCAACTTTGGAAGCTAGCTAGTTCAACCCACACGTATGTGCGTTACATTGTGTATGCGTGCATCACAGAGATCGAAAAGGAGACGACCAAAAGGGATCTATCTACGCGTGTATACTTGTGCATACATATATGCATGTGGAATGGAGAGGCGACGTGCTCTAGACGTGATAAAATAAGCGACAAGGACGGGTCACCAGATAGCGGCTCCAGCTAGATAGTTAGGGCACTCATTCATCGGTCCGTCCACCTCGGTTTCGGCTTCGTTTTGGTCGTTATAGACGACCCGTATAGGGTGTGGTGTGTGTCTAAGGGGCTGTTTGGCAGGGCTCCGCGAGCGACTTCGGCTCCAGCTCCTGCCGAAGCCCTACCAAACACTGATGAGTAAACCAGCTCCGCTGCCGAAGCTGCAAGGGAGCCGAAGCATTTCTTGTGCTGCGCGGACGGAGCCCTAAAACCGAGCTTCTCCTGGCTCCTCGTCCATCCGCGGGTGAAAAGACATGGAGGCCACGGCGACGCTAGCGCGTGGCAGCGATGGCGAGGCCACGGGTGTCGCGGGCGTGCGGCACAGCGGAGAGGCCATGAGCGGCACGGCGGCGAGGCCCCTGCGAAGAGCCAGCAACACAGAAAGAGGAGGATCTGCTAGCAAGGATAGGAGAAAAGATAGGGTTCCCAATGTAAAAATATAAGAGAAAATGAAAACAATTGATGCTCTAATAATTTAGAAATAGACCAAGGTTCCTAATGCAAAAGCAACTATTAGCTTCTTATTTTAGGTTCAAAATCGTCTGGTACTTGTAAAATATGTAATAAATCACAAAAATATAAATAATGTAAAACCAATTTTTCTAGGTTGGATCCAACTAGATGTACACCGTAGTAAAATAATAAATGAGGGTATTATAGAAATTTGTCATCTTTCATCCATTCTAGAAAAATAGGAGGAGCCGTTTAGCCCAGCGTTTTTTAGAATGGCTTCAGCTCTTTCAGAAGAGCCACTTTTCGAGAGGAGCCAAGGCTGGAGCTGACCCTAAGTAAAAGATGGATTTTTTTAAGCGAACGGGTGAGGCCCAGGGGCCTCTACTCAAATTTTATTAAAAAGCAATCAAGAAGGTTACATAAAAGGAAGACTGAACAACAAGGTTACAAAGAGAGAGAGAGAGAGGAGGGACGGGACAGTTCAGGAAAAAAAAGAGAAAGAAAATCAGGGCAATTACACTACTTGCTCTGGCCATGATTTAATAGCAGGGAGATACTTCTTGGCCCTCCATAAGAGCTGTCCAAAGGTGCTTTTGAAGGTTTCTAAACAGTGCATACTGCTAGCAAGGATACCTCTGAAAATGCCATCGTTTCTGATTGTCCAAAGGCTCCAACACATGATGATAATTATTTCCATGAAAAAACTGACATTAATCTGCAATCTAAAACTCTCAAACATCTAGAAAAGGGTCAAGGGCATTGTTAACTGTTAGACCAATAAGACCCCAATAGGCTTTAGCCAAGTCACACTCCAAGAAGAGGCACCATTTAATAAGATTGATGAAGAAAGATCATCCTCATCCATGCAATCCACTTATCACCAAAACCTTTTTTCTTCATTATTTCCAGCATTGCTCCATGCTCTATCCTGTCAAAAGCTTTTCAAAATCCAACTTTAGTATTACTAGCTCCTTCTTGGAGGTGTGACACAAGTGAAGGTATTCAAAAGGCCAGGCAAGATAGTCCTAGATAGACCTTGACTTGATAAAACCATATTGATTGACATGAATCAGCTTTGTGATCAGAGGCTGAAGCCTATTGGCAAGGAGCTTTGTGATGATTTTAACTGATGAGTTGAGCAAGGAGATAGGTCTATACTCATTTATTTTGGTTGGCCCATCTATTTTGGGATGAGGGTTATGAAGGAACCATTGATGCTCTGTAGGCAGACATCTTCAGAATGGAAAGCAGCACAGAGACTATAGAAATCATGTCTAATCAAATGCCAACACTTTTTCAGAAAATTATTATTGAAGCCATCTGGGCCAGGGGACTTATCTAGAGGAAGGTGCTTGATCACATTATCTATTTCTTGGGGACTGAAGGCCACTTCCAAGGAGCTTAAATCAATGTTTTGGATAAGGAGGGAATCCAGATCAAACTGCATGTACTCAAAGTTAGAAGATCCCAACCTTTTGTAAGGTCCCACCTCTCCGAGGCTGGGCCCGCTTACATCTGGCAACTTAACTAGGATATAGACTGCCCTCACAGACCAACACTTGTCTTTTCTGCGCACTTTGTCCTCACTCGTGCGCACCCAGAAAGAACTTCTCGGTCGGTCACCCATCGCTCCAAGCCAAGCACGCTTAACCTTGGAGTTCTTAAGAGATGGGCTTCCAGAAAAGAAGTTGCGACTTGTTGGTATGAGTATCCTATTAATCCTATTAAGCCCTGAGCCGGGGTGTTACATCCTCACCCCCTTAAAAGATCGACGTCCTCGTCGATCAATCCCAAGCTAGGAACGACCCCTCTTAGCCACGTCCGTGTGTCCATATACTGAGAGTATCTTAGTTACTACTTGTGATTATTAGCATTATATCTTGTTGGGTTGGGCTGCAATGAAGTTTTCTGCAGGTACGCTAACAACGCACCGTGTAGATCGACTAGTTACCGCTAATTGAGAGAATGTATGTATGCCACCATATATTCCGCTAAAGCTTAAATTTTCATAGGTTTGTGAGGACGTACGGAACGCGCATGCATCATATTCACTCATGCCATTCATATTGCATTACCCCCTCCCTTATAATTGCTTATCCCAAGTGTAAAGTGCAATCTCTCAGCAAAATAATCCTCTCACGTGAATTGCATCCCTTTTTGATACAGATGGCCGCGCCCGTGTTTCCTACTGGTAGCAGCACCTTTTTGGACCAGTTCGGTACTCCCACTTTGCTCTGGAGGGTGCTCAGTTCAGTTGGGTACCCGGAGGAACCCAGCTACACGTGGAGGTAGGCGGTACCATTGGGAGATGTACCGTGGTACGTCATGACCTTCATCGTGCCACAAAACCCCACAAGACCATTGTGGCATGGGTGGAGCATTGAGACTGATGAGCAAAGCCCATGGGAAGCCGTTTAGGTTGCGTGCCCGCAAGTATCGCCGTAAGGCGAATGCATGTGGGAGAGCTCAGCAAGAAGTTGATGAGATTCGTGGTATTGCAAATTATCGCTTGCAACAGTGGGGTCAAACCGCACGTGAGAGAGACGAGCTTCATAACCAGCTGATGAACCTCACTATTGAGAGAGATGAGGCTGCACAAGAGTTGGATCGTGTGACACATCACCGGGATGCAGCTTTAGAGTTAGCAGAAGAAAGACGTCGGGGTTAGATTTTGGCCAACCACAACGCCTTTCAAAGGGAGCAAGCACTACAAGAACAGCTTGAAGAGCTTCAGGTTGAGCACCATCAACTGCACAACCATCTGTTTCCTATTCCTCGCCCCATACCAAGGTATCCAAATGTGGGTGAACCTCAAGTGATTGAGGCCGATGAGGAAGAAGAGGACGTGCAGATGGTTAACAACGCAGCTCAGCTGGCAGATGAAGAAGAAGAGGAAGACCCAGAAGAAGTTCAAGGTGTCTCCGATGTGGACAGCAATCACTTCGACGAGTAGTTCGTTAGCAAGTCTCGCTAGTTTAAGCTTTTGCAGTCGTTGATGTAATGGACTTAAGTACAATGACTGATGTTGGATGTACCTTTTTAATTCGAACTTGGCATGTAATGTACTTTAATTCGCTCCCTTCGGGATGCGTATCTTAATGGTTAAGTTTAAAACTTGTCATGTTGGAATGCACTGCGTATGGCGCCAGTAATCTACTTGATGATGTGGTGATTGGAAAATGAATTATTGCCTCTGTTTATTGTATGAAGTTTTCATTCTCATTAGTAAATTCAGTTTGGCACCATTACATTGTTCCTCTCCAATGTGCTAACATCATCAATAATTACTGGTTGCGCATTGTGCAAATGCCTCGTACTTGTTCCGTCGGTGCGGGTGATGATGATGATCTTCCACCGCCACCACCACCCACACCAACGGAATTAATAGCAATGCTTGCGGAAGGACAGCGCACTATGGCCGAGGCCCTCCGTACGATTGTGAATCGGGATGGTCGTGGTCCACGCCAAGGGCCGGAACCAAATCAATACAGTGATTTCAAGGATTTCCTTGACACGAAACCCCCGATCTTCAAGGAGGCTGAGGAGCCTCTACAAGCTGATGAGTGGTTGAATACTCTCGAGCAGAAGTTCCGTCTGCTCCGCTTGACTGAGGTGCTGAAGACTGAGTACGCACCTCACCAACTGCATGGGCCAGCTGGCATTTGGTGGAGTCATCATCGATCCACTATGCCTGCTAATGCTCAAATCACTTGGGATCAGTTCAAGTCTGCTTTCAGGGCAAATTACATTCCTCCTAGTCTCATGGCGATCAAGCATACAGAGTTCATGAAGCTGACCCAGGCGAACAAGAGCATGAATGAATACCTGCAAGCTTTCAACAACCATGCAAGGTATGCTACCGAGTTTGTGGACACCGATGCCAAGAAGATTGCTAAGCTTCAAGCGGGGACTTAGCCCCAAATTGATGAAGACCATGGGAAATTGCAAGTGTGCTCTTTTTAATGAGTTTGTGAGTGATGCCTTATCGCAAGAGAACAACAATGCTGTATATGCGGCTTCAAAAAGTCGTAAGAGGGCCTATGAGGCGGACGCCTCACAATCCAAGGCTCCCGTCACACAGAGGGCTCCATTCCGTCCTCCAGCGTCAGCCGCTAAGTTCCGCCCACAGCAGAAGAAGAATCCAGGGAAGACTGGATTTCGCAAGGCTTTTACAGTTGCTCTTCCAAAGGGCACTACCAGTCAAGGCAGCTCTAGGGTTCCTCCTAGCAACATGCCATGCTTTAACTGCAACAAGCTAGGCCACTGGTCAAGGGAGTGTCCTTATCCCAAGAAGAATAACTACCAAGGTGGCCGTCAGGGGTAGGTGAACCACACTAATATTACTGAGATTCCTTCAGGAGAGGTAGTAACTGCTGGTAAGTTTCTGGTTGATCAACACCCTGCAGTTGTACTATTTGATTCGGGTGCTTCACATTTTTTTATTAGTCCCGCATTTGCATCCAAGTTTATGCAGAAAACATACACTGTTGAGGGTGAGGGTTATTGTATTAGGGCTGCCAGTGGTATTATCCCAACCAAGCTGGTAGTTGGGAACGTATAGTTTGAGATAGAGGGGCAAAGTTATCAGGTTGATCTGGTAGTTTTACTAGGGCTGGGTATCGATGTGATATTGGGAATGAATTGGATGAGCAGTCACGGGGTGCTTATTGATACATCGACTAGAGTAGTCATGCTCAGAGATCCTAGTAATCAGGAAGGTTTTCTGGTGCAACTACCCAGGCACATCAATCTTTCTTGTGCGGCTAATGCGGTGCAAGCAAAGGCTATTGCAGATATCCCTGTAGTGTGCAACTTTCTGGATGTTTTTCCTGATGATTTGCCCGAATTACCCCCGGATCGAGAAGTGGAGTTCAAGATAGAGTTGCTTCCTAGCACAGCTCCCATCTCTAGAAGGCCATATAGAATGCCTCCTAATGAACTAGCCGAACTTAAGACCCAGTTGAATGAACTTATAAAGAAAGGCCTTATCCATCCTAGTTCATCTCCGTAGGGGTGCCCAGCTATCTTTGTGAAGAAGAAGGATCAATCTCTACGCATGTGTGTAGATTATAGACCCTTAAATGCAGTTACAATCAAGAATAAGTATCCTATGCCATGCATAGATATCTTGTTTGATCAGTTGTTTAAAGCAAAAGTCTTTTCCAAGATTGATTTGAGATCTGGGTATCATCAAATCAAGATTTGGCCTGAGGATGTCCCAAAAACTGCATTCTCTATGAGATATGGTCTATATGAGTACCTGGTTATGTCTTTTGGATTGACCAACGCCCCCGCACATTTTATGTATCTGATGAATTCGGTGTTTATGCCCGAGTTGGACAGATTTGTGGTGGTATTTATAGATGATATCCTGGTCTATTCTGAGAATGAAGAAGATCATGTTGAACATTTGTGGGTGGTTCTCACTAGATTGCGGGAACACCAGCTGTATTCAAAGTTCAGCAAATGTGAATTTTGGCTTCGCGAGGTACCTTTTCTTGGACACGTATTGTCGGATGGTGGAATTATGGTTGATCCCACCAAGGTGCAAGAAGTGTTGAACTGGAAGGCTCCAATCTCGGTGCACGAGGTTCAGAGTTTTCTAGGGTTGGCTGGCTATTATCGTCGCTTCATCCCGGATTTCTCTAAAATAGACAAGCCTATGACTCGGTTGCTACAAAAAGACATGAAGTTTGTCTGAACTCCCGAGTGTGATGGGCTTTTCATACCCTACGAACTCTTCTAACTTCGGCTCCGGTTTTGGCACAACCGGATATCGAGAAACCTTTTGATGTGTTCTGCGATGCATCAGGTATTGGGTTAGGAGGTGTTCTTATGCAGGAAGGTAGAGTCATTGCTTATACCTCTCGCCAACTTCGGAAGCATGAAGTGAATTATCCAACGCATGACTTGGAACTCGCTGCCGTTGTTCATGCTTTGAAGGCCTGGAGACATTATTTACTTGGCAATGTGTGCAACATCTACACTGATCATAAAAGTCTCAAGTACATCTTCACTCAACCTGAGTTGAATATGCGTTAGAGAAGATGGCTCGAGTTGATCAAGGATTATAACCTCCAAGTGCACTATCACCCTAGCAAGGCAAACGTCGTAGCGGATGCCTTAAGCAGGAAGTCTCATTGCCACTCATTGATTGAGAGTGATGTCCATTTGTCAAAGCTCCTTCATCCTACAGTCCTTCACAACATCACTGTCAGTTGTACTCTATAGAGTCGAATTATCGAGCTACAGAAGACAGATGCCGGTGTGTTCCACATCAAGCGTAAGATGAAAGAGCAAGAAACCAAACATTTTTGGGTAGATGAGAATGACGTGTTATGGTTCAAGGATAGGTTGGTGGTTCCGAAGAATAGTGAACTTAGAAATCAAATCATATCCGAAGCCCATTCCTCTAAATTATCTATTCATCCTGGCAGCAGTAAAATGTATCATGATTTGAAGCCTCGATTTTGGTGGATCAAAATGAAGAAAGAGATAGCCACTTATGTGGCTAGGTGTGACACTTGTTGTCGAGTCAAGGCTGTGCACATGAAAGCTGGATTACTTCAGCCACTCTCTATTCTAGGTTGGAAATGGGAGGAGATAAGTATGGATTTTATTGTTGGACTCCCTACTACTCAGAGGAACTTTAACTCTATTTAGGTGATTGTAGACCGTTTGACTAAGTCTGCACACTTCATTCTTGTCCGCATAGATTTCCGTCCAACCGACTACGCGGAGTTATACTTTAATCAGATAGTCCGACTTCATGGGATTCCTCATACTATTGTCTCAGATAGAGCACCACAGTTCACTGCTCGCTTTTGGGAGCACTTACATGGATTATTGGGAACTAAGTTAGTAAGAAGCTCTGCTTATCATCCGCAAACCAATGGGCAAACTGAGCGAGTGAATCAAATCTTAGAAGATATGTTGAGAGCATGTGTCATCTCGGCTAAGGGCTCATGGGAAAAATGGTTGCCCCTAGCTGAATTCTCGTACAATAACAGTTATCAAGAGAGTATCAAGATGGCACCGTTTGAATCTTTGTATGGTCGAAAGTGTAGAACCCCGTTGAACTGGATAGAAGCCGGTGAAAGGAGATATTATGGAATTGATTTTGTTCAAGAAGCCGAAGAACAAGTCCGTACTATCCAAACCCACATGGCCGCTGCTCAAGCTAGGCAGAAAAGTTATGTTGATCGACGTAGAAAACCTATTGAGTTCGAAGTTGGAGACTTCGTTTATCTGAAAGTCTCACCTATAAAGAGTGTCCAACGCTTTGGTGTGAAGCAAAAGCTTGCGCCAAGATATGTTGGTCCGTTCGAAATCATTGGACAAAGTGGTAAGGTGGCGTACAAGATTCAATTACCTCCAGAGATGAGTGCTATCTTCAATGTCTTTCATGTATCCTAATTGAAGAAATGTCTTCGCGTCCCTGAAGAGAGAGTTCCATTGGGGGATATCGAGTTAAAATCTGATTTGACCTTTGAAGAAAAGCCGGTCCGAGTGATTGACACTCGTGAGCGAGTGACTCAGAGTCGAGTGGTCAAGTTTTACAAAGTCATGTGGAGTAACCAGGGTAGTGAACGCGATGCAACATGGGAAAGGGAAGATTATTTGAGGGATGGTTATAAGGAATTCTATCAACAATGGTACGCTTTTCAAATCTCAGGACGAGATTTTTATAAGGGGGGAGGGCTGTAACACCCCCAGTGTTTGGCTTCCACATTTGCACTTGCATTTCATAAACATGAGCATCATTCATCCATTCATGAGCTTAGATTGTATGAAACATGCTTTTGAAACATTACAACATATGTTTATATTCCATGTGTGTTTGTTTTATGAAATGAATAGTGTGCAACACTCAAGTGCAACATGTGTAACTCACTTTAGTGAAACATGGTTAGTAGTACTATGCAACACACTCATGAAACATATGAAACATGGCTTTGAAACAAAAGTAACACTTCACTTGTTCTTCCTTGTTTCAATGCCTGTGATGCTTGATTCTTGTGTGACCAATGTATGGTGTGGCTAAAAAATTCTTTTAAGTAACTTAGTTACACCTAGAATGTCATTTGGGACATTGTTCATGTTGATCACTTTGACTAATTAAGTTCCCAAGTCATGGTTTGACCAATTTTGACCCCTAAACCCTTTTGTTTGACTGTTTAAAAAGTGTAGCTTAGGATGTTTGCATGTCTAAGCAACCTAAAACAAAGTTGTAGCAAATTTGATAAGGAACAAACTTTGTTTAGAAGTCAAGTCATGAAAATGTGTACAACATGTTCAAAAAGGACCCACAAGTCAGCATTGAAGGTGGATTCAACATTTGAAAAATTTTCTATGTCCTTAATACAATTCCAGTTTGATCGAGCCAACTTTGGCTTGATACAACTCATGATCCATTGAGAATTAGGTCTTGGTCATTTAACATAAAGTGTAGCTGGTACTCAGGGCTACAATTTGTATCTTGACTGATTTCGCTGATAACCAACGGATTAGAAGCTAATCATCGTCAAACTTCGCCTGTCAGTCGCCATTGGTTAACTGAATCGCCATTTCAGACGTGCTACAGTGGCGGCCGGTTTTAGAGAACAACGGCCGCGTGGCGCCACCCGTCACCGGTCGCCTGAGCGCGCTACCACGCGCCACGGGCGTCCTAGCACGGCCGGCCACGACATGAACCCGCCCGCGCGCCTGCCCGACCTATTCATCAGCTCAATTTCCATTTCCATCGCCTCCACCGCGAGCAGCAACAGAGCCGCAGCAGCTCCGCCATTGCCGACCAAGCTTCGCCATTGCCTAGCTCGCTCGCCGCTGCAAAAACGCATCGGTCAGCTCGTCAATAGCTTCGCCGTGTTCTCCTCTACCTTCTCCACCTCCTAGCTGAGCCGTTTGAGCTTTGGTAAGGGCGCAGTGACCATTCCAGCCACCGCCACCATGAGAGTGTCCTCGCCGGAGTTGAGGCCGCCGTGGTCGGGGTAGCTAGGAACCTTCCCGCCTCTTCTCTTTGCTGGGATAGCACCGTGGCGACCTCCTGAAGCTCGTACCGAGCTCGGTTGAGCCAGCCATGGTTTGCCGTCGCTGGCAGCTCGCGCTGGAGCTTTGCCGTGCCGCCATCACTGGCAACGAGCCACCTCCGCTAGGTCTTAGGTCTCGCCGGTAGCACCAATCGGTTCCCCTCATTCCGTAGAGCACGTAGGTGGCCTTGGTGTCGCCGGAGCCCTCGCCGTCGGTGAGCTAGACCACCGCCGCGCCATCGAACGCTACCTCCCTTGTTTCCTCTCGCTGACCTATAGGGTCGTCTGACCCGAGGGCTCCGCTTGTCAGTGATGGAGTATTAGAAGCTAGTTCAAATATTTCCAGTTTTGAATGCTATTTTGTGAATTTTGTAACTCTAAATGTGTAGATCCAAATGGTGTGATTCAAATTTTGTTAGACTCACTGTGAAGTCTAGTATTTAATAAAAATATGTCATGAGCACATGATGTAGAAATTTTGGATGAATTAAATAGGAACTTGAAATGTGTTTTTGAATGCATGCAAACTTGTTTAAATCATATCTTGAATTTCTGTAATCCAAAAATTGTGAAATTTTGTGGGTAAGCTAGTATTGCTTAGTAGAAGCTCTGGTTAAAATTTGAGAGTCATTGCATGTGTAGTTTTTTAGTTATAGATTTTCCTTTTATCATTGGTGGATACTTGTGTGAATTTTTGTAAATTATCTAGGAATCCTATGGCCATAAACTTGGTAGGTAGTATCTTAGTACCTTAAGGATGCTAAGAAAAATATAAAATCTGTTGCTTGACACTTTTCATTAGGGTTTCCTAATTATACCATTTTAAGCCATTATGCCTTATCATTTTTGTGTAGGCTGTTATACTTACTCAAATGGTGTGAAAATTTTATGGTAGTCTACTTAGAGCATGTAGTATCTACTGTAATTTTTGTAGATTTAATGGTGTAGTTTTAATATATGTTTACCATTTCCTGTAATTAATTAAATAAATTAAGAAAGGTATTAAAAGAAATGTTTTGGTGATGAACACCCTACTTTCTGGTGTTCATGTGATATGAGTGATATGTGAGTAGAGTTAGTTTTGTCCAATTATGTGTTTACATCATAAGTTATTAATTATTTCGTTTGCATTATGTCCCTCTGGACAGATCTGGGGACTTTAGGAAGTTCCCCATGATATTTTGATTTTCTGTGAATGTGATGAACACAAGAGTTGTAGATAATTTATGTATCTAGCTCCTGTCAAAATTTGAGGGCATTTGGCATAGTAGTTTAGAAACTATAGTTGTTTAAAGTTAGGTTCCAGTTTTGCTTACTCTCTGTCTTGTGTGGACAGAGTTCTGTTGATTTATGAATTCGACTTGGTAAAGTGTTGAATCATGCTTAGAGGTCTAAAAATGAATTGTAGACAATTTTATAATCTTTCTAAATTGTCTTGTTGCATGTCATTTGGATTTATAAATCTCCAGTTATGGCTAGTTTACTGTACCGCTACATAGTCTTCATTTTGGTGAAATACAAATGCTTGAGTGTATGTTGTTGCAATATTCTCGTTGATTGTTTAGGGGTTAGCCTAACTTGAGAATATGCTTAGGTGCAGGTGCTAGGTCATTAACTGAAGATGAGCAATTATATATTAGGTTGTATAAACTTGGTAAGTAAAGTGATTTGAATAGGGCGTAAGTTGGAATATGCAAACTACAGCGAACATGCGCATTTCCCGAGCATCCCTGACATTCGTTCATGTGCATCCATGATATTTATCTTGCGCATTCATGCATTAGGTGTGCCGGAGGGAGTGACGTTGCTAGAGTTCGAGGGAGCAAGCCAGGAGGAGGAGCCCGAGGTGCAGGCAATCGAAGAAGTAGCCGCCGAGGAGGAGTTGCCCGAGTGCCCTGACCACCATCCATCCTCTTTCTTGAAAGGCAAGCCCCGAGCATTCTAAGCCTCCTATGTTTTTACAAATATCTTGAGTATCTTTTATTGTTGATGATGCATTAAGTATAGGAATTAGTTGGAACCAATTGTTGCATTATATCCTTACCTTGTCCAGATAAAATCCTGTGAATCCTAATTAAGTGTAGGATCGAATGATGCTTAGCTATGCATAGACCGGTAGAAGTCGGGTGATTTCCTGTCACCCGCGAGATGTAGGATGAGCTCTGGTCATGGTTGGCTATATTTGCTATCATGAAAAAGAACCATGTGTTAATAATGAAAGGAGATCGGACGGGATGATGGTAGTGTAGCAACAAGGCATGGAGGTCTTAGGTGTGAATCTATCCCCGTCTGTGTCATTTAAGGACCGATACGCTGTACGTCCTCATATCATGTTGAACGCAGCCTAACACTTAGCTGGCCGGATAAGTTGTTCCGACCGCGAAGCCTAGTAGCTCGACTCAGGCCGGGGACGCGAGCAGTGGCGTGCATTCTAGAGGTAGTAAGGATGTGCGGAGAGCCATTGGCATAAGTCCAAGGCGGATTAGAGTCCCGAACAACCTTGGCAGAGTGGTTCTCTGAGAATGTCGATCTGTTCGGACTCGCGACTCCTGAATCGTACCAAAGGTGACTCGTTTGCGACCCTGACGGGGGAAGCAGGGTTTGTGTTTAGGAATACCCCTCCAGCTGGATAGGAATCGATTCGAATCGCCGTCTCTCCCGGATAGTGAGAACTTGACTTGAGCAGCGGCAACGTAGATTCACTTAATTTAACGATATGGTTAAATGGAAGATGATGATGATGGATAATGTTGCCACAATTTATACCTGCTATGGTTAATAATGTTTGCATATTAATCAAGTGATTGCTTAGTACATGTGCTAATATAGATGACGGGTTAATGGCTTAAAGTCACTGCTAGCTTAGGTTAAATGTTAATCATTATTACTTATGCTTTTCCACAAAAAGAAAGTGTTAGCCTGATCCTCTAAATAAAGCTTTGCATGATCCTTGGTGTCATTTATTTTGGTTTCTGACGGGTAAGTCTAGCTGAGTATATTCCCGTACTCAGGGTTTATTCCCTCTTGTTGCAGATGACCTTCTATATCAGGGATTCTATAAGTATTGTCTCCACCCGGTGGGTGATGAAGACTAGATCATGGGCATGATCTCTGTTCTCTTATCTGAATGCTTTTGCGGGCTATGATCAGCGAACCAGTATGTGTATTTGAACTCGGGTGTGTAAGTTAAACTATTTGCTTCCGCATGTTTTACAAGACTGGTTTTGTAATAACGATGACTCTGTGATGATGTAATCTATTTGCGAACGTCTGCGAAATGTTGTAACGTACGATATGTTATGTTGAATTACTGTGATCTTGGTTGTATGCAAGTTGGTTTGAAATCCTTCGAGATTTCAGTTGACTACCGGGTTTATATGGGCTCAAGTTCGAGAATTTGATCGTTTCGGCGATTGTTTTTGTACTTGTGCTCTTATAAATTGGTCGGTTCTGTGACACCTTTCTTTAAAATCATTCCAAATCAGTTCATCCTTTGAAGTATGATCATAGACAGGAACCCTGAAGGGCAAGTAAGAGAAGTAATCAGGAGCCCAACGCGGTGTGTAAGTTTTCATCCCCTGGTTTAACCCACTTTATTGAACCTCTTTGCCTCCAGTATATCTGTTGCTGATGAAGAAGACCAGAAAGCTTCAAACTGAGAATATCATTAAAGTTCCACTCTCGTAAAGATAAGTCTCTCCATTCTTCAATAGAATCAAGGAAGGAGATAACTAGCTTGACATTTGCAATAGTAATCATGAGATTGGAGAGCTGTGATTGCCAACTTCTAAGAGCACTTCTGAGAGATTTGAATTTAGCAATTAAAAGCTTTGCTGCATCATGCTGAGGATAATGTCCATTCCAAGAGCTTGCAACTAAAGGCATGAACCTGTGATGGGACATCCAGCAGTTCTCAAAACTAAAAACTCTTCCTTTCGAAATAGAGGTCTTGATCTCCAAAACACAAGGCCAGTGGTCTAAAATTTGAGAATGAGCAATAGTGATAGGATATGTAAGAGTGATAGGAGAAAAACTAGTCAAGCCTTTCATTGTGTTTTATAATCTGTTTTTAGGTTCGTATGATGGAATCTATCTACTTGGAAGTCGATTTTACCAGCCTCTTGATTCTCTCTTTGATAAGATTTAAAAAATGATCTGATCTCACCTCAGCGTTAACAAGACCTTCATCAAGTCATCACGACATGTTGATGCTATTTTTGTCGAGTGATATGACATCGTCTTCGGCCTGGTAATCCCACTTCAAATCCTACTAGCCTAAGTTGGAGCATGCCCTAACCATTTGGAAAACACCTTATACTTTTGGATCACCCCACCCCTCCTTAAAAGGCCACCCTAGGTGTCTAAGCCAAGTTTGGGTTTATCTCGGACTTTAGGAGTAGCCCTATCAAAAACATCCTAGGTCGCATATAGACTGTTTTTGACATCTATATATGCGCACAAAAACCTAAAGAGATAAGCTTTCCAATCGCACTAGTCCCACGTCAAAATTTATATGGAATCAATAGGAACCATTGAAATAATTGGACGTCCAGAAGTTGTCATGGTGCTATATATGCCACCGTCATTTGGGCAATTGGGTCATGTAACATGTCGAGGTACCTTAGGGATGCGACTAGGTTCTTTGGCCACCCCTAAGACTATATATTCAATAGCCATTATCAAAGTTAGGGTTTAAACTGTGCTTAGATTAATTTGTCATTAGATAGTTCCGTGGTTCATCAGTTGATGAGACCCCAACTTGTGAGATTCAACTTATTTGTAATTTGACTTGCATCTATCTTGTTCTTCCTTGTCCTTGTGTTCTTGATTTATAGGCAGAGATTAGACTTTGTCACATAGTTAACTAGGAAGTGCACAATTGATAACTAGAGAAGGCGTGGTGATGCGATTGTAGGGTTTGGGTCTTTGTGATCGGAAGCCGGATCATGTGTGCCGAGTGTCCACCAAATCAAGAGTTAGCCTCGACCTGATGGAAGATCAGTATATATACTCAACCCCCAAAAATCACACAAGCCTGACAAAGAGAAAGATGGGACAGCTTCTTTGCCTCTAAAGGTGTGTTCTTGGTCTTGTGAAGAGCACCCACAAGAGAAGAGGACGAGGCATTATATATTATCGGCCACCAAATTAAAATCCAACTATTATAGTGCTGGTTTGACTCAGTGGAGGCCCAGAAACATAGCTGCACCCAGACAACACTCATACCGAACCTTTGGTAAAACACGGAGGTTCAAAAAAATTAAACCAAATAGATCGAGATCAGCTATTAGTGGTCCTGTATGGACTTTGGGCAAGGTAGGACTAGAGCTCTGGTAAGGCCTCTCAGGTTTCCAACTAAAACATTCATAACTTTTTATTTCGGACTCCAAATTCAAACCTAGGTACACAAATTAAATGCAGAAGCTTAAATGAGACATAGATGTAAACTCCTATCGATGACTCTGTTATTTTTACCGAGGTATCAAGAAGCTCATGCTTCCTCGGTTCCCCCTAGTCTTCATTGGAGCCCCTCACAAGGATGCCCTCGTAAGGGCCAAGCTCCCAGTCGGGGAACTCCCTGCTAGATAGCCCTCGGGCCTTAACCACGTGCAGTGGGTCTTCGAGATGGTCTCTCCCAGATCGCTTCCTATCGTCTTCACTATCGAGCTTACGATAAAAATGCCTCGGGCTTCATCCCTCCTATACATAGTGGTGTGGCCACACCACAAATGAAGTTGGTGTGGTCTTGCAAGACTACAAGCCCCTCCGATGTACAATAATGGTACGCGTAAGAACCGAGTGGTAAGAGGTATGAAACACCAAAACACAGTTGCTTACACATTTAAGGCGAAAATGATACTAAGGTGAGTGAGAAACGAGGACACGATTAAGAAAAAAAGAATCCATGTAAAAGAAGAAAAGAAGGACACACCATGATTTGAATCTGCTTCTGTCTGCGCAAAACTCGAATGCACTTGGTCACTACACTTGTGCGACATGTGACCCTAGCTCCCACGCATCAACACTAGAGAAGAAGATAAAGATTGATGGATTAAGGTCGGGGGTTTTGGAGAGATCCAATTATCGGTGACTCTGGAAGAGGTTTTGGGGTAGAGATGGCAACGGGTATATAGCCGTTGGGTAGTGCTATCTGTAACACCTCTGGTGTTACGAGCTTGTTTAGCACTGCGATTTAGGTCTAAGAAAAAATTTTGAAACGAGTTTCTCGGATTTTTGTTTTAAAACGTACTTGCTGTGAGGAGGGGATCGCGTGCGACTTAGTTTTGTGGACTCAAATCAACGCCAAGTTAAATTGCTCGGTACATAAAGGATGTTTAGCAATGTCAAGCGACGATGCTAGCGGACGGTTTGTCTGCTCTCCAAAACCTGCTTTATGTGAAGCGGTATATATATATAGGTATATATATATAGGTATATAAGTTATGTGAAGCAACTGCCTGAACGAGCTCCTTTATGTTCGAACATGTGGTTGCCTGCTCTCCTCTATTCGTCACTATTCATGGTCGTAATGTTAGCCCCGCCCATGTGTCTCTGTCTGTCTTTGTTGTCGCTGCGCCACTGTTCGCTCTACCTGGCATGTAGGGCGACCATCCGGCCATCATAGCTGCTGCTGCTGTCTCCTACCCCTATTTTTGAGAAAGCCAAGCCGCAACCGGACACTGCTCTCTGTCCTAGCTCCAGACCGGCCCCCCTCATCCCTTCCCTTTTTCCTCTGTCGCTAGTCGACGTACCCCATTGCTGCGAGTCAATGCATCACGCCATGCGTTTCTCTGTTTACCGACCGGGCCACGTGATCGATCGGACTGCTCTGCTTTCCTGATTCGCTCTTGGCCCTTTGCTGTCCCACACGCGCCTGCTTTTTCTTTGCCTCGTTCGCTCTTCCTCTCTCTACTGCAACCGCTGTGGTCACAGCTGCCGATGCCGGTCTTCCCCCGCGCATGCCCTCAGTCCACTCTGGGCTCCTGCCGCGCCTGTGTGCCCGCAGCACCTGCCTAGTCCACACTCACCGTGCTCCAACTCCGGCGCCACGGCCGTAGCCATTCCCGCTACCCGAGCCTGCGCGCGACTCCTTTCCTTCTGCTTGCCTCTGCTACGCCGGCGCACGCCATGTTCGTGCCGCAGCACTGCCTCCTCGCCGCGTCACCACCGACCCCGCTGTGGCAGGCCAGCTTCCTCGGTCGTGGTCAACACCGCCTCGCCTTCGCGCCATTGCCGCTTGCTGTCGAGAGGTCACTCTGCCAGCGCCGCCGTGGTCTAGCGCTCGTACCTGTAGCGCCGCACCACCTCCATCCGCGCCTGCCACGCCGTTGTCCGGCTCCTCGCATGCATACACGAGTCTACACGGTCCGCGCCAGACCTATGACTCCATGGCGCGTCTGCTTCCAATCGACAGCTAGTTCGGTTCCCATCCTCTGCTCTGTATCGAAGAAAGAAGGGTAAGAAACGAAGTATAAATTGTGTCTAGGGTTCTCAGCGAAAAATACGTAACTCATTTTAATAGTACTTGTGGGTCTAGGGTTGAATAGAGGAAAGCGCGGGGATCGTTTTGCAAATTGTGCGCCACGTCTAAGGGTTCGCCGTGCTCGGCCGGCGGCGCTCGCTTAGTTAGTGCCTAGTGCCACGTCAGGCGCGGGGCCGCTGCCCTTTATGGGCAGCGCCACGCTCTTTGGCCGCTTATGCCCACCGCATTAAACTCTTTGGCGCTGCGCGTGCACCACCTCCGCTCAGCTGGGCCGTTCGTGCCCGCGTGGGCTGGCTGCTAACCCGCCTGGGCCACCACGTCAATTCCTCATGACTTTGGCTTTTTCATTCGCTGTCAAACTTTGCTTGCGCTGCGCTGCGTTGGTCTGGTTTACGCGCGACATGCTGCTTTTTGGGCTGCCGCTACTCTCGCTGCGTCGTGGGTCGTCCATTGCATTGTCTTTTACGCCCGCGTGCCCATTGATTTGATCTGATATTCATGGGCTCTTTTAGATTTCTAAAGCGATTGTTAAATTAGTTCTAGAAATAAACTTGTAAGACCAATATAAAATTTTGTAGGTGTCCAAAAAATGGTGAAACCAATTTTGTTAGTCTCCTAAAATCATGATCTACCTGTTAGTATATTTGTTCACATAGTTTGATAATATTCTTAGAAGCTATATAATTAATTTACGATATTTAATATAAAACTTGTAGGAATTGTTGTAATCAATTGATAATATTGTTGAATCTAAAATTTGTACAATAGGCTCTTAGCAATATTAGGTACTCGTAGTAATTGTTGTAGCTCCAAAATAATCAGTTTGCTAGCTAGCTAATGATGCTCTATTTCGAATAAGGATTAAATCGATAGAATAAAATAAAGAAACACCTTGGTTTATATAACTAAAATAATTGTTGGGAAATAACGCTTTTATCCGACAACGTGTATATATAGCCTAAGTACGGCCGTCGTTAGAACGAGCCCGTTAACTCGAGTGGCGTATGTCGTATTTTACGAGTCATGGTTGCAATTGATTAATTATGTCTTTGCATTTGCATAGCATTGCATCTCATATAGGTACGATGATGGATCAACAGATCACTTGAAGAATGGTTGGGAATCCAAAGATGGTGTAATGGCATTCTCTCCAGGAGATGATGCAATGGGCTATCTATTCAGTTGTAGATGGACGATATGAAGATGCAGATACTAACTTTTTAATATATATCTTACCCAGGCAAGCCCCGGTGCATAACCCCTACTTTTATGCAGTTTAAATTATATTTGTGCATTAAGTTTTAAGGAGTTGAATAAAATTCACTTGCATATATATCTTTATCCTATGAGTCTTACTAGTATGACAGAACATATAGGATGCTATGCTACAGGACTCCAGTAGAAGTCGAGTGATTGCCTGTCACTCACGAGAGATAGAAAATATATTACTGTATTATTATCACTTGGAAAATATAAATGGTGGAAAGGTAAACTGGTGACCGGGCAGGGATATGGTTTGGGTATTGGTGGGTGTAAGAGGTTGTGTCGCCGTGGATGCGGGGCATGGCTTGGTTACATTGCTTTTCCTATCTGGTCGGTTAAGGATCGATCATTGCATAAGCCATCGAGGCAAGTCATAGACTTATTATCCCGAGCACATACTTGGGTATGGGCGATTGGAAGAGTTGTTGCTCTCTTGTCGCAGATTTGGCTTTTTCCAAATCGACTGTCAGGGTTTTATTTTGGTGGAGGAGGTCCTTACACCGCCCTAAGTCCAGGACTCAGAGGCGGGGGCTTGGAGTCCTAGTTTGGACGGGTACCTAGACACCCGGTATAGGAGAGTGATGGGTTGGTCCTGCTTGTTCCTTGGGTACAAGCGGGACGTCTGTTTTTTGGTACCCAGCTAGGGGCATTGATTCGTGAATCGCCGAGAAATCCGGCACGGTTCGTCTGTGGCCTAGCATCGTAGTAAGAACTGAAAGATGAAAGATGGAGGATGGAAAAATGAACTCTGATTGCTTACCACCTGCTTGAAAGTTGTACAGGTACTTACATAGAATGGTTAGTTAATGAACCAATACGGCTATTAATAAAAATCGAATATAAGGACGCACACTTAGTAATGCTTCCTTCAAATGCAATAAACCCACAAGCCAGATAGCCTTGCATATCCTTGGAGTCTTTTCTTTTCTCCTATCGGGTAAGTCTTGCTGAGTATAATTGAATACTCAGGGTTTTATTCCCCCTGTTGCAGGTGACAGGTGGATGCTAGAGCTGACCTTTATGTGGGAATACCTCCTGGTAGGCTCAGCGAGGATTCCTTTATGTTGCGATCATAGTTGTTATTTATAACTCTCACCAAATGCTTTTATATGGAAAGTATCATAATCTATTGTCGTAGTTTATATAACAATACTTCATCATGTCACAATTAGATATTTATTTCCGCTGTAATTCTGATCACGTGTTTATATTCCGCTGTTCAATTAAATTACTCATAACTCTGATAATATGATTACATTCTGCTGTTATAATAAATAAATATTATACTCTGATCTTGTATTAAAAGTGATGTAAGAAATGGTTAAGAATGATGTAAGCTTTATTCTCTCATTTGTGATCCTGATAGTAAAAATGTGGATTTTCGGGTTCTCCTCTGGGGTGTGCCCGATGGAACCGAGTAACTTAGTGTTCTCCCTTGAGTGCTTAGTGTCTAATGGTAGACAAGCACTCCTGTGAGGCATTAGATTAGGCGGTTCTGCCACAGGTTGTATCAGAGCGCAAATGAGAAAATAAAGCTTCGAAAACCTTTTCTAAGCTATAATTTGACAACCTATTTTTGCAAAAAGTTAGGACGTTTTATATGAAGTTATATAAGTAGCCCTATTACTATGGTTATGTATCCAGAATAGATGGCACTCTGCTAACTTAGGTAGACTTAATCAATTTTCTGCAGGTACACTAACTCGAGCATAGTCCGATAGTATCGACTAGCTACAGGGAGAGAACAATGTGCCAAAAATCTAAGAACGGTTGCCCTATATGCTGGCAACAGTGGAAGGACGTATAGGATGTGCATTCATACATATCCTGTTTGTGCATTGTAGCGCTCGTATTACTTATAGATACGCCATCCATAGGTGTCACGCGTGTCGGATTGATGTCGGGTTGTGCAGGACTACTTCGTTCCTGTTCTGGAGTTAGGTCTGCATTGTTTCTTGGTGCTTCGCATTTGATCGTGGTCCATGCCTGTCGTGTCCCATGTCTCCCCATACTCCTTTTCTACGCTCTTGTCGGACCCTTGACCTGCAATCGTACTAGTTAGTAATGGCCTCGGACGTCGCTCGCCTCGAACGCGCGGAATTTGGTCAATTCATTCGTAGTGATCCCGCGTGGGAACCCTAGTGGACCGCGTCAGGACCACTAAATGTTTCACCTTTATAAGTAGAGTCTGGCTTAGCCATTGGTACCACCACTCGGCGCACTTTAGCTCGCTTAGCTTCTCCTTTGAGCCAGCTTTTTGCTTAGCCTTCCTAGCAACCACCGCCAGGAATGGCAGGAGCCTGGGCTAGTAGTTACTGCCTGAACATTGAGGGTTTTCCCAAAATCCTGCATGCCACCCTACAGAAGCTCGGAGTCAAAGATCGTCCTGAGTATGAGGGCCGTGAGTATGAGGAGCATGGCACCGATCGGTGTGAGGTTACCGTCTACATTGGGAAGAGTGAAGAGTTCCCCGACATCACTGAAGCCTGGAGTGTGACCGCAACTGGGTGTAGCTTCGTCGACACCTACCAGGTTGTGGCCCGCAAAGCCTTGCGGCACCTCTGCCAGATCTATGAAGAGCCCATTGCCCATTCCCCCATGAGGTTCTTTCCACCCTTGGACAAGAATCGATGGGCATGGAAGGCTCGCATGGAGGCTTTGCAAGGGCGGGATGCGTAGGAGGACAGTCCAACCATGGTGCACTTGACCATGTACCTGCTTGCTCTAGATGAGCAGTATGACCGACAAGCCTTGTAACTAGGGATATGCCTCCAGCGAGCAGAGGAAGCTGAGATCTTCAACCGGATGCTCCAGGTGCAGCTCACCGAAGCACATGCCAGTGCTACAGCTGCTGAGAGTCGGGAGACTGCCATGTCGGAAGCTCTAAAGGAGGTTGAAGATCGGCATGTTCATCAGCACTGCGTGCGGCCTATCTTGTCACCAAGGCCAAGCGGAGGACGCTGGCTGCTAAAATGCAGGATGCCCCGATCTTGGAAGGGATCCCTATCCACCCACCAGAAAGAAGAAGAACTGGTGTTGCAGCACCGCTAGCACCTCCACCCTCGGAAGTGTTAGAAGTCGAGCCATTGATTCCTCTCACTCAGCCATTGCCACGAGAAGATGTAGATTAGTTGCCTTGGGATGTTGTACCCGTAGTAGTAGTGTTTTTTGTCATTGTCCTCCAGTATTGTATTCTTGCCGTTGTTGTTCGTCCGTAGTTGTTGAGATCGTCCGACGGGAGGGAAGATGAATGTGGTATCATGCATGGGAGCCTGAATGCATATATGATGTACCCATATCAGACCGTTGGAATAAGCATTTTGTTATTTCGTTGTGTTTATTGCGTTTATCTATCTTAAATTTCTTTAGACGTGCTTAAAGTTTTCAAGGGTGATACTAAGCAGGTTACAAGAGAACTTGCCATTCAGATGCCAGCAGATCAGCCGTGATTGGATAATATAGGACACTATATCGACTAATTATGGATGTCCCAGCAGAACACTTGAATCTCTTTAAAATAAATCCACCGTTGGATTTGAATTCCTTGTCCCTTGTTGTGAAGGGAACCCTAGTTGTTTGAATCTTGCATTGCAATACTCCCCTTATTCTGTGGTCTGTGACCCCACCGCCTTCATGGTGTGTAAGTTGGTAGTAGTTGTCTGGTTAATAGCTTATGGTGCCGCGACGACACCGAGGGCTCTCTGTGGAACAACTACCATATGGTGACGCTGCTCGGCACGTGCTAGTATTGAGGTTGTTGACCAAGCACCTTTACCAAGTTACACCGCCGTACCGTTTTTACCACAAAATATTTTCCTTGAAAATGTTCAGGTGTTTAAACAGGAAATCCACAACGGGTTGATGCAGAAGTGTTCTCTCAAGGTAAACAAGAGATGGTTTTAGAGGAAGAAAGTATGACATGGCCTCAGTCTACATGAAAGCTGGATGTGGTCGAGTAAAGGAAAGAAAAAGAAGAGTAGTAAGGAAAATTAGCCTCGGTAGTCGAGAGTGATCGTAAAAGCCTGAGTGGAAGTCATGTCCCAAGCCCTATGCTTAGTTGATCATGCTATGCATGCTGGGACATTTCGTTGCGGGCCCTACGAACGCTGTCTGTATCAGGTCTTTAGCACCCCGTTCTCGCATGGCCGCGGCATCGTGCCGTGCTTGCCGTCTTTCTGCACTGTGCGTTTCTCCTTTTCCCAGCATCCGGTCGGCTCTCGACTCTCACGCCTCGTCCTTCGTACCAGACCCTCCCTTTTCCTCTCCTTTCTTTCTTCTTTTGGTGACACGGCCGCCCGCACGCTTGCCTCGTCGAGTGGACCTCCCCTCTCCTCTCCTTTATTTTCCCCCTGCCGTTCACGCAGGAAGCACACCATATCTCCGACCTTATCTCCACAGCATGCACCGCCGGTGTATTCCATCCCCGCAGCATCCGCTCCCGGTGTGTTGGGCCCCATCTCCGTTCGCCTCTATAAAATACTCTTGGTCCTTGCTCTTCTTCTTCATCCCCATTCCTCTCACAGCAGAGCTACGAGATCCAGTCGACATTATGAAGCTAGGTTCATCAGTCTGAGGTGATGGTGTAATCTAAAGAGAAGAAAGGATCCAGTTCGTCGAAGAAGTTCAAGTTCCCTTTTGGGTAGTCAATCTTAGAGTTCATGATGTTTTACTTCTCAGTCGACTGTTTCTGGATTTGTTGGTGCTACGCCATGTTTTGGATAATCATCTTCTTGTTGTTTCTCCATTGTCCTCGTCTATCTCGACTTCTGGAGTAAGTCTCAGTTGTACCAGGTTGCTCTTAACCATGTATCCCAAGATCCCCATATGGTTTAGTACTCGAAGTCATGTAATCTCTGTGCTACGAAATGTAATCTCGTTTTCCCCTCTTCTGGTTCTTGCTTTGAATCTCGGGACGAGATTCTTTTTAAGGGGGGTTGGTTGTAACACCTCTGGTGTTACGAGCTTGTTTAGCACCGCAATTTAGGCCTAAGAAAATTTTTTGAAACGAGTTTCTCGGATTTTTGTTTTAAAACGTACTTGCCGTGAGGAGGGGATCACGTGCGACTTAGTTTTGTGGACTCGAATCAACGCCAAATTAAATTGCTCGGTACATAAAGGATGTTTAGGAATGTCAAGCGACGATGCTAGCGGATGGTTTGTCTCGTTAGATTAAGCATGAAAAGCAACTTGTATAAATAAAATAGAATCCATTAATAAATAGAATAATATACATATATAGCTTGAATCAAATTTAAATTCAAGCTTTGCTGAATCAAATTTAAATTCAAGCTTTGCTGAAATTTTCCTATGCCTAGACGTTACAATTTATGTAAATTAGTAAACCGTTATATATATATATATATATATATATATATATATATATATATATATATATATATATATATATATATATATATATATATATATATATATATATATATATATATGCAAGCTAAGGTCAGGTGGCAGCGATACCGTCATTATGCAACGAAGTTGTGTTTACTCCATCTAGAACAGGACAATCTTGTCAATCAAGCCATTTCGTAGCTATCCGAATGGGTTGTGTATATATTATATATAGAGAGAGCGGTATATATATATATATAGAGAGAGAGAGGTATATATAAGTTATGTAAAGCAAGTGCCTCAACGAGTTCTTTTATGTTCGAACATGCGGTTGCCTGCTCTCCTCTGCTCGTCACTGTTTATGGTCATAATGTCAGCCCTGCCCATGTGTCTCTGTCTGCCGTGTCTCTGTCTGTCTTTGTCGTCGCTGCGCCACTGTTCGCTCTACCTGGCATGCTGGCCGGCCATCCTAGCTGCTGCTGCTGTCTCCTACCCCTGCTTTTTGAGAAAGCCAAGCCGCAACCGGACACTGCTCTCCGTCCCAGCTCCAGACTGGCCCCTCATCCCTTCCCTTTTTCCTCTGCTGCTAGTCGACGTACCCCATTGCTGTGGGTCAATGCATCGCGCCATGCGTCTCTCTATTTACCGACCGGGCCACGTGATCGATCGGACTGCTCTGCTTTCCTTATTAGCTCTTGGCCCTTTGCTGTCCCTCGCGCGCCTGCTTTTTCTTTGCCTCCCTTCGCTCTTCCTCTCTCTATTGCAACCACCGTGGTCATAGCTGCCGGTGCCGGTCTTCCCCCGTGCATGCCCTCAGTCCACTCTGGGCTGCTGTCGCGCCTGTGTGCCCGCAGCACCTGCCTAGTCCGCACCCGCCCTGCGCCAACTCCGGCGCCGCGGCCGCAACCATTCCCACTGCCCGAGCTTGCGCACGACTCCCTGCCTTCTGCTTGCCTCTGCTGCGCCGGCGCACGCCATGTTCGTGCCACAGTGCTGCCTCCTCGCCGTGTCACCACCGACCCTGCTGTGGTAGGCCAGCTTCCCCGGTCATGGTCAACACCGCCTCGCCTTCGCGCCATTGCCGCTTGCTGCCGAGATGCTCGTACCCACAGCACCACGCCACCTCCATCCACGCCTGCCGTGCCGTTGTCCGGCTCCTCGCATGCGTACGCGAGTCTGCACGGTCCACGCCGGACCTACGACTCCACGGCGCGTCCGCTTCCAATCGGCAGCTGGTTTCGTTCCCATCCTCTGCTCTGTATCGAAGGAAGAAGGGTAAGAAATGAAGTATAAATTGTGTCCAGGGTTCTCGACGAAAAATACGTGACTCGTTTTAATAGTACTTGTGGGTCTAGGGTTGAATAGAGGAAAGGGCGGGGTTCGTTCTGCAAATTGTGTGCCGTGTCTGTGGGCTTGCCGTGCCTGGACCGCTAGCTGCGCGTCCGCCTGGTGCCGCGCTGTGCGCTGGGCCGCTTGCCCCTGTGGGCCGCGCCATGCTGCTGGGCCGTTTGCGCCGACCACGTTGGGCTGCTGGCGCTCGTGCGTGCACCTTGCCGCCTGGGCCGTTCGCGCCCGCGTGGGCTGGCTGCTCACCCGCTTGGGCCGCCGCGTCAATTCCCGCGGCAGCTTCCGACCTGCCGTCGCTGTCTGGGCTGCTCGTGCCTGCGCTGGGCCGACACGCCGTGCGCACCTTTGGGCCGCCGCTGCCTGCGCGTCTGTGGGCCGTCCGCTGCTATGCGCCTAGGCCACGTACCCGCTGTGCTGATCTGATATTCACGGGCTCTTTTAGATTTCTAAAGCGATTGTTAAATTAGTTCTAGAAATAAACTTGTAAGACCAATATAAAATTTTGTAGGTGTCCAAAAAATGGTGAAATCAATTTTGTTAGTCTTCTAAAATCATGATCTACCTGTTAGTATATTTGTTCACATAGTTTGACAATATTCTTAGAATCTATATAATTAATTTATGGTATTTAATATAAAACTTGCAGGAATTGTTGTGATCAATTGATAATATTGTTGAATCTAAAATTTATACAGTAGGCTCTTATCAATATTAGGTACTCGTAGTAATTGTTGTAGCTCTAGAATAATCAGTTTGCTAGGTAGCTAATGATGCTCTATTTCGAATAAGGATTAAATCGATAGAATAAAATAAAGAAACACCTTGGTTTATATAACTAAAATAATTGTTGAAAATAATGCCTTTATCTGACAATGTGTATATGTAGCCTAAGTACGACCGTCATTAGAACGAGCCCGTTAACTCGAGTGGCGTACGTCGTATTTTACAAGTGACGGTTGTAATTGATTAATTATGTCTTTACATTTGCATCGCATTGCATCTCATATAGGTACGATAATGGATCAACGGAATCATTTGAAGAATGGTTGAGAATCCGAAGATGGTGTAATGGTATTCTCTCCAGGAGATGATGCAATGGACTTTCTATTCAGTTGATGATGGACGATCTAAAGATACAAATGCTAACTTTTTAATATATATCTTACCCAGGCAAGCCCCGGTGCATAACCCCTACTTTTCTGTAATTTAAATTATATTTGTGAATTAAGTTTTAAGGAGTTGAATAAAACCCACTTGCATATATATCTTTATCCTATGAGTCTTACTAGTATGACAGGATTGTGTAGAATGCTATGCTACAGGACTACGGTAGAAGTCGAGTGATTGCCTGTCACTCGCGAGAGATAGAAAATATATTACTGTATTATTATCACTTAGAAAATACAAATGGTGGAAAGGTAAACTAGTGACCGGGCAGGGATATGATTTGGGTATTGGTGGGTGTAAGAGGTTGTGTCGCCGTGGACACGGGGCATGGCTTGGTTACACTACTTTCCCTGTCTGGTTGGTTAAGGACCGATCGTTGCATAAGCCATCGAGGCAAGTCACAGACTTATTATCCCGAGCACATACTTGGGTATGGGCGCTTGAAAGACTTGTTGCTCTCTTTACGTGGATTCGGCTCTTTCCGGACCGACTGTCAGGGTTTTATTTTGGTGGAGGAGGTCCTTGCACCGCCCTGAGTCCGGGACTCAGAGGCGGGGGCTTGGAGTCCCAATTTGGTTGGGGACCTGGACACCAGGGACAGGAAAGTGATGGGTTGGTCCTGCTTATGCCTTAGGTACAAGCGGGGCGTGTGTTTTCGGGGTACCCAACTGGGGGCATTGATTCGCGAATCGTTGGGAAATCCGATACGATTCGTCTGTGGCCTAGCATCGTAGTAAGAACTGAAAGATGAAAGATGGAGGATAGAAAAAAAAACTCTGATTGCTTACCACCTGCTTGAAAGTAGTACATGTGCTTACATAGAATGGTTAGTTAATGAACCAATGTGGCTATTAATAAAAATCGAATATAAGGACACACACTTAGTAATGCTTCCTGCAAATGCAATAAACCCACAAGCCAGATAGCCTTGCATATCCTTGGAGTCTTTTCTTTTTTCCTGTCGGGTAAGTCTTGCTGAGTACAATTGAGTACTCAGGGTTTTATTCTCCCTGTTGCAGGTGACATTTGGATGCTAGAGCTGACCTTTGTGTGGGAATACCTCCTGGTGGGCTCAGTGATGATTCCTTTACGCTGCGATCGTAGTTGTTATTTATAACTCTCACCAAATATTTTTATAAGGAAAGTATCATAATCTGTTGTCATAGTTTATATAACAATACTTCATCATGTCACGATTAGATATTTATTTCCGCTGTAATTCTGATCACATGTTTGTATTCCACTGTTCAATTAAATTACTCATAACTCTGATAATATGATTACATTCTGCTGTTATAATAAATAAATATTATACTCTGATGTTGTATTAAAAGTGATGTAAGAAATGGTTAAGAATGATGTAAGCTTTCTTCTCTCATTTGTGATCCTGGTGGCAAAAATGTGGATTTTCGGGTTCTCCCCTAGGGTGTGCCCGACGAAACTAAGTAATTTAATGTTCTCCCTTGAGTGCTTAGTGTCTAATGGTAGACAAGCACTCCTATGAGGCATTAGATTAGGCGGTTCTGCCACACTATCCCATACCAGTACTCGTGCACAGGTAAAAGAATTTACTCATACCTATATCTATATGGGTAAAAGTACCCGTCGGGTAACCCGTATGCGAATACATACCCAATACAAACAAAAAAACATGAATATATTAATTATTTATTAATAGGGACAACAATTATAACATAGCAACAAAACTACACTCATTAATAGTCTAATAGTCATAAATGTAATAGGTATATGTGTATTTTACAACAATTAATTAATGAGGACATATGTGTTGCTAAGATGGGTATATATTACCTGCGGGTACACGTGTGTGAGAGTATGTTCCTATACCCGATGGGTAGAGATTTTTACCCATTATTATCCTACCCATGGGTGAAGAACTCATATCATACGTGCCTCTTTATCGGGTAGTCAGGTTGCGGGTACCCATTGCTATCTCTAGTTTGGGGTAGTTGCCATGACACAACAATGGGTCATGGCAACCCAAAGATGCGACAAGGTAGCGTGTCGGGACGTTGCAATGCGAGTAACAAGAATGTTTATTTGAATAAGAGAGGGCAAGGTGAAGACGGTGGCAGTGGGAGGCATGAAGGGGTGAGACTACGTTACCATCGAACACTAATGATGGAAAAGAAGCATAGGATGGTGGTCCGGTGTTGGAGAGATGCACTAGGACAGTAAAGAAAGAAAATAGAGAGAAGTCACATGCTACGTAAGGCCGCAATGGGTCACGCGATACCTCCCTCTGCTATTCATCGTTAACCAAATCTTTTATCTTTTAGCCCTTTTTTGAAAAATATTTATATTTAGACCTCTGGGGTTTCATTTTATGTTTTGGACTCTAGACTCGGCATTGTAGGTCACGGCACCGAGGTAACACGTCTTGGTGCCATGGCCATGGAGCCGAGGTCCTAGGCCCTATTCTACGTGCCGTCCTGCGTGGCACGGACGTGGCACCAGCTCAGCGCCGTAGATCTTGGCACTGAGGTTCACGGCACCGAGCTCTGGCCAGCGGGCGCCACGCGGCCATCTCCTTTCTCCCTGTCTTTCTCTCCTTCCTTATCCTCCATTTTGTTGATTTGGATTTTAAATTTTGAGATCAAAAAGTGTCCAAACAAAGTTGGATTTTTTTGCATGCTAGTTTTTCTTAGAGTACTACAACTTCTATTTAGGGTTTAAAATGGGTTGCCATGCAAAATTTGAAATGGAAGCACCCAAACATGGTATGTTAAAATCGGCAAACGAGGACTTAGACAAAATTTTGGAAGGGAAAACAGAAAAGATTCAAAGTTTTGTCCACTATTTGACAAGGTTCGAGGCTGATTTAGGGTATGTTCCAAAAATAAAATTTGTAGCAAACAACCTAATCTATAACTTTAATTAAAGGTCAAACCAGAACTCATACAAAAATTAAAGTTTTACTTTGGTCAAAGAAGAACATGAAAAAGGTGCTTACACTTGATAGGAACACTTAGAAGCATTGTCAAGCCATGTCATCAATATAAACCCTAGTTCATTTTCAGTTGTTAGGAGTTGTAGGTTAGTTAGGTGGTAAAACATAAATTGTTTACACTCTAACTTGCTTGAAAATGCTTCTAAGTTGTCCTCATTTGCAAGCCAATGTAGCTCCTCCAGAGCCCTGCAACTAACTCACACTAAACAACGACCGATCACTGAATAACAGAGGCACGCTTTGCATTCTAACAAAGCAAACATTTCCATAATCATGTTTGTCCACACTGCCTCCATGATATAGGGTGACTACGTTGTCCATCTAGTTCATACAGAAAACCAAACTTAATGCATTTAGTCGAAATTGGATATTAGATACTAGCTAAAAAGTACCTAGTAAGTAGCTAAATACTATGTAGGTAACAAAGTAACTAACTAAATACTACTCCCTCCATTCTAAATTATAAGTCGCTTTGACTTTTTTGGTTCATTCATTTTACTACGTATCTAGATATATTATTATATCTACGTACATAGCAAAATTGATATATCAAAAAAGTCAAAGCGACTTATAATTTAGAACCGAGGGAGTACTCACTATAACTACTACTAACAACCTATCTAACTAACCAACTAACTATCTATGATCTAACTAAGTAAATAACTATCTAAAAAACTAGTTAACTAACTAACTAACCATCTATCTATCTATCTATCTATCTATCTATCTATCTATCTATCTATCTATCTAAATCACTAACCAACTATGTTACATATCAAAACCACTAAGTAAAAACTAATTAATTAACTATATACTAAACTAGCTAACTATAACTAATTCTTTAACTAACCAATACCTAAATTACCAAACTAAGCTACCATTCTAGAGGAACTAAGTTAACTGAGTATGTTATTGTGCTTGCATGGTAGGGGAGAGTGGCGGGGAGGCGTCAAGCTAGGGGAGGCGTCGAGCGCCGGTGGCGGCCACCGCAGCAGAGGGCCTCCTACGGGGACGCTGCCGGCTAGTGCGTGCCTCTGAAAGTGCATTTGCCCCCTATGTGGGTTTTGGTGTATTGATGACATTCAAATTAGGGACTAATGAGATATATTGTAGCTTTAGTCCCATGAAAGTTTTAAAGAGTTAATCTAAGATGAAATGATATTCTTCAATTCTTGAAGTATAAAAGGCGGACGAACTCAAAGAGATCTCTATTGTTTCTATTTCTTGTTTTGGGTTTTAGGTTCACGGTACTATAAAGAGGGATGCAAGTTTAGGTGGTCCGAGGAAGATAGAGTGCTCAAGCATAAAAAAATCAAAAGAGTGACACTAAATTACCTCACAAACACCTAGATATAGGTTGTGAACTTTTGATAGTCGAAAGTCCCGACTACCGCTAGAAGTCCCGACTACCACCGGAAGTCCCCGCGCTCTTGGACTTAGTCGCTAGGCTCGGTTGGCCGTCGTAAGTACCGACATGAGTCGAAAGTCCCGGCGAAGTCCCGGAGTTCCAACTCCAAGAGTCGATCCAACTCCTCTCGCAGAGTCAATCAAGCTGTTTTTAGAGCCGGAAGTTTCGGCGATCTGTGTCGGAACTTCCGACGCAAATCTGAACGGTTAAATTTGTCTAAGAGTATAAATAGCTCTCTCCTTTCTTCTAACTGTTACCCACTCATTCATTACAAACCTAACTCTGTCCAAAAGAGTTCCCAAGCATTCAAAGCTCCCCTCAGCTCTCTCCTTTGCTCCTAACTTCGATTTCTCTAAGGATTTGAGTGAAAGGAGAGTTCATTGAGTGAGAGAATCATTTCGACAAGCTTGAGCACTTGATTTCTTTGTCAAGCCGGTTGTATTTGCGTCTACTACTCTTAGATCTTTGCTCCTAGCCGGCTAGACGTCGTCCAAGAGCTTCCATCTTGTGAAAGAGTCTTGGAAAGTTTGTATTACCCTCATTTTCTTAGTAGAAAGCTCAAGTAACCTTTGTGGTTTCCTTGAGAGAGGCAAGGAGGTGGAAGAGACTCCGGGCCTTTGTGTCCACCTCAACAACAAGGACGTAGGAGCTCCTTTGTAGGGTTGCCAAACTACGGGATAAATCCTTGTGTCCCGCGTGCTTGTTGTTGTTGTTGTGAATTGTGCTATCATATTTGTTCTTGGTTGTCTCTCTTCTCTCCAAGCATTTCTTAGTGTTTGGACTCGATCTACGAAGTGGAAGCATTTCGGCGTCAAGGGAGTGACTCTACGTATCTATCTAACCACTTGGAAGTGGGGTTGTAAGAAATCTTGCACTCAAAGTTTATTTTAGCAATTGTAGTAAAATGCACGTAGGATTCGAAACTCCCGGCTATTTGCGTCAGAACTTCCGGCTGCCGGAAGTTCCGACTCAAACTGTTGGGACTTCTGACAGTTGCTGACATTTGATTTTTGAGTTTGTATAGAATTTTTAGATACGCCTATTCACCCACCTCTAGGCATTGTTTAGATCCTTTCGACCTCCCTATGTGGAAACAACGAGGGGAGGCCGGGCCTGCTCCGGGGGTGGAGCCGGCCACCCAAGGGCCCCTCTGTGTGGCCCCGCTCGGTGCTGCCTCACATCCCTGGCGAGCCGGAGATGCGGGCACCGGTAGGAGGCAGCCAGCGGCCAGCTACGAAAAGGACGGGGAGGCGGGCAGCTATGGGCTAGGCGGGGGCAGGCACGCGAGCAGAGGAATCAGAGGGGAGGAGGCGTAGGGACGACAGGGCAGCAGCGGTGAGGAGGACGGGCTGGTGGCGGAGAGGTAGTGAGGCAGATTGCTCGTGAAAACGACAAGGCGAGAGAGATGAGAACGAGAGAACTATAGAATGGTAAGGAAAGAGAAGGCGGCCCACCTGTTAGGCAACCTCGGCACTGAGATCTACGATGCCGAGCCTAGAGTAAAAAAAATGAAACCTCCAGAGGTCTAAATGTATTTTTCTAAAAAAAGGTCAAAAAATAGGCATCGTTAAAACGTTTAGGCTCCTTTGGAAGTAGGACTTTTTTGTGGGACTTTTTTCTGCTCCTACGTTTTTTCTGCGAAAAATAAATTGAATTCAGTGAAATTTCTATAAAATTCCTGTATTCCGAAAGGCCCTTAAACACAACAAATTTTCTCACCTCGGCCTTGTTTAGATTGCAAGTTTTTTCACTCTCTCCATCACATCAAATCTTTGGACACATGCATGGAGTATTAAATGTAGATAAAAAAAAATAACTAATTACACAGTTTGATTGTAAATTACGAGACGAATCTTTTGAGCCTAGTTAGGCCATAATTGACAATAATTATCAAATACAAAAAAAAATAGTACAGTGCCATGCTAAATACTGATTACTAACCCCAGGTCTAAAAGAGGCCCTCGTGGGAAACATGTTTCGTGGTCGTGAGTGGCACGCCGAGCACACGTGCACACGTCAGCTGCGAGTCAAGGTCAAGGGGGACGCGTGCCCTCCTTGTATCTGTCACCCTCCATGTGGGTCCCGTCGGTCGGAACCGACGACTGGTATGGTAAACTGGTTGGCTTCATTCAGCATGTGAGTGAGCGTTTCAGTCGCTGTCGCTGCGCGTCATTTCCCTCCCCTCCTTCCACACCGCAAAACCCCGCGTCGGCCCCGGAGGCGAATAGGGGCGACTAGGGTTTCAGCCCCCGGCGACACGCCGCCGCTCGAGGCACCTCCGCCACCGGATCCCGGCACCTGCGCTACGCCGTCCGCCTTTGCCGCCCCTCCCCGGGTCACCGCCTGTGCGCTCCGCCGACACCCGACGCACCTCGTCCGCCCGGTCACCCGCACCTCCTCGTCGGCGCAGGATTGCTTAGGGTTTGGGGCTTCGGCGGCTGGAGCCAAATCCCACCGCCGCCGCTCGCGCAGGAGGGCTCGAGCTCGCGGGTTTCCCCTCCTCCTCTGCTCCGGGTAAGAGAGATTCCCCTCCCTGCTCCTGCAGGCCTCGCCCTCCTCGATTCGGGCGAACGGCCCGTTTCGCCCGATTAGCTGCGCGGTCTCGAGCAATGCTGCCGGTCAGTTTTGTGGTGCTTCCTTCTCGTATTTCCGCTCACTTCATCGCGCGAATGTTAGTCGTGTTAGGGGGCGGTTCTGGGGTTCAAATTGTGAGCTGCGCGCATCTGCGCGGCCGATTTTGCAGACTCGAGCATTTGAAGGCCAAGTGTTGGTGGATAGCACCTGTATTAGGGGGCGGTTATGGGGTTCAAATGTAAGTCTGCTTCGGGGGAGGCGTGTGCATCTGTGATTCGAATTTTCGGGCATTTCGAGGTGGGAATGTTGGGGGAGTTTTTCCAGTATGTTTGGTCTTGCACGAATGCTGCATTCTGTGTCTGTGCACCACGAGTGCTATAGCTGGGGAAAAAATTGGTTAATGCCTAAGCTCTCTTGTACTTACTGGATGGTGTGGATCATAAGAAAAAGTGATTCCAGTGTTTGTTCGGGTATGCAAGTTGTGGCATGAACCACTGGCTGCTTCTGGTCAGGGTTTACTAGGGTTGTTCACTTCTAGATGTGCTTATGTTTGACTTGTAGGGTGCCTGCAACTAGATGAAGGGTGATGCCTAGGTGACCTTGTAGGAAATATTTCTGGCCCATGGTTGTTCTTTTTACTTAGCTTGGTGATCAATCCAATTTATGTGGGATCAAACTGCCCTTGAAACTGTATTATCAGTCTAAAACTAACCCCTCCACAGTTTTTCTAGTGTCAATGGATATGTCTATTCCATACACAGACCCTTATAACTATAAAACATGTTGCCTTCATTTGAAAGTTGCAACTATCAATCAACGTTTCTTGTCTGATTTTGTGGTTTCTTTATGTTTGTTGTTGATCAGTATTTATAGTTTAGTTGCAACATCTGATGTCAGGACTCTACTTATTGTGAAATACAGAAATTCATTTTCTTGCATTGGTACTTTGCAGAATTTCCTTGATTAACTTGTTTATATTCTCTTATTATCGATTTCAGCTGGAAGTGGTCAAGGAAACTTGTTCTACGGTGTTCTTCTGTTGCATGAGTCAGTTGTTTTGAGGCGTACCTGATAATAACAATGCAAACACGAAAAAAGGTTGCTGCAAAAAATGCAGCTGGTGACCGTGCCAATCCTAAGACAAGTAGGCCATCCAGAAGGGCAACTCAATCTACAGTGGCTGAAAAGAAAGTAACCGATCTCATCGCATCTTCTTCCAAGAAGCAGAGACCTGGTAAAGTTCCATCAAAACTTTGGTTGATATGTTTTATTCTTATTATATTTCATCTGTAGTATGATATTGTTAAATTGATGATACATCTTGTGTATAAACCTTTTCTTTTAATCATCTTGTGTCCAATCTGAAGAAAGCCATTGTCCTACAAGTACTTATTAGCCCTCTAATTATTTTGACACTGCTTTGGAAAAAGGGTTGGTTTTTACTCATCATTGAATTGTTGGAGGTGTTTCTGGTGCCTCTCTGGTGCTCAGATGTTACTTCTGATGTTCTATCAAGTTGATTTACTATTAGGATGGGAGCATTGACTGGATCTGATTGCTACAATTGTGTTGTTACCATGCAGTTGGTGTCACTTCCAAGAAGCATTCTATAGGAGAAAGGAAGCTGTTAGTTTCATGTGATACAACTGATGCTGAAAATGATGCACCTCAGGTGGCCCCTTGCATCCCCCCAGACCTGCAGGTAGAGTTCTTGTTGTCGAAATTTAGACTGAAGTTACTTAACCTTTTTCTGCTGTATTTCCGTTACTTAATATCTGTGTTGTTAATTTCTTCCAAGAAAAACTGAAGTGAATAGAGATGCTGATAGTTTGGTTGTTGTTATGTATGTAGTTTGCTATCCTTCTTTTCTTTTAGTCAGGTGTTAGATAAGTATCAGCCAAGTATGAGTTGCTCATTTTGCGCCAACTGTGTTAGTTTACCTTTGGTGCATAGATTCCCCTCAACCCCCCCCCTTGATGTAGTAATAACTTTGTTTTAGTATATTCCTGGGTCTGATGTTAGGTTTTTTGTTTTAACCATAACAGTAGACTTACTTTTTATCTTATATTATTTATTAGCATGCATACTCATTCTTTTATAATATTTATATTTCTTGGCCCAGCACTCTGATAGTGTTGCAGATGATCGTCCCAATGATTCCATATTCTCTCCAACATATCATCATCACAAGGAAGGTGGTCTGAATAACCTATCTAAAGGTATAGAGATAATAAAATTGTCTGATTTGTTGCTCCTTATCCTTTTTTTTGGTACATGGAGACAATTTTAATGTTTTAATATTTTCTTTTGCTAGGATTAAATGTATTTTCAGGCAGAGTCTTTTTCATTGCTAACTGTTTTGTTGAGAAATTTAATACTCACATCTTAGCGTTTTAAATTGTTTAACTTTGTTTAAATTAATTCTTTTAGACAGTGACTTCTGTATGACGTTGTCTTGCGGGATATTATATGAGGCACGAAACATCTTAAACAAAATGCTTTCAATTAAACATCAATCAATGATTCTTTCTATTACGCACCATTGTGTGAGAGTTGTTTGACACAAGACTTATTTCTCTGTACATTAATTGAGTGGTGCAAACAGATAAAACATTAATAATTTTGTGTTAGATGGCAGCGCCTTTATAACATATAATGATAATTTGGCGACACCACTTGAAAAACTTTTTAGTTCTGTTTTGGTTGTTTATCGTCCTTTTTGAAGTTTCATGTTGTTGTCGTTGTTTGGGTTAATTCTATTACAATACTAAATTTCTTATTCAGTCTTTCTGAACAGTTTTGCACTCTGGCTGTCATATTGTAGTATTTCACTCCGCTGATGCTTGACTCATAATGATTATATTTCCCTGTTTCACCTTTCTCCTGAGTAATTCACTTCTGGAAGGATACATGGAGAACAATTTATGAATAATTTGTTTTAAAGAAATATATTTTTATGTCAGGTTTTCATGGTAGGAAATTTATATGTTCACTTGAACAATTGGATACCTTGATCTTCCTAGAAGTTTAGAACATTTAAGTGTTACACTGTGCTTATACATTCATTGCTGCTTGTTGATTTGTTTGTGTTTTCCCATGGCTGGTTTTATGTGCTGTGTTTCTGAACCCAAGGTATACCTATATAATCTTTTGGTAGTGCTGTTGACGGTTGGTGCATCATTCGTGCTATTTGCATGTCATGTTACCATGCCTGTGCTATTCATTTTTCGTTTTCATTCCTTGTTACTTCATTACTTGATTATTGATCATGCAGGCTTAGAAGAACAAGCAACACATGTTCATGGTAGTAAGGAAGCTAGCCTAAAATCTGGGTCAAACCTTTCATGTGACACTCGTGATGGGATAAATGACCACTCTTGCACACTAAATTCGCAATCAGCTGGGCAAAGCACATTGCTTGAAGTGGATGAGTACAGTGAACTGGGAAACCTTTCATCAGAAGTGTCAGCAATATATCTTGCTATGCAGCAGTCTAAGCTGGAGTGCATTGATGAACAGAGTCAAGATTCTACCTCAACAGAAGGTTATGGTGAAGCTGAGGAGACTGAAGAGTATGATGATTTTGACCCGTACTCTTTTATCAAAGATTTACCTGATTTATCTATGGTGGTCCCCAAGTTTCGCCCTGTTCTCCTTCCAAAGCAGACCCGGAGTTGTCCTACGATGACTCTTGTACTTGATCTGGATGGTATGAACTATTGACTATATACACACTTAACAGTCTTCAATACTGCATTTAATAGCCTTCTATAGCCATTTCTACGAGTAACTGCAACCAAAGCGGCTTATTCATGTTATTTTGTTGTTCAAAACTGCAGAATGTCTGTTGCCTCTAGAATGCTTAAGTTTAAAGCATGAATCCATCTAAGACTACTAATTAGTGAAAGAATGGAACTAGCAAGTACTGGTCTAATTTTGTTGTCTTAGAACAATTTTCCTGCAGCTAGGGGCTGGTATGTGTTATAACAAGATGAACTCCAGTACTCCACATGTTGGCTAAATCTAGTAGAACAGAAGGCGGATATTGTTTTTGCAGACTGATGTATTTGTACCATGACTATATCACTATCATGGTCTTTCAGAACTCAGATTCAACATGGACGTAGATCTTGGTTATTTGATGTAAACTAGATTGCTTGCTGTATGGCAGTAATCCTGCACTTAGTAGTTCCCAGAAACTTGCCTAGAATCATGCTTTGGACCAAAGCATCGGATTTACTTCTTTTCTCTTGTCTGGGCTTTGTTACTGCCACTTAGATATAAGTTTTAGATTATCATTCATTTCTCACATTGATGTTAATTTCGTGTTTGTCTTGGTACAATGCAGAGACACTTGTGCATTCAACTCTTGAACACTGTGAGGATGCTGATTTCACATTTCCAGTTCATTTTAACTTTAGAGAGCACACAATATATGTTCGATGCCGCCCCTATCTCAAGGAATTCTTGGAGAGGGTTGCCAGCATGTTTGAGACAATTATTTTCACTGCTAGTCAAAGCATTTATGCGGAGCAACTTCTCAATGTTCTTGATCCCAAAAGAAAGTTGTTCCGCCATCGTGTTTATCGTGAATCTTGTGTCTATGTGGAGGGAAACTACATGAAGGATCTGACAGTACTTGGACGTGACTTAACTCGTGTAATGATTGTTGATAATTCTCCGCAGGTATGCACTATTGTATCTTTTTCCCCCTTTTGCAGAGGATTCCTTTCCATTCGGCCTTCATTCAAATGAGCATCTTTATTTTACCCAGCCTGGTAGGGCCATTTGTTTTCACCACTGACATGCATGTGTTTTACCCTTATCGTTAGCATTTTCATTCAGTGCCTACAATGTCCTTGAATTTTTTGGTTGGGACCATTCAGTGTTCACATGCTATGAAAGAATAATGAATTCGTGGGAAATTCTTGCACGTCGTGGTTCTTGGTACTTCCTGGGCATTGCATAGCTTCTCAGAATTATTGGGATAGCTAATATAAACTGATAAGTATCGTATTGAAGAAATAAGTAGAATCTTATTTTTACTGTTCCCTGGATAGAGGCCAGTCCCTGGGAGCATTTGATGACAAATCATATTCAGACCTAAGAGATGCTGGAGATGCTGAGCGTGAGTGTCTTTCGGAGTAGCAGGACCTTTTGTAGTTCTGAGCGTGAGTGTCTTTAGCAGTAGCATCATTGATCTTTTGGATCATGCGCAGCTGTTATCAGTACATCTGCATTATTCCTGTTGAATTAGCTTATAGTTGTTCGCTGGTTGGGTTTTGGGAGGATTTGAATGTAAAGCTGCTTTCCTTGGTGCAGGCCTTTGGATTCCAGTTGGACAATGGCATTCCTATAGAAAGCTGGTTTGATGATCCCAATGACACGGAGCTGACGAAGTTGCTCCCGTTCTTAGAAAGCTTGGTCGGCGTTGAAGATGTCCGGCCTTATATAGCAAGGAAGTTCAATCTAAGGGAGAAGGTAGCCACCGCGTCTTCTGTCGCAATAGACATGCAGATGTGATCCGTCCGATGTTGCCAGGGATTATTCCGGTGTCAAGCCACTGCTTCTCTCGCAATAGACATGCAGATGTGATCCGTCCGATGCTGCCAGGGATTATTCCGGTGTCAAAGGTGGCCATGGTGATAAATGTAGTAACGGAGCTGCTATGGCGAATCTGTTGAATGTAGCATGTCAGGATCCCTGGGCTCTCTGCATTGTTGTATGTTTTCCCCGACCGCAATGTACAATTTTCTGCAGTTGGGCAGTTGTAGACTTCACTTACATTTTGTTGGCCCAGTTGACATGTGATGGCCTAGTTACATGTTCTGTCAACGTGTTAATATCATGTAGGTTGGGTGATATATTACATAATAGTTATATAAGCACCTTTTTTGGGGGGTGGGGGTGGGGGCAGAGGGAACCAGATCGAAGATGCCCCTGCACTGGCTGAGACACCTGTGAAAGACGACTGAGCAACCCTGAGAGGCTGAGACAGTGCAGATGGCAAGCCATGAATCGAATGGGAGATAAGCCGATAAATAGGCTTGGAAGTAGCTTCGTTTGCGTCAGGCTTGGAGGTGTTTTTTTTCTTTTTTTTTTCTTTTTTTGGACAGGGATAGGGCGCGACGGGTCGCGCAAAAGCAAAGTGCGCGACCCGCATGCAGCCGCGCGGCGATTGAGCCTCTCGCGACCAACTGCATGTGGCGACTGAGCCTCAGTGCATGCGACCGACCAGCGGCGACTGAAGCCCCACTGTACCTTGCACGTAAAACTAAAAAAGTAAATATTTTCTTTGAATTGCTGTAACTTTTGAACGGTGTATTCGTTTTCAATTTCGTTTACACCGGTATGTTCTATGTGATAAGACGAATAAAACTAGACTCTACTTGTCTATATTTCAAAGAATTTTATTTCAATAACAATTTAAGTGTAAAATTGTGTTAGGAGATTTATGAAAGGAGTTACTACAATGTAATACTAAATTTGCTACTCCAAAAATATATTAAAGTTTTTTATATTGTATGCACAAGCTCGGGGGGCAAAAAATTCAAAAGAAGTTACTACTATATAAACCTAAAGTTGCTAATCCAAAAATTACTAAAGTTATTACATAGTATACACAAGCTAGAGGGTCAAAAAATATCAAAAGGAGTTACTACCATGTAATACTATAGTTGTATAACTTGGGGGCAAATTATTGCAACAAACCCAAAAATAGAAGCTGTTGCATAAGCATGGAGCAAATTCTTTTGTGGCAACTTATGTGTGCAATGGGTACCATTTTGTTACAACTTATATATTGCAGGTGAGGCAACTAATATGCAGGATTTAGAAAGACATTCGAACCTAAAAGGGTGAAAACTGAAACTAAAAAATAAAAAAAACTTGACTGAAAACTGAAACTAAAAAAGGAAAAAAAGACTAAAAACCTTAAAATAGGAACTAGAAATACAACAATAAAAAAAAGTAAACGAAATATAAATGAAATTGACAACCACAAAAAAAACTAAAATTGAAAAAAAATGAAAACTAAAGTAGCAACAATAAAAAAATGAAACTGAAATTAACAGAAACTGAAAAAGAAAAATAGAAACTGAAAAAATAAAAAACATAAATATAAAAAATAATACTGAACTGAAGTTGACAACTAAGAAATTTAACTAAAATTAAAAAAATAGAAAATGGAAAACTAAAGAAAACAAAAAAGAAAAAAACCGACGTCATGCCGCCACCGTACCCTCCGTAGAGCATGCAAGCAACCGAGTCACGCATGCAAGCAGGCCAGTCCAGGCCGCATGGAAGCGAGATGCACGTGCAAGCAGGCCAGGCCGCGTACGCATGCAAGCAGGCCAGGCCACGCCACGCGAGTCGCGCGGTCACGCAGAAGCGCGCCTGGTCGCGAAATAGCTTTTGCGTTTTTTTCCCCTTCCTTGAGGGGAGTAGCTAGGCTCGGCTTATTGGGACCTGGGAAGGCCTGGTTTGCTAGTTTGAGGAATTGACAGATGGGCCATTAGGTTCACTAGTTCTCATGCTGGGCTCACGAGTGTTTCGTACGACGACAAAGAAAAACCTACATTCTAACTAAATCTTCAGCGATAAACCCCGTGCCATTACCGATCCAGGCTAGGAGCTTTGTAGCCGAGGTCCAGCTACCTGCGCCAATGCCCTTCACACCTTAGCTGGAGCAAGTTATTGGGATGATGTTGCGATGGCTTCTGAAGTTTCGGGCACTGGCACAGATGCTATATGGAAGTACTGATTCTATCCCAAATTTGCAATACATACAGCTTGGAGCAGGAAGCATGTCATAACCTCACACCATATTTTATTTTACTTAATATTAATTAAAATAAAATATGGAAGAATCTGTCTCCATACAGTTCGTCATAAAGAATTCTCATGAAAATATTTTGTTGAATCAGGTCTCTATACTGCAGATCATTCAACAGTAAATGGGTTTTTTGCAAAAAGGAAAATACAATAACTAAGAGAGAAAACAGTAAATAGACAATTTTGTCAGGGGCTTCTGCTGACTGAATTTGGAAGGGACATAGATTCTGAGCGTATGGATCCTGGTGAACAGATGAAAATATTTTCATATACAGACAATTAAGTTTATTTGTTCTTGATTTCACTCTGTAAATTGTCCAGGGAGTATTCAAGATGGCTAAAGTATCTGATTTCTGATCTTTTTGGTCATTGGTTCCCTAACAATCTCTCTAAGCCGTATGTACTTTGAGGTGGCTTGTTTAGGTTTTAGCTTCTAGAATCCAGGTTGCTTTCTTTCTGTGCCAATTAATTGTCCTTCTAAGGTGAGCTAGAATCCAATTACATGCACCTAATGTTTGTGATGTGTACCAAGATAATTCTGAAGATCTTGGAAAGTTGAAGTACTCTTGGATGATATCATTGGTATACGTTATTAGTTTCTACTATTCTTTCAGTCATATGTGCATCTTATTAGTATGTTCTCAGGAAGCATATTTCTCAGCAGATCTTCATGGCCAGGTTAATAAATTGTCATGCACATGAAGAGGCTCATCATAAAAGGCTGTCATTGCATTGTAAAGATGGATGGCAGACTGGTTGGGGCTGGTATTGCGATTCTTCTCAAGATGGAGATTGATATCTGAGGGACAGAATTTTGGACAAAGAACCGTTGTTCCAATGGATGGCTGCCTCTACATGATGTACATGGAACAGGCTGTTGTTGAGATACTTGGCCCCAAGGACTCGGAGAACATTGTTATAGAGCACACTAAAATGTGGCACTGCTGGTTGCAACAATCTCAAATTATGATGCTCTGTTCTAGGTATGGCCATCACTACAAACTTGGAAGTTGTTCTTTCCTTTTATTGAATATATGATGATAAAGGATGGTGGACCAGCACATTGTCCGGAATATGATGGTATTGGTAGTGCGTTGTTGTATAAATCCTAACTAGTGACGGATGTTGCTTATTGCAAGTTACAGTTTTTTTTCCTCGAATACGCAGAACTGCGTATCATTGCCATTAAGAAGAAGAGAGGAGAGCACAAATGACAAACAACACCCACCACACCCACACCGAAATAATAAAGCTTAGTTACATTCGCGCCCATTATAGAAAACACACGACCAGACGTGAACAAAGTCAAGCCATCTCCTTTTCTAAAAAGTCAAGCCATCTACTTAGCGACCACTTCCAAATGTACTAATCCGTTAGCGTCAGCGAGGAACCAGAGATGATAGTAGCAGTGCAAGTTACTCGTTCCTTGTGTAATAAAAAAAATCATGTCCCAAAGTTAGGTCTGTTTGGTTGGCCCAAAGATTTTGCCACAATCCAGTTGGGCAAGTTTGACTTATTTGTGCTGGTGTCTGATTTTCTTCCACACTTATGGCATGCCGCATTTTATTACATGGATGCTCCACCTGGTACATAGGCACAATTTGTGGTTCACCATAGAAACTGTGACACACACCACGTTGCCACTAAAAGTTCATGCAACTAGAGAATGTCTTGTTCTTGATTTCGAATATTGGATGAAATATGTGCATATATAGAAGGAACAAATTTCACTGTATTAAACTCAAGTTTATGCTTGGAAACTTCTACGTACTTGTTTTTTTATGCTGCTTACTTTATCAAATACAACTTAAGCTACTCACACTAGGTCCTTTATTGACTCTAATGCACCAGGAAGTTTTTTCTTTTCTCGAATGTGCAAGAGTGCTGCGTGCCATTTTACCCATGGTCTCACACCCATCAAAACTCAACCCACACACACCTGCAATATTGCACCGCGCGAGAAGTTGATAGGAAACCTTAAGCATTTGAGGAAAGAAGTTTCTTGTCTTTGCTTGTTATCTAATACACTTCGCAAGGTGCCCTGCTTGCATTCACTGCCACGCAACCATCTATGGAATATAGGGCCTCCTTTGCTTCTTCCCACTCTATGGGCATGTAAGCATTGTTGTAAAGAGGTGATGGGTTTTGAGTTGCCCAATTGGCGGGGCTGAGAAATTTGGATGAGTGTCTATATAATTTTTAATGGAAAGAGCAATCTTGATGTACTTTGATATGCAGCAGTTAATGTGAATGCATTCTATGAAGCGTAATTGTATATTAGTGTTGGAATAGTAATAACTTCCATACAATATGTTAAGATGGCAATTGCAAGTCTCAAACATTTTCTACCACTGTTGTTTACTTTATCAGAATATTCCATTAAATTTTGTATTTCAATGTACATATTTTGAAATTGACATTACGCATGCATTATATATATAGCTTAAAGAATGACAATCATTTCTACTTTTTAGTATAACTTGCCTATAAATACTTCTTTTATATGTGTTAGGACTCACTTAAGCCTTGCAAAATAGAACTGTAGGAGTTGCAAACCACATGTTGGTTCAGAGCTGCCAACCATTTGGAGAACCAGATAACAACAAGGGAATTAAATAGTTAAAATCACTTGGGTGGAGATGCTTGGCCACGGGCGTCCGTCCCATCCGGACGCCACGTGCTTCACTCCGCTCGCTGCTACAGCCTTTTCCCACCGCGCGCTCCACCCGCACTGCTCGCTCCTCTCTCCCGCCCGTTGCACGCCCCACCTGCACCTCGCTCCTCACTTCAGCCGTGCGCCAGGCCGCTTGCTCCCTCCCTTACGCACGGTACCCACCCGGCTGAGCCCACTGGTGCTGGTGCTGCTCGCGCGCCGCCACTGGTGCTGGTGCTAGTGGTGTTCACGCGCCGCCTCTGGATCCCACCCCGATGACCAGAATCGACCGGACCTGGACTTCCCCTCACATATGTTGAGTGTTTCAGATGTTTTATACGTATGTTGCAATTATTACATATGGATGTTGTAAAAGTAGATCGGGATGTTGCATATTTTGCAAGTGTTTCAGAGGTATGTTGCAAACGTTTGTTCAAAATATTTCATCACTTTAGACGTATGTTGCAACAAGTGTTTTATCTGGATGTGGCATATAATGTTTTATCTGGACGTTGCATATGTTTCACACACATGTTGCATGTGTTTTATCTGGATGTTGCATATGTTTAACACATATGTTGCAATAGTATATTTCAAATGTTTCATCCGTGTCAGACGTATGTTGCATCCAAGTGTTTCATGTTGCAAGTGTTTCACGAGGGCATGTTGTATGATGGGCACAGGGCCTGGCGCTCGGGGATGGGGGGCGGCGAGCTGGGGGCCGGCTCCCAGGTCCTGCCCACGCGGAGAGAGAGGAGGGGGTCAAGGGAAGGAGTGGCGGGCGCTACGAGGGGGGCAAGGTGCGCGTGTGAGCGAGGTAGGACGGGCTGCGTAGCCGTTCAGACGCAAGGAGCGGTGGGTAGAACATCAAGGGCGGGGTGCGCGTGCGAGTCAGAGCGAGGCGGATGGAGGTGGGCTACGCGGGCGTCTGGACGTGCGTGTCCGTTCGGACGTGCTGGCTCTAGCCACGCCCTTCACTTATTGATCAAAGTGGTTGTGATACCTGTCCTTAATGCGGTTTTACAAATGTGTTGTATGTCTAGCATTCCCTTGTTTGTATTGCATTCCATATAATAAATCAAGTGCACCTTAGGCAGAATTCTGGATACAGCTCACCACAACTGTAAAGGATTTAATGCTATCTATAACCTTTCAGGTAGAAGACAAACGTCAGGCACATGATATAGACCACACGCTACGCATACTAAGGCGTTGCATATGCAGTCAAATTCATCACAACGCTCCGTGTTGCGTCACAAAGCGGCAGTTGCCTCATTCAACATGAGCAACGATCGACCGGGGTTCAAAGGCCGGCCCACGAAGGGCTCGAGGCCTCCTCGCGTCAAACAGAGCCAGGGGAGAAAACGCAGATGAGCCCCATGCGGCCCTCGCCCAGTCTGCCCCGAAGTAGACAGGGTCATCTCAACCTTCTCGTTCGATCCTAAACCTTGCCAAACCTACAGAATCTCCATCGAGGGGAGGCCAGCGGGCCACCCGGGTCGGTCTCCGAAATGACCTAGGCATATGCCGGGTTGCAGGTTAAGGAGCAGTGGAATGTTACAAGAGGGCTATGCCGACCTCATCACGAACGACGGACCTGGATTCCACTCGATCATACCCGTTAGCGAGCTCACCGAGCGCGTTACTCGAGCCCGAGCCATCGGGCAAGCGACGTTAGCTTAGCCCCTCCTGTTGTGAGAAACCGAGGATAGGGTAACGCACAAAACTCAAACCGACCCCTACCAAAACCCCAAGCAGGGCTCAGGGGCTCAAGACACCTAAAAATGCCTCAGCTGCGCGGGGTGCACCGACGCCCGGATCTACGAGCTTCGGCTCACCCGATCCCTAAACTAACTACCTCGGCTGCGTGGGCTGCACCGACGCTAGGATCCATGAGCTCCGCCTTGCCCGATCCCTAAACTAACTGCCTTGGCTGCGCGGGCCGCACCGACACCAGGATCCACGAGCTCCGACTCTCCCGATCCCTAAACTAACTGCCTCGGCTGCGCGGGCTGCACCGACGCCAGGATCTACGAGCTTCGCCTCGCCTGATCCCTAAACTAACTGCCTCGGCTACATAGGCTGCACCGACGCTAGGATCCGCAAGCTCCGCCTCGCTCGATCCCTAAGCTAACTATCTCGACTAAAATGCACGCACACACGCTCGCTGACAAAACCCCCTAGGTGATCCTGCCCAAATGGCCCGAGGGCTCGGGGGCTACACCCGCGGGTGCGCTCACGCGCACCCGCTGATAAAACAAAACCTCCCCTGCCGGCAACACGAGAAACACCCTAGACGATTCTGCCTGAATCGCCCGGGGGCTGGGGGGCTACACCCGTGGGTGCGCTCGCGCGCGCCGTCAAGACAAAAATCCCCCAGATGATGCTACCCGAATCGCTCGGGGGCTCCTGTCGGGTTCATATACCCAGGGTCCCTCATGGGCCGGCTTCTCAGCAAAGACTCAGCTCGGCAGACAACGTTGCGAACCAACGCGCAACTCTTGGGCCGGCCCAAGAGCCTAAACGGTAGGCCAGAAGGGCGATCCAATTTCCAATCGAAAGGCCTGGCCGAGGAGGAACGGCGCCCGCTTTCGACTCCGGCCTGCCTCTCCGACCGGAGAGCTCGCTTCGGTCTCTAGCCCGCCTCCGGACGTTCTCTCCGACCGGAAGGCCTGACCAAAACACCACTTCCGACTCTGACCCGCTTCTCCAACCGGGAAAACACTGAACCCCTGCTTACAGCTCCTCTCTGACTAGCGCAATCAGAACCGACTAGGACCAACCGACCGAGGACGCTCGCTCGGTAAGGACCAGGAAACGGACGGAGAAAGTAGGGCAGGGCGCACAAGTCAACCACAATACCAAGGACCATACCCTGTACACCTATTGGATAGTACCCTACGACCTCCCTGGCATGACAGAACCGAAGCAGTGTTGTAGGCGCTGACATTTTCCCCTACAGTGTTGTGGGCGCCATCAACTCCCATACCAGACAAATACGGTAAGGCTCCCCCATGTGCCTCTGAGGCATCAACAGTGTTATGGGCGCCGGCATTTACCATGCTAGATAAACATGGTAAAACCCCCTGTATGCCTCTCTGCATCAACAGTATGGCAGGCACCGACGTTTGCCATACCTGAAGAAGACAACGCAACCTCCCACGTGCATCTGACATTAAACAGTATTGTGGGCGCCTACCATCATCTTGTACCCGCCGGCGTGGGCAACAAGACCTAGCATCGTACGTACTCTCTCCCTCTCACTTGTAAGGCCATCCCCTTCATCTATAAAAGGGGATGAGCTCTCTCCCAAAAGATGAGTTCATTCAGATCGATCAGTTCACCTACATTGATTCACCCTCTATAACTTTAGACACTCTAAAGTTATACCGAGCACACGCTCGAACACTTAGCACATAGCGGGGCTCTCGTCACTCTCGGCCCTTCAGACCAGAGTCCGACAGGACCTCTTGTACCCCCCATCTTTCTCCTTCTCGTTTGTAACCCCACTACGAACTTGGAGCACCTAGGCTCAGGAATAAAGTTACCGACCGACTCAAACTGGACGTAGGGCATGTTGCCTGAACCAGTATAAACCCTGTGTCATTGAGTGCTAGGCCACCTCCGATCACAACGTATGAGAAAACTACAAATATTTACGTGTTGGTCACTTTCTGCACCGACAGTGTTCGTCCCATTCGGATGCCGCACGCCTCACTCAGCTCGCTATTGCGGCCTTCTCCCACTGCACGCCCCACCCGCGCCGCTCTCTCCTCGCTCCTTTCTCCCACCCATTGCGCTTCCCACTGGCACCTCGCTCCTCACTTCGGCCATGCACTAGGCCACCCGCTCCCTCCCGTATGCGCGCCACCCACCCGACTGAGCCAAGGCCGGTGCTAGTGGTGGTGGTGGTGCTCGCGCGCCACCACTGGTGCAGGTGGTGCTCGCGCGCACCGCCGCTCGCCACCGGATCGCCCCCCCGATGACTGGAATCGACCAGCCCCAGCCTTCCTCTCCCCTATGTTGCAAATATATGTTTCAAGTGTTTCAGATGTTTCATAGGTATGTTTCCATTGTTACATATGGATGTTGCAAAAGTAGATCGGTATGGTGCACATGTTGCATATTTTTGCAAGTGTTTTAGAGGTATGTTGCAAATGTTTGTTCAAAATATTTTATCTATTTTAGACGTATATTGCAGCAAGTGTTTTATCTAGATGTGGCATATGTTTCACGCACATATTGCAAGTGTTTTATCTGGATGTTGTATATGTTTCACACACATGTTGCATGTGTTTTATCAGGATGTTGCATATGTTTTACACTTGTTTCAAATGTTTCATCCGTGCCAGACGAATGTTGCATCCAAGTGTTTCATGTTACAAGTGTTTCACGAGGGCACGTTGAGTGATGGGCACAGGGCCTAGTGCTGGGGGATGGGGCGCGACGAGCTAGGGGCCAGCGGACGGGGCACAACAAGCTAGGGCCCGCTCCCAGGTCCTACCATGTGGAGAGTGAGGAGGGGGTCAGGGGAAGGAGCAGAGGGCACAGCGATGGGGGCAAGGTGCATGTGAGAGGCAGGGGCGAGACGGTTCGGGCTATGTAGCCATTCAGATGCAAGGAGCAGTTGGCACAACATCGAGGGCGGGATGCGCGTGCGAGACAGAGTGAGACAGACGGAGGTGGGATGCGTGGGCATCTAGACGCGCGCGTCCATCCAAACGTCCTAGCGCTAGCTATGCCCTTCACTTATTGATCAAAGGGGTTGGGATACATGTCTTTAATGTGGTTTTACAATTGTGTTGTATGTCTAGCATTCCCTTGTTTGTATTGCATTCCATATAATAAATCAAGTGCAACTTTGGCAAAATTCTAGATATAGGTCACCACAAATGTAAATGATTTAATGCTATCTATAACCTTTCAGGTAGAAGACAAATGTTAGGTGCATGATATTGACCGTGCGCTACACACACTATCACCAAACGCAACACATACCAAAAAAGTTGAACCAAGTGGTTGAGAATTCCCCATTTGTCGACTCATAATTTTGTGGAGCGCTTCATTTCGGACTTGGAATTTGCTACACCAAATGTGTAGAAGAAGATAGGGGTGCTGGCCCAGAACCATTGCTAGATCCCGCCCCCTTAGGCTGTGATGAAGATAAATGTGGATATTTCACTATCTAAGAATTGTTGCATTGCTATGGTGGCAGCAATTGCAAGGGATGATGAGGTAGGCACCTTTTTGGGAGTGTCTATAATCATGATGGAAGGAGTTCTAGATCCAGAGGCGGCAGACGTGTTGGCCTACAGAGAAGGTCTAGCTCTCATTAGTGACTTTATGCTTTGGAAGGTCAGGATTGCTACCGACTACGTGAACATAGTGAAGAACATGTGTGGCCCGAGGATGAGTCCCTATGGCCACAAATCTTGAGATTAAGGCAGGTATGGCAATCTTTGCATCGGTGGAGGTCGTCTATGAAAGTAGGAACTCGAATGGTGATGCTCATAGATTAGCTAAAAGCTTAATTTATGGATCTATAGGGAGGCATGTTCGGCTATTTTTTCCTACGAATGGAGTTTGTACCGATTACTCTGATATATGAATAAAGCGATATTGATTCTAAAAAAAACCTCTACCACTGTTGTTTACTTTGTGAGAATATTCCATTAAAATTCTATACTTCAATGTACATATTTTGAAATTGACATTAGGCATGCATTATATATATAGCTGGAATGACAACCATTCTACTTTATAGTATAAGTTGCCTATAAATAGTTCTTTTAGATGTGTTATGACTCGCTTAAGCCATGCCAAATAGAACTGTAGGAGTAGCACACCAAATGTTGGTTGAGAGGTGCCAACCATTTGGACAACCAGATAACAATAAGGTAATTAAATAGTTAAAATCACTTGGATGGAGATGCTTGGCCATGGGTGTCCGTCCCATGTGGACGCCAAACGCCTCACTCCGCTTGCTGCTATGACCTTCTCTCGCCGCATGCCCTACCCACACTGCTCGCTCCTGGCTCCTCTCTCCTGCCTCATTGCGTTCCTCCCCACCGGCACCTTGCTCCTCACTTTGGTCATGCACTTGGCCACCTGCTCCCATACATGCGCCACCTGCTCGGCCGAGCCAAGGACGGTGCTAGTGGTGCTCACGCACCACCACTGGTGCTAGTGCTAGGTGGTGCTCATGCGCCTCCGCTCACTGTCGGATCCCCCCGACAATCGGAATCGACCGGCCCCGGCCTTCTCCTCCCCTATGTTGCAAATGTATGTTTCAAGTGTTTCAGATGTTTCATAGGTATGTTGCAATTGTTACATATGGATGTTGCAAAAGTAGATCGAGATGTTGCACATGTTGCATATTTTGCAAGTGTTTTAGAGGTATGCTGCAAACATTTGTTCAAAATATTTCATCTATTTTAGACGTATGTTGTAGCAAGTGTTTTATCTGGATATGGTATATGTTTCACACACATGTTGCAAGTGTTTTATCTGGATGTTGCATATGTTTCACACACATGTTGCATGTGTTTTATCAAGATGTTGCAGATGTTTCACACATATGTTTCAACAGTATGGTTCAAATGTTTCATCCATGTCAGACGTATGTTGCATCTAAGTGTTTCATGTTGCAAGTGTTTTATGAGGCCACATTGAGTGATGGGCATAGGGCCTAAGCGCTAAGGGATGGGGCTCAGCGAGTTGGGGTCTGGCGGATGGGGCATAACGAGCTAGGGCCGGCTCCCAGGTCCTTGCCCATGCGGAGAGAGAGGAGGGGGTAAGCGGGAAGGAGCGGCAGACGCAACAATGGGAGCAAGGTGCGCGTGCAAGGCGGGGGTCAAGGTGGGACGGGCTGCGTAGCTATTGGCAGTGCTTAACTCACATAATTAACTGCCAACACTTGCATAAAATCCTAGCATACAGACACCAAACTTAGACATAGGGCTTTAGAACTAACGATTTCCACGAGTTTTGGTGTTTTACCATTTACAGGAGGACATGTCGGAATAACAAGGAAAATGTTCATATTTCTTAACAACTATTGGAGGATTCCATAAGCGCACAGAACTATCATGTAGCACTTCACTCGGTGAGTAGCGAGTGCCAAATTTATATTTTTCCCACAGGAAGGTGGAAGGCTAGAATTTATATTTATGCTAAGAATTGCTAAGGTAAAGCCTAAGTTAATCCTAGGTAGGTGAACGATAGTGAAGGGTGAATGTGAACTACCTAAACTAACTACTAATAACATGCTAACCTAGAGATAGCTAGGTGGGAGAGCGAGCGTTTTTCTTTCTAGTAACTAAGGTAAACAAATGACTAGGAGAAATACGATAGTACTTCGGGGCACAGCCCGCCTACCAACTAGGAGAGTTAAATAGACAAGATCTGCCACGAGCCCTATGATTTAATAACTAGACCTATCATGATGGAATACAGAGGATGGACAAGGTTATCACTACTTGCCACCGACCACAATCTATCCGGAGGCCTAGCCGCATCCACAAGTAATCTATAGCCTAAGCACCATGCTTAATCTACACTTCGATCTGAGCTCCGATGAAATGAGATCAAAGCACCTAATTATAAGATAACCTATGCTACTAATGCCAAACAATAAGCACCTAAGCTCACTAATGATGAACACTAATGACTAAGTACTTAAAGTAAAGCAAAGAAATAATACTAGAATAAAGTACTTAAATAAATACTGAATAAAGTAAATGCTGAAATGAAAGAATTACAAAGGAGCTATACCAGACCCAGAAAACTCTTCTAGACTTTGAGAGAAGCTCCCCTCTTGCTCTACTCTACTACTAGACTACTACTCTATAGCTAATGCTAAGCTAGAAAGCTAAGAGAAGCTTAGAGAGCTTGGAAATGAATGAGGCCTCTTTCCACCGAGCTCCACACCCTCTATTTATAGTGTAGAGAGGCATGGGGGGTACTTGTAGGTAGTGGCAAGGTCGGTGGAGTGACTTGGGCATCGGGAGGCCTAGGGAGGGTGCTGCTCGACCCACCATTCCATCACCGTATGATCCTACGGCGTTGGTTGGCTCCAAATGGAGGTTGTAGAGGCAGCACATGTTGAAATCCCTGGGCGTTGGTTGGCTCCCATCACTGGGCCCATGGATCAGATCTCTGTGGATCAAACCGACATTCGATCAACACTTGGGAAGACTTGTGGAGCAGCTCCCACGGATCGGTGATGTAGCTAGCACCAAGGTGTGGCACCCTTTTGGGGTCAGCCAGCATGGCATGTGAGCCCCTAGCCCACCTTGCACATGCACTTGTTCATGTGTCCATGTTTGTCACCATTTGGGCCTATTTTTGCCATATTTCCTGCATACAAATAATTCTACAAGCACAAGTGGAAGTAGGTGAATTATAAACAAAATTCTTCACATGTGATGATGATTTAGCTCACTTTATCATGCTTTTGGGTGAAATGTTGATGGTCAAAACGGGTGTTAGTGGCCGTCAACAAGCTCCCCCAAGCTACCCCTTTGCTGTCCTTTGCAAAGATGCGGGTTTATCATAGAATAGGTGTTGGATCAGGAGTTGCTACTATGTAACGCCATGCAAAGACTTGTATACAAACAAATACTATCTCTTGAATTGAACATGTTAGCACTTAGAAATTTCACCATCAATCTTAGCAATGTGGAACTTATAACTTTCACCTTGACACAAGCAATTGCAAGAGTGTGTAGCTAGATAGATACGTTTTGCCTACTTTGGTTTAGCTCAAACTTCCTGGAGGTTTTCAAATGATTTTGAAAAGAAAACTTGCCTAAGTTCCTCAGATGGTACACTCAAGTCACTCAATGGTGTTTGAAATCCTCACCAAGGCCGTGAATTTTAGCCTTAATTTCTATCCTAAGGCTTATGTGGAGCTCAAGGTAGGGGTAAAAGCATAGCTTACTTGAATTGAATATATTGCTAAGTCAAACACCTAGATCACAAGGAGCAATAAATCATACAAATTGATCAAGATGTGCATGTGTGTGGTATATTTGGTGGAAGTGGTTCTCCTTTGAGAAGTTTCCCTTCTCTATCTTCTTTTTGAGAGGGCATGGCTACTTTTCTTTTCTCTCTCTCTCTCTTTTTTGAACACTAGAGCTTTTTGCTCTCTTATTTTCTCTCATTTTTTTTCTATAGCCCATGCCTCTCTTTTTGATGTAAGATAGCTAGAGAGGTAACTTCATAGAGCAATAATGAATGGAAAGCATATGTGGTTGCGTATCCCCAGTGTAGGAATAGCATAAATATGTGGGTGTACGTGATCTTGATCAAAAAGCATAAAAAGTTTCTCTACTCAGATCAACAAGGCTTAAAAAAACTCAAAACAAACAAACAACTTTTATGGTGGCTTTATCATGTATGAATGAATATTTATTTGGCTCTGGTAGGAATTTATCACCATTGAGGAACTTCTAGCAAGAGAGTTTTAGCATTTTACAAAACAAAACTCTAGGTTGTTTTTACCATTCCTCAGGTAGGTTCAAAGATTTACTCTAATCATGGCTACAACATATCTCACAAAACCCTATTCTTGGTTCTAGCATTTGCAACCCATGAAAGCATTCAACTTAAGATGAACTCTGAGTTATTATGCTCAAAACTTAAGAAGTATAAGGTTGTATAACAAGTTTTTGCAAAGTATCACAGAGCATCTATTCATCATCTCCAAATAATCTTATCATCATTTTATTAGAGCAGAGTTTCTCTCGAGATAAGTTTAAAGAACTCCTCTCTACATTCTATGATCATGAATATTGAATTTTAAAGCAAACATGAATGTAAAGAGAGGGTTTAAGATTTTCATACCTGAGCGGGGAGAGATATCCCTCCCAAGCTTGCCTTTTGGATAGGATGGAATGTCTTCTAGCGGCTCTTTTGATTCTTTTCTTTGTTGACTAACTAATATGTAACACCCCAGTGTTAAGCTTGCACTTTGTACTTGCATTTGCATGAGCATAAGCATCACCCATTCATCCATGAGCATTAGCATATGAAATTTCATCTCATTCACTAGATGTTATCACATGTGGTGCTTAATTATACATGTATATGCTTGTGACCAAGCTTGGTTAATGCAAGTGATTGTTGTTTGGTCACTAAAACACTTTAGACACACTTAGGGTGGAAAATGGAACCATGTTTGTATTCATGATCTAGCCCAAGTATGCTTCTAAGTGTTGGTTTACTTTGAAATACATTTTTCATGATGCTAGTTTGACCAAAGTTGAACAATAGCTTAGAGAGCTTGCATGGCTATGGGACCTTAACAAAAGTTGTAGTTCATGTCATGTAGAACAAACTTTGTTTAAGGGTCAAGAGCTGAATCAGTGCTTAAGTTGGTCAAATAGGGCTTCAAAAAATTAACTAGATGCTGTTTTGAAACTAGAAAAATTTTCTAAGTCTCAGATTGGTTTTTAGTTTTGATGTGGCTCACTTTGGAGCTCTGTATCTCCTTAACCAAGCCAAGTCTAGTGAAGCTTCTTAAAGGAAAGTTGTAGTACTCCCATAGCTCTACAATTTTTATTAGTGGACTTTTTGCTAACTCGAACTAGATTAGGAGTTATAGAGGTGCAAAGATTGGCCGTCAGTCGGCCTAATGGCCTCGGGTTGTTGCCGGGTAGGCGCGGTCATGGCCGATCAGGTCAGCTCCCGCATGCCACGTGGCGTCCGTGTGCCGGCCATGGCCCCATGTCACCATGCTAAGAGGGAGAACGAACCGGGCGCTCCTCACTCATGCTCACTCTCGCCCTCACTCGCTCTCTCTCGCTCGCGCATGCCCGAGCAAGCAGCCATGCCGCGCCATCGCCGCCGAGCTTCACCGAGCTCTTTCGCCATGCACGCAGCCATCGACGTCGATTTGTCTTGCCTACAACACTACCTTGATGCCCTCTTCCACCCTGACCTAGCTGCAATGCCATTCGAGCCAAGGTGAGAGCCCCCAGGGCATGACGGTCACCATGACCACCATTGCCGCCGCCGAGCTCAAGCTCGCCATGGCCAGGCTGACTCGCGCATGCACTGCTTCCCTCTCTGTCCGTTCCGTAGTCGCTAGAGGTAGCTCTAGCTCTAGCCGCAGGCCATTGGTCAATGCCGACCTCATCGGAGTTAGAACCCGAGCCGCACCACCATGAGCTGGCCGCGCCGCCTCCATGCACGCCACCGTGGCCGTGCTTGCTTTGTCTTTTTCCTCTCTTGCTTTTAGGCGTTAGGGCTTAGCCTTAGGATGGTGATACTCAAACAGAAGATCGATGACCAATGCCATCACCCAGCTCACTAGAACATCTTTGCACCGCCACCACACTCACACCACCATGCCTTCATGCATGCAGCCGCTGCCTCACCGGTGCCCCCGCGAGCCCCAATCCAAACCCTAGAGCTCCGCTAGGTCACCCTTGAGCTAGAGCTACGCTCATCCGAGCTTGTCACGGTCGGAGACGGCCGGAGCACCATCACTGGACCGACCATGGCTGCCATCAAGCTAGCTCCGATGAGCCCCTTGGCCCACTAACCCCACCACTAGACGCGAAACGTCGGGACGAGTCTAGAGGTGAAGACGCTACCACCGGAGAGACCTCGCCGTCGGTGAGTTCACCACCGGTCAAACCGCACCCCTGCTTCAGCTGATTAACGTGTGGGGCCAAGTTGACCGCGGGACCCGCATGTTAGCGCCTCCGAGTGTAGTGCGTTGGGTGCGCGTAGCAGTTAACCAGATTTGATGTTTTCTTTATTCTTTTTCAGAAATTGATTCAAACTTCAAAAATTCGTATCTAGACCTAGGAGTGTCCAAATTGAGTGAATCAAATTTTGTTTGATTCATCTTGATGAGTACTGTCTATTAAAAATATGAAACTTGGTAAGTCCTACAGTTTTATACCCTGTTTAAATTATCTTGTTTATTCCTATTAATCTTGAAAAATGCATAACTGGAGTTTGGGAAATGCTAAAAATGTGATTCCAATTTTGTTGGTCATGTTTTGACATGCTATAGTTAAGAAAATATCAAACCTACAGTTGACATGATTGGGATATGATTTCTTATTTTGGCTTAATTAAATGCTAGTTATTGTGAAATTAATTATGGTAGATGTATGTGACCTATGGACATGAAATAATTTCTACAGTGTTCTGGTTGTATAAGGAATGTAAGAAAAATATGAAATCTGTTGCTTGGCACTTTTCACTATGCTAAGTATATTTAAGTGGCTATAAAGCATGTAACTGGTAATTTTTGTAGAGGCTGTTATACTTATCCAAATGGCATGAAATTTGAAGAGTGATCTCTTGAGAGCATGTATGAGCTGCTGTAATTTGTCCAGAATTTTCTGTGCACTAGAGATAGCAGTTCCAATTTTCATCCAAATTAAATAAATTAATAAATGCATGTAAATAATTTATTTGAGCTTAACCATGATGTTTTCTATGGTGCTTGTGATACATATGATCTGTTGATATTAGTGGTTGTGCCCAGTTTCGATTAGTTATAAGCAACCAGTTAATCATGGCTCTATAATTCGATTGGATGACTGCATGTATAGTTTCTGCTGTCGTGGTGTTTTCATAAGGAAGATGAAGTTGGCTATGAATCTTATTAATAACAAAGTTGTAAATAACTTATTCATCTGTCTTGTCCTAAAATTTCATGGTTATAGGCCTAGTGGTTTGAGAATTATAGCTTGTAGAAGTTTGCTGTCAGATTTGCTTATCCTCTGGATAGATCTAAAAGATTGAATTGTTTGACCTGATTGAATCATCTTAGGATGATTATAAGAAAGTTTTAAACAATTTTATAAGCTTTTCAAGAAGTCCAAAATCATGCGGTTTGGATGTGTAGAACTCCAGTTATGGCTAAAACAAATGGCTGCTGTCTTGTAGTCTAGAAAATGGTTTAAATGAATGTTTGTTTAAGTTACTAGAGAGGAGATATGTACCTACTAAGTAAAAATGAAGTTAATCTTGTCATCACCATGGTACCTTGCTGTTAAGTATGTGTATGTTTATGCATTTCATCATATCCTATCATCCATATCATCACCTATGCATTCATGTATCTTATTGCGTGCTCATGCATATAGGATCGCCGGATGGAATAATGATATTGGAATTCGAGGCAATAGAAGAAGAGGACCAGGAGGCACTACAACAAGTAGCTCTAGAAAGTGAAGAGCAGGCCCCAAAGGAATTACCGAAGTGCCCAGATCATTGGCCTACATCCTTTCTGAAAGGCAAGCCCTAGAGCATTCTAAGCCTCCTATGTTTTACAAATATCAACTTGAGTCCTTTTATGTTTGATGCATTAGGTTATAGGAGTTGATTGAAAACACTTGATGCATATCATTTCCATGTCCAGACATATACCCTGAACTCTATGTAGGTCCAGAATCGAATATATGCTTAGCCATGCTTAGCTCGATAGAAGTCGGGTGATTTCTTGTCACCTACGAGATGTATGTGGATGTCCGGGCACGGTTGGCTATATTTGCTATCGTGGAAAAGAACCATGTGATGAGGTAAATGGAGGCCAGGTGGAGTCTAGGTTGTAGGTTGACACTTTTGATTCAGTCTAAGCCGCTTAAGGACCGCAACGTTGGAGGCCCTCTTGTCATTTTGAACGCATGCCTCTCACTTAGTTGGTCGGATAACTCGTTCCGACCGTGAAGCCGAATAGCTCAACTCTGGCCAGGCCCTGTTCTATGAAAGTGTGCACTCTGGATGGTAGTAAGGACGTGTGGGGAGCCATATGCAAGCCCAAGGGTAGGCTGGGCTTGACCGTCCTAGCAGCTGGTTGTCCCCGATTGTGCGGCGCTGATCGAGCCCGTGACATGTGTACCTGAGTTGTACCAAAGGTGACCTAAGACTACCTTGGCACAGGTATGTCTGGGTTTGTGTTAGGAATACTGCCCAGCTGGTTGCAATCGATTCGAATCGCCGTCTCTCCCAGATAGTGAGAAACTTGACAGAGCCCCTTCATCGTGGTAACTTGATGGAATGTGATGGTTATGAGGAACGTGCAAATATTATACCGGATATGGTTACTATTGTTTGCTTCAGGTTAAATCAAGTGATTGCTCTAGTATAGGTGCCAACCTAGACATGCTTAATTTTAATAGGTATAACTTGTTGCTAGAATAACTGATCAGATCAAAATATATATTACTTCCGCTTTTATGCAAAATGTTGTCAAGCCAACTCCACTTATAAAGCCTTGCTTGATCCTTGGTGTCATATTATTTTTGGTTTATGATGGGTAAGTCTAGCTAAGTACCTTCTCATACTCAGGGTTTATTTCCCACTTATTGCAGATGGTACTGTATACCATGGGTACTTCAAGAATTGCTTCTCTCCCGCCATGGACGAGGAGTAAGGCTATGGGCAAGGCTCTTCTATGTGGTCTTACCTATGATGCTTTTGTTGGACTCGATCATGAACTAGCATGTATTTGAACAAGTGTGTGTGATGATGGTTTAAAACTATATTGCTTCCGCTACTACATTTGAACTAGGGTTGTAATAACTCTTTTCATACTCCGATATATGTTGAAGTACTTGTGAACTTATGTAACATGTGGCTTGTATGTTAGATCATGTATGATCTTGGTTGTATGCTAGATTATTCGAGATCCTTCGTGATACTCGATGGACTACCGGGTTTATATGGGCTCAAGTATGACAGTGCGATTGCTCTGGTGGTTGCCATTGTACTTGTGCTCTTATAAATTGGTCAGTTCTACCACATAATACTATTAAAATGCATAAATGACTAAATAACTAAACCTATTACTACTAGATAACTTATTCAGTAGGAATGCTACAGAATTTTATTTATTATTATTAAATATTTATTTTTTTATATGTTGTTTTAAATGCAAATCTATCCTATCATGCATTAGCTACTACAGAACTTTATTTATTAACATAGAGTAGCTAAATGCTACTAACCTATCATGCAATGCAATTTTATTGGAAATCTAAATGAGATGCAACTAATGAAATGCGATAAATAAATGCAAGGGATAGAAAACTTACCTTTTTGATGAGCTCATGGTCATTCGTCCTTGGGCGGAGGGGTTTCCTCTTATTCCATCTTGGAGGCTTTGTTAGGACCAGGGGATGACAAGTTTGAGAACAGATCTTTCATTTTACGCCATCTCTTTCTATTCTTCTTCTTCTTGACAGGTTTCTATAGTTCTTCAATCGGCTTTGGTTTCTTCATCTTGATTCTCTTCGGATGCTTCATCTTTTCCTATTTCTCATCAAAGAGAGGCTGTCTAGAGGCTAAAGCAAATATTTCTTTTCTTCCAGCAAAGTGGAATTGGATTTCCTCAGAAGCCACATATATGCAAGCATTTGCAGTGTTAAGGAAGGGATGACCAAGGATTAAAGGTGTATCCTCGATGTTGCCCATGTCTAAGATCATAAAATCTATAGGAATATAGGCACTCCTAACTTTAACTAATAAATCAGTAGCTACTCCCTCGAGATAACAGATAGATTGGTCGGCTAGCTGTAGGCAAAATGAAGTTGGTGCTAAGGTAGTGTAGAACAATTTGTCATATCTTGCTTTATACATTATGTTAACACTAGATCCTAAATCACACAGAGCATTATGAAAGGTATGAGTTCCAATGGAGCAGGTAATCGTGGGGGAACCGAGAGAGCGAGCGTTTTATCTTTCTAGTAACTAAGGTAAATAAATGACTAGGAGAAATATGATAGTACTTCAGGGCACAACCCGCCTACCAACTAGGAGACTTAAATAGACAAGGTCTGCCATGAGCCCTACGATTTAATAACTAGACCTATTGTGGTGGAATACAGAGGATGGACAAGGCTGTCACTACTTGCCACCTACTATAATCTATCCAGAGGCCTAGCCGTATCCATAGGTAATCTATGGCCTAAGCACCATGCTTAATCTACAGGCTTACCACTTCGATCCGAGCTCCGATGAGATGAGATCAAAGCACCCTAACCAGACGGTGGAACCGGTACTAACCAATAGCCACTAATTATAAGATAACCTATGCTACTAATGCCAAACAATAAGCACCTAAGCTCAGTAATGATGAACACTAATGACTAAGTACTTAAAGTAAAGCAAAGCAATAATACTAGAATAATGTACTTAAATAAATACTGAATAAAGTAAATGCTGAAAGAAAAGAATTACAAAGGAGCTATATGAGACCTAGAAGACTCTTCCATACTCTGAAAGAAGCTCCGCTCTTGCTCTACTCCACTACTAGACAACTACTCTATAGCTAATGCTAAGCTACAAAGCTAAGAGAAGCTTGGAAATGAATGAGGCCTCTTTCCACCGAGCTCCACACCCTCTATTTATAGTGTAGAGAGGCATGGGGGGTACTTGTAGGTAGTGGCAAGGTCGGTGGAGTGACTTGGGCACCGGGCAGCCTAGGGATGACACTGCCTGGCCCTCCATTCCACCGCCTTATGATCCTACGGCGTTGGTGGCTCCCAATGGAGGAAGTTGGTTGGTAAGTCGGTTGGGGGCTCCCAAGTCTATGACAATGCTCCCATGGATCCACCGCCATCCAACCTCAGCCATTGATCAAACCGACATTAGATATTGATGCTTGGGAAGGCTTGTGGAGTAGCTCCCATGGATCGGTGACGTGGCCAGTGCCAAGGTGGCACCGGGTGGCGCCCTTGTGGCCAGTGCTTCATGTGTCCATGTTTGTCACTATTTTGGCCTATTTTTGCCATATTTCCTGCATACAAATAATTCTACAAGCACAATTGGAACTAGGTGAAGTATAAACAAAATTCTTTAGTGTGATGATGATTTACCTCACTTTATCATGCTTTTGGGTGGAATGTTGATGGTCAAAATGGGTGTAAGTGACCATCAACAGAAATCGCATCACCCGACATGAGCCTAAGGGGAGAAGGCCCACTTACCATGCAAATCAGGGCCCTATCACGTGGAGAAAAAGGCCCAAAACCCAAAGCAACCATGCTCCAAATAGCACCAAACTTTGTAGGAGTGGCCCATGTAGTCCCAGAGGCCTACACAATGAAGATTGGGCCAAGACGATACCTCCAGGGTGTGGCCGCACCACTGGTGCACCCACACCCCTATGGGCACATCTCGGGCCCATCTTTGGTGGGCTACCTCTCACCGCATTGCCAACATCGTTGTTAGGGTATCGACTAGGTTTAATGCACCTAGATGGCGGTTTGGAGGTCGGTTTGGTGCATTAATGAGGGGATCAAAGCATATTCCATGGAACATCCCTCCTCTCCACCTATAAAGGAGGCCTCCCCCTCCTCATTTCAACAACACCTCAAGGCAAAGAGCTACTCCATAAGAGCAACACTCCAAGGGGCTTAGGCCCTAGATAGCTAGCTAGAGTTGTATGGGAGAGATGTGAGGGAGAGCTTGGGGAGGAGCCGACTTGTCGATGTCTCCCCGCCTTATACCTCAATGAACACTGTGGCTGTACTTCATCGATTCCCTCGCTAAGTGAGTGTTCATGGTTTTTTTGGTTATAAAGTCTTTGATTAGTTAAACTTTATTCTTACTTGTTTGCAGGTTAGTTGTCCATCCCTGTGGTGGATACTCTAGTAGAGGGCTCCCAATAAAGACAAATCACCCTGCACAGCGCTAGAGTAGTAGTCGATAGCATAGATGTGGTGTCTAGGCTAGAGGCTACCTTCATCGGCCTCGTACTCCATGGTTGAGGGGTAGGCAGCAGGTGGTGATGGCCCTATCCATCCCTTGTAATCCCCCATGTCTAGGTACGGCATGGAGGTATAGGCCGGTATCGCCTGGTAGACCAAGTGCACTCCGGTGCCCAAAGTAAGCAAATAGAAGTAGAGTTTATCTATCCTTAAACCCTTAACCATAGGAATCCATCTTGACCCTCTACCAGCTCTACCCTTGTGTTGTCCTTGGATGAACTAGCTAGAAGAGTACCTCCATTCCCTATGGAAAATACGATACCCTGAATAGTTCCTGGTGAAGTGCTACAATGGTAATTTCATGTGTCTACGGATTATTTCTGTTTGCGTTAAGAAATACCGACAAGCATTTCTAGTGTCATTGCCAGGGAACGGTTGCTGTATTTTCTTCAAACCTAGTTCATCCTCGTATCTATATATTTTTATAAAAAACAATAAAATATTTTCTTTTACCTTTTTCATCATGAAGCCAAATCCAATACAAAACCTTTCCGCTTCAAAGGGGGAGTATGTTGAGCCATCATCTGTTTTAAAACCAAACCTTTCATCTGGTAATGAACTCCACCCTAGTTTAAAAGCCATGGTTTAGGCACAACCCTTCTTAGGGCTTGATAGCGAAAACCCATGCAATCACCTGCTAGAGTTCGAGGAAATGTGTTCATGCCTGAGCATCTCTGGCATGGCACAAGAAACTCTAAAGTGGGAACTGTTTCCCTTCTCTCTCATGGGGAAGGTGAAGTGACGGTACACACACGTCGTAGAAAGTATGAATGGGGATTGGGATGAACTTAATGACAAGTTTTGTCTTCCGTTTTCCCCATGTCCCGTATCATCTCTCTACCAAGGGTGATCCTCAACTTTGAGCAGCACGAGAAGGAGTCTATAGGTGCAGCCTGGGCCAGGTTCTCAACGTTAATACACGCCGGCCCAGACTTGTCTTTACCCGACAGCATATTGCTGCGACTCTTTCATTTGGGTATTGGCATAGATGCTGACCTATGTCTAGACATGACTACTGGAGGTCGTTTCACACACAAACCTATGACGGAACAAGTAAAATTCCTTAAAAACTTTATAGATAGACACACTTCTTCCATCATAAGAACCAAACCCCTGTAAGCCAAAGTCATGTTGAGTGTTGTGAAGTCTTCATTAGTCAAATCCAAACCCATACCATCCTTAGATTTGACTCATGAGCCCTCACCCGAACCACGAACACTGAAGGAAAGAGTACTTCATCCTTCAGAGTTCCCTATCAAATTCAAGGATTATGGAAATACCTCAAAGATATCATGACACAAAAAGCACACAAAGGAAGTTTCCCCTAGAGTGGATCAATCAAAGGAATGGTTAGTGGAAGTGTAACGTTCTTCTAAAGCAATTCAGATTCTTTCACCTTCCACGAACATACCTTGCTTATTAAGGGAACAAACATAGAAGCCCTACACAACCCCGTAGTCTGGACTAGTATCATGTCAAAATTCCTAGCGAAAAACCTTTTGGGTAACATGCCGCTAGTCTCGACCAATAAATTCTTCAAAAGTCCTTTGGGACTATTTTTTGAGTCTTGAGGGATCGCCAGGGCCATGCCAGTCATAATTGACAAAATCAAGGTTTTCATAGACTTCCATATCTACGCTATCCTTGAGTTTGATATTCTCATAGGCTACCTTTTGGAAAATCTTATCCAAGAAAAACCTTCCCATGGGGGCTTGATGAAAAGTTGGGAACAACTACTTTCGCCACTCCTATCCCTTGTCCCAAAAGTCCAAAGGTGAAGCAGCAACCCAACCATAACTCATTTGAGGAGGTGAAGTTTATAAACCCATTCGTTTCACCTAACCTAGCTTATGAAACTGAATGATCATCATCACCCTCACTAGAGCCCAAGCCATGTCCCTCTGGCCATCCAAATGTTGTTCTCAATGGTCGAGATTCAACGTTGATCATACATGATGTATCCTTCAAGAAAGAAAACTTTTATGCCATGGACATCATGCTTAGTACCGCCTACAACTACGAGGATCCCAACCATCTCTCAATCCTCGTTTTAAAACTTTTCAAGAGGATGGTTGTGGATGCTTTTGTTTATCACAAGTATTACAAATCCCGTAGTTGCATTGTGATACTAACCTTGCATCTTGAACACTAATGCCAAATGTTTGGTGGTGAAGCTAGGAACTACACCACTATTGATAGCTGCAGGTCAAGATTATGATCATAACAAAGCACTGCCTAGAGTGTAAAACCCTAGGTGTTAGTCACAAGTTAAGAAGTGAGTTTGGACTCAAGTAAGTTATGTCAAGTAGTGATAATGAGCTTTGGTTCATGATCTCAGAAGTGGTGATGGAAGTGCTGAGGTCAAATCTATGAAATTGAGTCCCAACTTAACTAGGACAACACACCTTTGCTTACATGTGGACCTTTGTTAAGTTTAGGCATGAGTAATGTTAAACATGCTTATTTCATGTACATTACATCAACATGCATCCATAGTGAACTTTGGAAAAGTTTCATGAAGTTTGGAATAAAAAAGTCACATGAAATGATATGTTATAACCTTTCTTGAATTGCTTCATCAAGTGAATGGGAATATGGGATGTCGACCAAACCTTGCTACCTTGCACAAATGACTCTAATTGAGCTCTACCACAAAAGTCATGAAAGGTTCATATTGATCAAGTGCCAAGAAAATGCCTCATCGGTCTAAGACTCTAACTTAGGCTTTATCGTGATGCTGCTTTGACCCAAGTAAAGCTTTGACTTTGGTACTAGTTTTGAGGTTTGACCTTAAATGAAAGTTGAAGTTTGAGTGGAGTACAACAAACTTTATTTTTGGACCAAGACCTGATTGAACTTCTAAGTGGCTCAAATAGTGTCCTCAACTTCGAATCCAGTGTTGTTTTGGGTTACACCATAAATTCTCAGTCCTTAATCGGCAGTAGTGAGTTGACATGTTTGTGACATTTTATCTTCCAAATTCATATGATAGCTTGATTGTATTCCTTAATATGAGTTGAATTACACTTTGTGAAGTAAACAACGGAACAAGTCTCACCAGATTTGGAGCTTGTTTGGACCTTAAAAATCAATTCCCAAACTGCTAGTTTCGTTGAATTCGTGGAACTCGGACTGAATAATCTGAATCTTGTTTTTAGTTTTCATGTAGCCCTCTTTGGGAATTAATACCTCACAAACCATTTTGATTTGGACCAAACTCCTTTAATCAAAGTTGTAGTACTCATGTAGCTCTATCACACGGTGCAATTGGTTGAACAAATCACTAACCGGTTTGAGAGATATGAAGGGGAGAATATGGAGTTTCAGTCGTATTTTAGAGGTAGTATTGTTAGCTCTATAGCTAATTTTGAACTAGAGCTCGTCATGGCTGGCAGTAGTGCGTAGGGGCTCAATGCCGCGTGTTGCCCTTGCTGCTTGCATGACCACCACCTCACCCACGCTCATCGATATGGAGAACCCGAGCTGCTCCGCCTCGCTCTATCTGCCTTGCTCTCGCCCTTCACTCCCTCTCTCTCTCTCTCGCACACCATGGCCATGATCGAGTAGAGCTCACCGGCCCCGCTCACTCCACCTCGCTGCTCCTTTCTCCGTTCTTCTCCACCTTGGCTCACCACCCCACCTCACTCAGCATTGCTCATCTATACTCCGGCCACCTCCTCCACTGACGCACGCCACCGCCGAAGCCGCTACCGTGGTAGACCGCCGCCTCCATGGCTGGCAGCCTATAGACCATAGCTGCCCAAGCTGCGCCCTATCGCAGTGCATAAGCACGCCCTGGTACTCCGCCGCCACCACTTGTCGTCGGAGGTCGACCACCTTGCCAGAAAATCGAGCCGCCGTCGACCTCCTCTGCTCCAACTCATGTCGGGGACCTCGCGCTCAAATAGGAAGAAAGGGAAGGGCCTAACTACAAAGCTATTGACTCATGTGAATAGTTGCTAGAAGGACCGTTTTGCTAGAATCTGCTTTCGTGAAAGTTCAGGGTCCTCAGTGCAAATGTATTTTTCTTTTATGGCTAAAACTTTGGAAAATCATAGTAAATCGTAGAAAAATCATAAAATAGCAAATGAATATGTTTTGGAATCCTTGTGAGTAGATATACACAGTAGAGTCATAATATGATATGTGTGAGTAGAAAGTTTCTTCTGTTTTTATTTATTCTTGTAAAGTGCTTTTGAAAATGCTTTTAAGTTGGACAGATGCATATCTTGAGTTATAGAAGTCCAAAAATGGTAATTCCAGTTGTGTTAATCTTGTGATGACATGATATAGCTGATAAAAATATTAAATATGCTAGTTGTGTACTATTTTATAATGTTTTGACTTAATCTTGTTAAATAGGCAATTTTAGCTTGTTATTCTCATACCTAAAGCTGTGGTGCTCAAATTGCTATGAAAATTTTATGGTTGGCTACTGATGTCATATGTGCATTGTAGTAAAAATGTTAAGTTTATTGGTGCATGTGTGACTGAGTTATTGATTTAACTTGTTTAGTTCTTGATAAATGGTTTTAAATAAGTTATAATTTTTATGAAGGAGTAAAAATGGAAAATGTTATTCCACTACCTTTGTATGATGTTTTGATACCATAATAACATATAATATGGCCATGTTTTTTTGGCAAAAATAGTGTGTTTTAGATTTATCTTGCTCTCACATGTTTTCTTGCATTAGCAATTTGTCTTTTCTGTAATAATGAATCTATAAAACCTGAGCATGTAAGATTTGTACAGTAATTATGTTTCATCATCATCTATCGCTCATAAAAAATTGAGATCCAAATGAGATATTTGCATCATCACCTATAATTAATATATAGGTTTTTATATATATAGAAAAGCTAACGAAAGTTTGTTTATAGATGCTTGTGTTTATGCCATGTAATACTTCGAACAATTGGTGCTAGGTAATGTGATTGCTTGGTTATAGTTAGGAGTTGCATGGAGCTGCATATATAGCAACAAAATGTTAGTTGTTAACAACATAAATGGTAAATACATATAGTTGTATCTCTGCTGTTATAGCTGCATGTCTAGTTTCTGTAGTGGTGATATTTTTGTTCTGCAAATGATGTTTTCTATAGATATGTTGAATACAAAAGTTGTAGATAATTTCCTTATATTTCTTTTCCTAAAATTTCATGATTTTAGGCCTGCTGGTTTAGGAGTTATAGATTTTACAAGTTTGCTGTCAGCTTTTGCATGTGCTCTAGACAGATCTGAATGATTGTATTGTTTGGATTATTTAACCATGCAGTGCTTTTCTTAAGCTTTCCAAATTGTCCAAGAACACCCTTTTTGGTAGTCTAGAACTCCAGTTATAGATGTTTAAAGTGGAATGGCAGGTTCTATCCAAATTTGGACAGAGATGCCTTCTTGATGTTGTTTAACCTTGTTAGCTGTACAATCATCTTAATATGATACTAATAAAGTTGTAGATAACTTAATAAGATTCTATAAAGTTAAGGATCATGCTTGTTGGATGAATAGAACTCGAGATATGCATTTCTGAAGTTACTATCAACTTTCTACCCTTAATTGTATATGCTCTACTTCACAATGTATTTTGACCTTGTTAGTTGTTGAATCAGCTTTTGGTGTTAATAACAAAGTTGTAGACACTTTCCTAAGCTTTCTAGAAAGTCTAGAAAGTGACTGTTGTGCTGCTGTCCAGACTCTGTGTATGCACTTAAGTTGATTGCCTATTCTTGATGTTGCTTGTGCATGCTCTAAATGGCATGGCCCTAGTTAATTAGTTGAATAGCTATATGGGTATTGTTCACACAGTAGCCCTAGCTCTTATATGGTGCTCTGCTTAAATTAGTTCTTGATTGATGAATGGTTACAATAGCTTTACCTAAGTTAACTTGTGTGCCATGCTACCTTGACCTTGTACTTGTCTTGCTTTCTTTCTTGTGATGCATCATCTATGGCACTTCCATGCATTCATACATCTGCATTGTGCATCTCATCTAGGTACACTAGATGCACCATGTGAAGGACATGATGTTGGAGCCGAACCTGAAGGCGGTGTATGGTGAACCTATCCTAAAGATGGAAGGACTAAGCAAGTGCTAGGACCGAAGATGTCACCAAGATGATGCAAGCTAACTGAACTGACTTTGTGTCGGACCCCAGGCAAGCCCCGAAGCATTCTAAGCCTTCTATGTTTTATAAAATATCACTTGAGTCCTTTATGTTTGATGTATTAGGTTATAAGAGTTGGTTGGAAACACTTGATGCATAGAACTACCTTGTCTAGAAATATACCTTGAACCCTATGTAGGTCTAGGATTGAACATATGGTTAGCCATGCTTAGACCGGTAAAAGTCGGGTGATTTCCTGTCACCTGCGAGATATAGGTGGATACCGAGCACGGTTGGCTATATTTGCTATCGTGAAAAATAACCATGGGGTTTTATTAAGTGGAGGTTGTGCGGGAACTTATATGCAATGGTGTTGGTTTGGCTATGTTGATCCCATCTGTGTTGATTAAGGACCGTACCATTGTTGGTGCTTCTGTCAAGATTGAACGCATGCCTCTCACTTAGTTGGCCGGATAACTCGTTCCGACCATGAAGCCAAGTAGCTCAACTCAGGCCAGGCCTCATTTTGTTAGAGTGCGCACTCTCGATGGTAGTAAGGATGTGCGGGGAGCCAGACGTGATCCCAAGGGTAGGCCGAGCATGAACGTCATGGCAGCTGGTTGTCCCTGGTTGTGCGGCGCTGATCGAACCCGCAAAATGTGGACCTGAGTTGTACCAAAGGTGACCTGACGCGACCCTAATGGGGGAAGTGTGGGTTTGTGTTAGGAATAACTGTCCAGCTGGTTGCAACCGATTTGAATTGCCGTCTCTACCGGATAGTGAGAAACTCGACTAGTTCCAGCATCGTAGTAACTAGACTATGGAATTTGATGGTCATATTGGACATGGGAATGCTACACCGGCTATGGTTATTATTGTGATGCTACATAATGATATATCACATGTTTGGCATAGGTTAGATGCTAATCTAGAGATGAATAGCTACAATTAACTTGGAATCAAATTATAAAATGTATAGCTCAATTGGTGGCTTTTTATGCAAAATATTGTCAACCAGGCTCCACTTATAAAGCCTTGCATGATCCTTGGTGTCACTTTATTTTTGGTTTATGACGGGTAAGTCTAGCTAAGTACATTCGAGTACTCAGGGTTTATCCGACCATGTTGCAGGTGAAGCTCTCAGCCTAATGAA